>JAPXFY010000027.1:52189185-52201685 GCA_030674185.1 Monoplex corrugatus
CGGCATCTTTAGAAATGAAAACTGAAACTGACATCGGAAGTTAGTCTAAACTAATCAGCAACATGTTAATTAATTCAACAAACTGACTGACCTGTTGTATCATCATGAAGAAAGTAATTATGGAAATCTCAACTTCAAGATCATTGATTTCTTTGATGTTGCCACGAATATTTCTTGTCTGCTTACTATATTTCTTCAGGCACAAATGAGAAAGCATTGAGCGAGATTGATATTGGATTAGGGTGGGTTGTCTCTCTCTCTCTCTTTCTCTCTCTCTCACACACACACACTCTCATCTTCTCTCTTTCTTTCTTTCTCTCTCATTCACTCTCTCTCTCTCTCTCGTTTTCTTTCTCACTCTCTCTCTCTCTCTCACTGTCTCTCTCTCACTCTCAATCCCTCTCACTCACTCTCTCACTTTCAATCTCTCTCTCTCTGTTTGTCTCTCCATCTCTCTCTTCTATCTATCTCTAACGCTATATTTCTCTATTTCTGTCTCTGTCTCTTTCGCACAATAATTCTCTCTCTCCCTCTCTCTCTCTCCCTCTCTTTCAATAACTGAAAAAGTAATAGTGCTCTCTTGCGGATTTTACGTGGGAAGTGGAAGGAATCAGTCCTAATCCTAATATCACCCCAACCTCAAACTCTCACCCTTGTGATTGGTTTTGTCCATGAATGGATTGCCAACACAAATGGTGAGGGCTAAGGGTAGGCCAGGATTAGCTTTGGGGTTAACTCAATCTACTGTATACTGGCTGGCTGCTTTCTTTATTGTACTTTCTGTACTTTTTGTACAGGATACAAAAAATCTAGACAAAGACCGCCAGCACATACAGACCTTTGTGATAATACAGACAACAGAAAGGACTAATAAATGGCAAGGCTTGAATGCACTCACATTATTATTGGCCAGTTAACCACTTCTTGCAAAACCAATAATTTTTTTTTCACAACTGACGCAAGAGAGTCACATAATCTTATGTATCAGAACATTTTAAAACAAGTTGTAGAAATGAAGTGGGTAAATGTATATGCACAGTGGATATTGACTGTACATGTAGAATCAGTATCAATGTCACTAGGCTACATATAAACTGATACACAAAACACACCACACACACACACACACATACACACACACGCACACTCAAACACACGCTGTACTGGCTGTTAATTTCCATTCATGCACGTAATAATCAAAACAAAAACATTCACAACCAGTCTAGGGGGTACACTTGTACTTTATGATAATTGTTGAACAGAGCTGTATTGCTTGGTTTTGCATACAACGTTTGGACCATGTACCAATAAAAATGTGTAAACTCAAGGTACTCCATGGTATGCTTCAGAAATATACAGATGTTTGTCTGAGGTACGTTATGGCGTATCTTAGTTAAGAAAGAGTTGAATGTTGTCAAACCTAATGAAATACGATCAATATATTCATGCACGAAATTTGCTGGCATGAGAGACCTGAACAGCACCATTACGGTCAAAACTATAGCCGACAGAGCTGTGTCCTTGTCAGATTGGGTCAGTTGGTTATAGAGCACCAAGCTGGTAACACAGAAATTTGGATGTGCCATCATTATTTGGGTCAGAGTTAGGGTTAGAGTTATTGCTAAAAGAGTTGTGTTCTTGTCAGATTGGGTCAGTTGGTTATAGAGCACCATGGTGGTAACACAGAGGACGTGGGTGTGCCATTATTACTTGGGCCCATAAAGCCCACTGTGTGACTCCATGACTCATGGATGTCCTTCTGCTGTTGCTAATTGTTGTCCTCCACCTGGGTTTGAACCTGAGCCTCTATGTTGATCAGGGGCCTCAAGGCCATGTCACCTTTGTGGCAGTTGTCTTAACCATTTAGCTATTGGACAGCTGTTGGAAGTAATATAATAATAATAATAATTACAATATTTATATAGCGCAAAATCTCGATAAAAATCAAATCTAAGCGCTGAACCTACACTTACGCACGCGCGCACACACACACTCACACATGGCTATAAATGGGGAAAAAGAATAAAAGCAATGGAAAATTATAGAGAGCATATTATATACAAATATATATTACAATGTGATTCCCCTGCGAGTGGAGACAGGCTGCAGAGGGGGGATGAGTGAGGTCAGGATTTTATGCAGAGGAGAAAAGGTGAGTTTTGAGAGCGGACTTGAAGGAGACAAAAGTAGGTTGCTGACGGACAGAGAGAGGAAGTTTGTTCCAGGAAAGTCGACCAGAAACAGAAAAGGCTCGTGGACCATAGGTATTGAGCTTAGTGCGTGGAAAGCGAAAAGTCAGAGGATTGGAGGCAGAGCGGAGGGTACGTGAGGGAACATAGATCTCAAGTAGGCTTGACAGGTAATCGGGGGCTGCGTTATTGAGGCTTTTGTAGCACATGGTTCTAGTTTGTACTGTATGCGCTTTGATACTGGGAGCCAGTGAAGTTGTGCCAGGAGAGGAGATATGTGGTCAGCTTTTTTCTTTTTGAGTACAAGGCGTGCAGTATTGTTTTGAATGCGCTGTAGGATGTGAATGGTGGAGGCAGGAAGACCAGACAGGAGTTAATTGCAATAGTCAATGCGAGACATTATGAAGGAGAGAACGAGTTTTGCAGTTGTTTCAACAGAGAGATACTTCCTGATCAGGCTTATACGATGGAGGTGATAGTAGCAAGATCTGGCAGTTTGAGAAACAAAGTTGTTCATGGAAAGGGTAGAGTCAATGCAGACACCAAGGTTTTTAGCTGAATCAGAAATTGGGACTGATGTGTTACATAATGGGAGAGAAAGAGGAGGCAGCTGAGAAAGTTTCTGACGGGTGCCAATGAGGATAGCTTCTGTCTTGTCGTCATTAAGCTGAAGTTAGTTGAACGTCATCCAGTTCTTAATGTCCAAGTAACACTCAGTGGTGCGAGTCAAGAGGCGCTGTATATTGTCTGGTGAATGTTGTCAAACCTAATGAAATACGATCAATATATTCATGCAAGACCAGTTGTTTTATTGTTATTTTTGTGTAAGGCTCATCTGACTGCTCAGAGGACAACAATTAGGTAAATCTTAAGCCTTACAAAGTTCCATTTTGTTCCTCCTTGACCAGGTCTAGCTGAATCTCTTTTCAGCTGCTTCTGCCATTGCCTTTAGGGTGATGGTCCTCTCCTTCCCAGAAATCTACAGCTGTTTCATGAACTCATAGATGTGTGTACAGCTCACTTGTTTCAATCTCTTTGGCGAAGATGTTGGCTTGGAAGACAGATTTCCTCAAGTTGCTGGTTAAACTGGCGTACTTTTCAGTTATATAGATGTGGTCTTCCTCAAATTCTATTTTCATACAGCCCAGTGAATCAGTTGTTTTGATGAACGGGAATGGAGTACTGCAATCCAGTTTCATGTCACTTTTGCAACTGATTTCTGGGTGTGTGTTTTTTTCTTTCTGGAAGATCTGCTGTGCACTCTAGGTCATCCACTCCATCCAGTAGATCCCATGTCTATGCAACAGTTGTCATAGCTTTTCCATGCCACAGTTGTGTTGCCTCCTGCCATGTAGATCACTACTGGATCCTCTGGTGTGAGGTTGTTCCCCTGGCAATACTGATCATTTGTGCAGTCTCTTTACATGTGTACATTCTTGGGTTAGAGCTATTTTGTATGAGCTTGGGGCATATACCACTGTTTGCCCTGTGTGATAAATTGGATGGAGTGGTCAGTGCCAGTGGCATCTCCTTAGATTATGCGCAAGAATGCATTGGTATGTGCATTTAATTTTTGTTTTTTGTTTGTCCTGTTGAAGTATTGTGTATGTTTTGAAATGGTTATAGCCCTGATATGGCTCTGAGCAGTTGGATGGCCTTAAATAAAAATGACAATAACATACCTGGTTTTCTTTCGTTTCATTTTGCTATTTGTTTGTTTTGTTTTGTTTTGTTTTCTTTTCTTTGTTTGTTTGTTTATGTTTACTAGCAGATTGCAAATGAATTCAAGGAACAAACAAAGAACATTGCATTAAGAAGAATCACTGACCTGATACAAAGGATCGATGAACTGTTTGAATTACATCAATAGATGCAGATCATGGTCTAACTGATCTGAGAATGAATCATTAAAGAGCTGAACGTGTCTGGAGTTCAGTTCCAGCTAAAGCATTGTGTAGTTATAGAGTACTGTGACTGTGTACACTAAGGCAATGGAAATTTCGCTAACAACAGTTGAAGACATTACCAAGGACACGAAAGACGTGCCTCTGGAATCTATTTTCATCTACAGAATGGCGGTTCTGCTATGGAACTATGGTTCACTGGTTATCATCATATTGGGAACCTTTGGTAACATCATGGCTATTGTCATCATGCGTAGAATGACGTCAACTGCAGAATCCACCATCAACGTTTTCTTTACAGCTCTAGCAGTGGTGGATCTGGTTACCATTTACGTGAGGCCCTTTCATGAATGGACGGAAATTGCTTTTCATTTCGCCTTTCAAAACGTGAACAGTTTCACTTGTAAGTTGTACTTTTGGCTCACTACGTCCAACAGCCACCATGAGTGGCTGGCTTCTGGTCAGTTTGACCGCTCACAGAGCCCTGTCTGTTGTGTGGCCACATCGCGTCAACCTGATTTGCACACGTCGACTGATCCTGGTGACCATTTGTATCATCGTGGGCGTGTTTGCGGGGCTGTATTCCCACTACTTGTATGGGTTTGACCTCATTTCAGTGACAACAGCACCACGCCACAATGTTTGATGACGTCACCAGAGTACATTGAGTTCGTGGTGGGCGTGTTCTCCTACGTAGATCTCGTCTTCTTCTCCTTGCTCCCCTTCACGTGTCTCGTGCTCTGTAATGGTGTGCTGGTCTGGAAGCTCGCTGTATCTCTCAGAGAGGCACGACAACATCTAACCCCTGGAAACGCTCAGCAGATCCAAACCCGAAGCAAAAGTACCAGCTCCGTGACCTTGACTGTTATCGTAGTGTCCTTGACCTACATTATTCTGAATCTTCCTTGTGGGATTTATTTCATCCTGTTCTATGAGGCATATGAATATCAGACTGTCAGTAATGAGGAGTATGCCAAGGTGTACATGTTCACCATCGTGAGTTTTCTATTGCTTAATGCCAACAACGCTATTAATTTTTATCTGTATTGTCTGACTGGAAAAAAATTTCGACAGGAGTTTCTCCACATTCTGACTGTGGCCATCTGAAGAAGGTGGACAAAAATTGATAGAAACTTAATTTGATGATTCATGAACTTTTTTTGTCCATCATTTTTGTGTCAAATTAATGTTTTTGAAAACCCAGACCAAGTCCTGCAGACAAAAAAGTGATATTTTTGACTTTGTCATTGAAGGCAACTTCACACTTAGTTTTCCTGTCAGAAACATGGTTTAGATCTACTGGTGACGAAAGTGCATTGCTGCTACAACAGCCACTAGCTTTCTCCCTGACTTCAATACCCATGAGAATCAACAGCCAACGTAATGTCCAAAACATTCCAGAAATACAGCAACATCCAGGTATCACCATAGCAAAAACAGGCTGTGGCTGAAAGCCAATTGGAGAAACTACAACAAGTTCTCACATGCATCAAGAGTGTCTGAGCTTACCTTAAAAGTTCTAGAATATGCTGTCAAGACATTGACATAAAAACACCCATGGAAAGGATGGGGTCACAAACGAGATGACCCAGTCTCGTGGACCCAAGGCAAAAGGGAAGCTAGTGAATAGGTTGAGGGATTCAAAGAGTTAAGTTTTTGCAGTTGCTGGATAGTGTGTGGGAGTCAAAGGGTTAACGTAATTCTGATAATGCTATGATGGGCACTGGTAAGCCAGTAATGGATTGCAAAAGAATCAAAAGGTTAAAAGAAACAGACCAATCAACATTTGCTAAATAACATGTACTGTAAAAAATCGTCTATAAGAAAGTTTACTCTTCTGGGCTGCAATTCTATCTGTCACTTGTATAAACGAGTGAGTATTACTGTGCATGTTTCTTTTATTCCTCCTGTGTAGGCAATTGTACTTCGTTTCTGGGGGACATGCGTGCTGGTGTTTTTGTTGTTTGAGGGTTTTCTACCAGAATGGTTTATCTGCCTTCTTCATACCTTTCCAGGTAACCTTCCTGGTCGGTAATCTTCGAGATTGTTATTCTTATGTTGTTTAAAGCCCAGTCAACTGCATAGAGCCATATCAGAGCTATAACCACTTCAAAACATACACAATACTTCAAGAGGAAAGAGAAGAGGAAAAGACAATTCAATACACATATCAATGCATTCGTGTACTTAATCTACGGAGATGCCCCTGATGTTGACCACTCCGTCGAATGTATCATACAGGCGATTTAAAAAACATACCTGATTACAAATTTAAACATAGGGACTCTAAAATATATATAGAAACAGGCCTAAATGACCTGAAATTGCTTTCGCATACTTCATTTCCCTAGAGCCGAAAATGCACATATTACATGTACCCAATCATCAATCCTTATAGAAATTACGTAAGGACGTTATCAAACACAGGTGAACGGACCAGTAAGGCAGAAAATGACAGGAAGAAATGATAAAAAGCAAAGGAATAAGCAGAAACAAAGAGAGTGACAGAAAAGTGGAAATTTCAAGCACAGAATGTCCAGAAGGTGGGATACTATTTGTACTGGATGAGCTCCCAGCATCCCATGGAGGGAACCTTCAAAATGATGTTCTGCATGCGAACAAACTCAGGCACAAGCAGCACTGCATGTATGTGTATTGACCTGGGAGATCAGAAAAAAAATCTCCACCCAGACCCATCAAGACTACGTACCAGACAAGATCGAACTCAGGCCTTCCAACGTGCTAACCAACTTTTGACCATCACGTCCGTCCATCTGTCAGAGTGAAGGCAACAAATTTTGTTCCGACATTTCTTGACAGTGGATGTCTGAAACACATTCATCATGCATATCTAAGCTAAGGTGACCAAAATGTCCAAACAAGATATGTTATCAGTCACAAGTCGTTTTCATCTAACAGTTCCTGTTTTCTTTAGAAGTAAGTCAGTACTGCGCTTGCCACGTTTCAATCAGCTAACATGACCAATGGCATATGAAAGAATTAAAAAATGATCATGGAAAGCACAACAAACCTGAGCATGAACATTGTTTACTGACAGAGCCTCGAGTCTTCTGTTGAAGCTATACAGTTCTTTGGTAGTTTGACCTTCAAGTTCAAGGAAGACTTCCAACTATAGTCTTGGAAGCAGCTGTAGGGATTCGTGCTTGAATGGTAGCTGGACCTCCAGTGATCCTGAATCTTGTCATAGACTGAGTTGCACCGACTGCTGTCAACTTTGAAGTGATACTTCATGTTGCGCTTTGCCATAGCAACAATAGATCCTCGTTAAAGGGTTTAAAGTGATCTTATGCCAGTGTTCTCAGTTCTTAAGTTAATCCACCTGAGTGTGTGTGTGTGTGTGTGTGTGTGTGTGTGTGTGTGTGTGTGTGTGTGGTGTGGCTTACACGTTTGCGTGTAATGACCTTTAGCAAGAAAGCAGATTAATTCCACATCTCAAAGTGAAAAACGAAACAAAAACAAGAAACAAACAAGGAACTCCTCTTAAAACGAACAAACAACAACAACAACAAAACATACAAAACAACAACGACAAATAAGGAACAAAACAAACAAACAAACAAATAAATCAACAAACAAAAAGCGTATGTGTGTTGTCATTCAGATTATCAATCTGTTCACGACACCAAAACCGATGTTGGAATGGAAGCACGCATATTCTGTCATGTCAAGCTTCAGATGGGTGGGGATGAAGGTGGAGGTGGGGTGGGATGGAGGGGTGTGGGAGTTGGGGGTGGGATGGAGGTAGGGAGTGTCCCTATTCAACAGCCGTGCAAGGGCCACTTAAAGTCCTGGTCAACTTGGAGAAGAGAAGAGGGTTGAACACACACTTGCACTAATATAGGGTCACCTGCATTCTTAATAAATCTGGAACGTGGGGCAGAGGCTTTCCAAGAGTGTTTGTTCTGTGCTCGCGACCAGGGATTCCTTCCACCAAGGCTCTCAATGGCAAACCAGGCAATGTGTTCCGCCCTCCTGCTGGGCATTGGATGTACTCGGTCTCGATCTGGTATATAACTCCTCTGTGGCAGAGTATCATCCCAACTCGAACCTGAACAGCGACCCACACACACATATACTGGTCACTTTCTGAGGTGGCAAGAGGGTTCTCTTTTCAATAGCCATGCCCAATATTTGGGCACATCTAGCCAGTAGAAAGTCCTCGACATCACCCAAAAGACCTGAGGCCTCCCTGTGCGCAGGCTCAAAAGCACAGGAAACTACCGCCCTCTGATGGAATCGCAATCCTCTGCACAGAGTCTGCTGTGGATCAAATCCCCTTCATGTGTTGGACACTGAGATCAGGACTTACAACTTTCAGATGTTGGCAGGCTGGGACAAATTGGTCTACATAGTGGGCCACCTTTACTCCTGGTCAAGTTGGGAAGAGAAAGGGTTGAACACACACTTGCACTGACACAGGGTCACCTGCATTCTTAATCGATGTGGGATGTGAGGCAAGGGCTTTCCAAGTTTCCTTGTTCTGCGCTAACAGCAAACATCTTTTTGCAAGGTCCTTTCCTGTGCTACCCAAGCTGAGCGCCGCGCCTGATGAGTCTCCAGACCTAGATGCCACCACCAGGACAGCCATGCTGTGACTTCTAGTTGGCAATGTTGCAGATCCTTGACCTATGCCAAAGATTCTGCGTGCCCAAGCTTGACATTATCCTGGCCAGGTGGAACGAGTTCTTGACGGCCTTCACCTCACCAAGTAAGACATGGCTATATGGAACCAACACCCACCCACCCCTGCCAGTTTCAGTCTCTCTTTGGGCAATGTAGTCAGCCCTCCTTACCTTAAACAAGATTCCACGGTCCTGGATCCTTCATGGAGAGAGTCCAGCCACAACCACAAATGTCCTTTTAAAAATACCAGCTGGTTCTTGTGCCAACCCAGTCTTCAAAATGCCTCCGTGCATCTGTACAGAAAACGGGTCCCCATCGACATCTCCCATAAACGCCAACAGCCCTAGAGGCTGGGTACACCTAGAACAGTACCCCTAATGACCTGCCCATGGTCCAGCACCTCCAGTCTCTCCCAACCAGCCAAGTAGAAACCTAGCTCATCATGACCACATCTGGCACGAGATAGGTCTCAAGACTGGAGCATTAAGATGCTGGAATCGTGATTTAAAGTAACCCAGGGAAAAATCGAAGCCAGCACTTCCAGCCACTGAACCAGCTTACTCTGCACATGGTTTAGAGCAGAAACTAGCTCTGGAGCAGAGGTATACCAGCTATTCCGCCTCAAACGTCCAAAGAGACTCGAACGCACTCGCAGACGTGTCACCACTTTATTATTCCGGGAACCCAGAACAAAATTAACGGTGAAAAAAAAAAGGTGTGGAGATGCCTACAGCTGCATTCTCAACCCTAAACTAACAACGCTGCCTTGTCCAAAACACAACTCACGCACGTTATCAAGGGAAACACCTCTACGTCCCGAAAAATCAAAACAAACGAAAATGTCTTTTAAGCGAAACCTCACAAAAAAAACAATGTTTTCAAATACGATAAATCAAACCACCAATTTAAGTTATCTACACCAAACTCTCTGGTTACAGAACACCAGCTCTCAGAGATGAAAACACTTCACAGAAGGTAGATCTGTTTTAAATGCAGGATTCTGTGTGAACATCTTCATAGTTCCTAAGTCGATGGACGATGACGGTTAATTTAAAGATGTAGACCTCTTTTTAAATAACAGACTCCATCAGAGGACGACTAGGCCACATCCATGGACCTCACAAATCGCTACTTCCGCGTACTAGTCCATCCCCATCGCAGGCGATACTTAAGGTTTGCTTGGCACGACCATATGTTTCAGTTCTGGTTTCTCCAATTCAGTCTACATCTTGCTCCTTTTTGTTAACTAACCCTTTGACTCCCGCACCCTATCCACCAGCATTCTGCATTGTCGACCACGCAAGCAAAGCAAAAACTTAACCCCTTGACTTCCTCACCCTATCCACCAGCTTCCTGCAGGTTTACGGTTTTTGTGCTTTGTATCTGCTTCTATGCTAGCTGAATGGGTAGCGCAAACTATGTTAGATTTGAGAGGTTCAACAACATGGGAGATAATTTCTACGTGACTCTCAAGAGTTATGTCCTTTGGTTGATATTATAAAAATTTCTCCCTGCTTCCCTCTTATTTCGGAGTAAAAGGGTTAAGCTTTTGCAGTTGGTGTAGAGGGTGCGGGAGTCAAAGGGCTGAAGTGCTAAGAGTGCAGGGTAAGATTCTATCCACATTTGTTGCTGTCTGGACAACTGCTTGATGTTGTTGCTGTCTGGACAACTGCTTGATGTTGTTGCTGTCTGGACAACTGTTTGATCTTGTTGCTGTCTGGACAACTGCTTGATCTTGTTGCTGTCTGGACAACTGCTTGATCTTGTTGCTGTCTGGACAACTGCTTGATCTTCTTGCTGTCTGGACAACTGTTTGATTTTGTTGCTGTCTGGACAATTGCTTGATCATGATGCTATCTGGACAACTTTCTGGACAACTGCTTGATCTTGTTGCTATCTGGACAACTGCTTGATCTTGTTGCTGTCTGGATAACGGCTTGATCTTGTTGCCATCTGGACAATTGCCTGATCTTGGTTGCTATATGGACAACTGCTTGATATTGTTGCTGTCTGGACAACTGCCTAATCTTGTTGCTGTGTGGACAATTGCCTAATCTTTTATCTGGACAACTGCTTGATCGTGTTGCTATCTGGACAACTGCTTTATTTTGTTGCTATCTGGACATTTGCTTGATCGTGTTGCTATCTGGACAACTGCTTTATTTTGTTGCTATCTGGACAACTGCTTTTATCTTGTTGCTATCTGGACATACTGCTGCTTCTACACTGCTTATTTTTGTTGCTATCTGGACAACTGCCTGCTTCATCTTGTTGCTATCTGGACAACCTGCTTCATCTTGTTGCTATATGGACAACTGCTTCATCTGTGCTATATGGACAACTGCTTCATCTTGTTATCTGGACAATTGTATGATCTTGTTATCTCAACAACTGCCTGATCTCGTTGCTATCTGGACAATTGTTTTATCTTCTCGCTATCTGGACAACTGTCTGATCTTGTTGCTACCTGGACAACTGTCTGATCTTGTTGCTACCTGGACAATTATTGTCTGATCTTGTTGCTACCTGGACAACTGTCTGATCTTGTTGCTACCTGGACAATTGTCTGATCTTGTTGCTACCTGGACAACTGTCTGATCTTGTTGCTACCTGGACAACTGTCTGATATTGTTGCTACCTGGACAACTGCTTGATCTTGTTGTTACCTGGACAACTGCCTGATCTTGTTGCTACCTGGAAATTGTCTGATCTTGTTGCTACCTGGACAACTGTCTGATCTTGTTGCTACCTGGACAACTGTCTGATCTTGTTGCTACCTGGACAACTGTCTGATATTGTTGCTACCTGGACAACTGCTTGATCTTGGCAGAATAGGAGGCTATCTGTCAGGCTCACACTCAGACAATGCTTGTTCTCTACTCCTATCACAGGTTTGTCACAAATACCCAGAAATGCAACCCGTCTCCAAGCAAGTCCTTCCACTTTTTTAGGGACAACAGTCCACACTGTGTTGATGCTTGCCATTCCTACACCTACTCACATGGTAAAGTTGACATTTCTGCTGTCACAGCAGAGGCCAACAACGAGATCTATAAGATTTTCTGCTAGAATTACTGGGATCTCTCGCTTCTGTCCTTCCTCTGGACCGATCTTTGAAGCGCCTTTTTCACAGAGCGTTCAGACAATAATTACTGGTCTCAGTCGCACCAATCCTGGTGAACGGTGTTCCCCTGGGAAAGTAGTTTCTAGAGTCCACTGCAGCATGGACCAATCTTGTTCCCCTGTTGGGTGGAGTTCTGATCTCTTTGTCCTCCCCACACACGACACTTCTCTCTCTATATATAAGCCCTCAGTGGGGGACTGGGGAGCATAGTTTATTTACGTGTATGTTATACGTGTGGAGCGGTAAGGACTAGCTGTAGATTAGGTCCAGAAGGACCAAATGCTATTATCCTTGAGTATTAAAGCGTTTCAAAGTTACAAGTTTTGACGTTTGTTCTTTCTCCACCGCCACAACCATTACCACCCCCTACATCCACCGTTGCCATCACCACCACTACCACGACTCTAATCATTACTACAAACACCACCACCAACACAACCGCTATCTCCACCACAACCTACACTTCACCATCACTACTACCACCACCAAAACCACCATCACCATCCCACTACTCGCACCATCATCATTAGAGTTAATTGTCAAAACTGTGACATGCAGATGATTTTTATGTAAAAAAATTGTTCAGCATCCTAGAATATGTGAATGGGAGAAACAAAAAACATGCGTGACAGGAACATG
>JAPXFY010000027.1:52204185-52219185 GCA_030674185.1 Monoplex corrugatus
GACAAAGAAAGCCAAGAACCCAATCACAGCTGGACAAAGAAAGCCAAGAACCCAATCACAGCTGGGTAAAGAAAGCCAAGAACCCAATCACAGCTGGGTAAAGAAAGCCAAGAACCCAATCACAACTGGATAAAGAAAGCCAGGAACCCAAACACAGCTGGATAAAGAAAGCCAGGAACCTATTGACAGGTGGATAAAGAAAGCCAGGAACTCATTCACAGCTGGATAAAGAAAGCCAAGAACACATTTTCAGATGGATAAAGAAAGTCAGGAACCCATTTACAGCTGGGTAAAGAAAGCTAGGAACCTATTGACAGCTGGGTAAAGAAAGCCAGGAACCTATTGACAGCTGGGTAAAGAAAGCCAGGAACCCAATCACAACTGGATAAAGAAAGCCAGGAACCCAATCACAGCTGGACAAAGAAAGCCAAGAACCCAATCACAGCTGGGTAAAGAAAGCCAGGAACCCAATCACAGCTGGATAAAGAAAGCCAGGAACCCAATCACAGCTGGATAAAGAAAGCCAGGAACCCAATCACAGCTGGGTAAAGAAAGCCAGGAACCCATTTACAGCTGGGTAAAGAAAGCCAGGAACCTATTGACAGCTGGGTAAAGAAAGCCAGGAACCCATTCACAGCTGGGTAAAGAAAGCCAGGAACCTATTGACAACTGGGTAAAGAAAGCCAGGAACCCAATCACAACTGGATAAAGAAAGCCAGGAACCCAATCACAGCTGGACAAAGAAAGCCAAGAACCCAATCACAGCTGGGTAAAGAAAGCCAGGAACCCAATCACAGCTGGATAAAGAAAGCCAGGAACCCAATCACAACTGGACAAAGAAAGCCAAGAACCCAATCACAGCTGGGTAAAGAAAGCCAAGAACCCAATCACAACTGGACAAAGAAAGCCAAGAACCCAATCACAGCTGGGTAAAGAAAGCCAAGAACCCAATCACAGCTGGGTAAAGAAAGCCAAGAACCCAATCACAACTGGACAAAGAAAGCCAAGAACCCAATCACAGCTGGGTAAAGAAAGCCAAGAACCCAATCACAACTGGACAAAGAAAGCCAAGAACCCAATCACAGCTGGGTAAAGAAAGCCAAGAACCCAATCACAGCTGGACAAAGAAAGCCAAGAACCCAATCACAGCTGGACAAAGAAAGCCAAGAACCCAATCACAGCTGGGTAAAGAAAGCCAAGAACCCAATCACAGCTGGGTAAAGAAAGCCAAGAACCCAATCACAACTGGATAAAGAAAGCCAGGAACCCAAACACAGCTGGATAAAGAAAGCCAGGAACCTATTGACAGGTGGATAAAGAAAGCCAGGAACTCATTCACAGCTGGATAAAGAAAGCCAAGAACACATTTTCAGATGGATAAAGAAAGTCAGGAACCCATTTACAGCTGGGTAAAGAAAGCTAGGAACCTATTGACAGCTGGGTAAAGAAAGCCAGGAACCCAATCACAACTGGATAAAGAAAGCCAGGAACCCAATCACAGCTGGACAAAGAAAGCCAAGAACCCAATCACAGCTGGGTAAAGAAAGCCAGGAACCCAATCACAGCTGGATAAAGAAAGCCAGGAACCCAATCACAGCTGGATAAAGAAAGCCAGGAACCCAATCACAGCTGGATAAAGAAAGCCAGGAACCCAATCACAGCTGGGTAAAGAAAGCCAGGAACCCATTTACAGCTGGGTAAAGAAAGCCAGGAACCTATTGACAGCTGGGTAAAGAAAGCCAGGAACCCATTCACAGCTGGGTAAAGAAAGCCAGGAACCTATTGACAGCTGGGTAAAGAAAGCCAGGAACCCAATCACAACTGGATAAAGAAAGCCAGGAACCCAATAACAACTGGACAAAGAAAGCCAAGAACCCAATCACAGCTGGATAAAGAAAGCCAGGAACCCAATCACAGCTGGATAAAGAAAGCAGAACCCAATCACAGTGGATAAAGAAAGCAGAACCCAATCACAGCTGCGTAAAGAAAGCCAGAACCCAATCACAGCTGCGTAAAGAAAGCCAGGAACCCAATCACAGCTGGATAAAGAAAGCCAGGAACCAATCACAGCTGGATAAAGAAAGCCAGGAACCCGATCACAGCTGGTAAAGAAAGCCAGGAACTCCATTCACAGCTGGTAAAGAAAGCCAGGAACCCAATCACAGACGGATAAAGAAAGCCAGGAACCCAATCACAACTGGATAAAGAAAGCCAGGAACCATTCACAACTGGGTAAAGAAAGCCAGGAATCCATTGCCAGCTGGGTAAAGAAAGCCAGGAATCCATTACACAGCTGGATAAAGCAAGCCAGGAACCCATTCTCAGCAAGGTAAACTGGAGGCAGCACATGCAAAGTCTTGTTCGAGCGAGGCTGGCACCCGTGCAAGCCTACACAGTCAGATAGGAAAGAGAATGCACTTCCTCAGTGCCAACCAGTGCTCTGCAATAGCTTGGAGTTACCGAAAAACCGTTTTCAAAAATCACTTTCGCTGCTCTACTTTCTCTAGTCCAATACCCTCGTTCTTGTTGTGGGAGGTGGAAACACAAGTTATGAGAATTTAATCAAAGCGAGAGGCAGACCAAGGAAGACCTGGATTTGTAAACGTAAAAGAGACCTTGAGGTCGCAAGATATTGCTCCACTTCAAGCCTTACAGCTTGCTGCTGACTGTCAACTCTTTCTCCCCGCAACATCCATGACTGAAAGCGGACAGACAGAAGAAAGCCAGAAAGACTTTCCCTAACCCTGAACAGGTTCAGATACCCATTCTTAGCTGGGTGGGACAGAAATCACATTAGAAACAGTTTTTCTTTTTGTTTCCCCCAGGGTTGAATTTGTCCGCCCTTACGTGGACGGATGGGTTCCGAGTGTCGTGTAGTTTAGGTGTAGGTTTCTGTGAAGTGATTGGTTTCAGTTTTTGTTTGTTTCTTTGTTGTTTTTATAGTCAGGCCTCCCAATGCCAAATAAAAACAATTCTGAAAATCTACGGGGATCTGGGGACATGCTCCCCCGGAAAATATTTCTGAGTATAGATGTAAAATAGTTCAATGTGACGCCGTCTGGCAAATTTTAGGCTTGTTTATGATCCTTTGTACTGAAGTAAGTAATTTATACACACAGGTGTCAGTTTCAAGAAAAATAACTTGGTGACTAATGTATTCTCCAACAAACAAACAAACAACAACCCAGACTGAACAGCTTCAAAGTTCTTTGCGATTTTCTGCGTCATCTGGTGCTTCTCTTATTTGAAATGGTCAGAAAGTTTGTGTATGCTTGCCCAATTATAGCTATTTTAACTGACTTCACAGCGGCACAAGACACAGTAGGCTACCAGCCTTTGCTATTTTTGAAAGCAATGTGCTTATTTCCATGACATCAAATTTTTGTGAAATCCACTCCTAACACCGCTTATTTTTGCAGTCTTTGTCAACCATTTTTGTTGCAGCAAACCCTCTCTTTAGAATATCAGCTCGAGACAAGGTCACCACACTCTTCCTAATGTTTGCAATCGGTTCTGAAAACAAGCCGCGCCTGACGAACGAAAAACACCGGAAGTGACTTTAGCGGAAAAAGATATACCGGATTTATCCCTCTTACCGAAGTTTCGTCATCTGCTACGAAAGATCAACAGACTGAGAAACGGACAAATGTTTCGCAGAAGAAAAAAAAATCATCAGTTGATCAGTCTTAACTCGCAGTCAGTCGAACAGCACTAGGAGCTGAAAAGGTGACTGCGGGTCTATCTGGGGTGTTTTGACTTTTTCTCAAAATTGATTTCTGAAGACTATAATCTATCCCCCACAGACATTTTTTTCTTGAAAAAATATTATCAATTAATTTAAATCGGTATTTTAATGCACTGATCGCAGCAGAAAAAACGCAATTTCCTACCAAAAGTACCTATTTTTGTCTCTTATTATGAACCGTAAGCTGTACAGTACATGCACATGTAATATATTGATGGAAAGCTCTTTGGTGCATCTTTCAGAGAATGACAGTGAAAATTAAAAACAAACAGGGTCAAAGCCACCAAATAAAGAAATTTAAGGAAAATGTGTAGGAGAGCACACAAAAACTTTAGAGACATTTTCTGAAAATGGCCGTCATACAAACTTAATGATTTTATACATAATAAGTTCTACACTTTTTGGAGTACATACTTTATTCAAGTACCAAAATAATCAGCAGAATGTACACTTTCCAGTGATATGTATATCTCAAAATGCTCAAAATGCTAGTTAAGACTGATTTCGTGGTGGGAGGTCACATTTTTTCAAGGTAGCAGCCTGTGGATTTCTCGGAAAAATCGGAAAATTGGGAGCCCTGCATAGTACCAATGACTGACTGGCACAAATACAGATACAAAACCCGTGGGTAGGACCTCGAGACCTTGCCAGCGCTTTGGTCTTTTATTGAGGTTTATGGCTTACGCAATGTTCATTTTGGATCTTCTACATCACACGGCATCAGTAGCTTCAGTGTATGTGGAATTTATTCCAGGCACGGAGACGCTTTATTGAGAAGCTGAAAACAATACTGAACTCATGCAGTAAGTCTAAATTGACCACTAACATCATATTGATTAACTCAGCAATTTGCTGTGGTATCAACGAAGAAGAAAATTACAGAAATCTCAACTTCAAGATCACTGGCCTTTTTCTTGTGTCCTTACATTTTCCTTTGGGCGAAAAACAAAACAAAACAAAACAAACAAAACAACAAAAAGAAACAAAACAAAACAAAACAAACAAGCAAAAACCAGAAGGAAATAAACACTTCGTTGGGAAGCAGAAAATATTTCGACTGGATTGGATCGACGTGCTACCCCCCCCCCCCCCAATCCCCCTCTTTTTCCCAACAGAAATTATTGTTGTCGTTACGAACCAGATAAACACAAAGACAACCAAACAAACAACATACACAACACTTTGCACACAACACAAACACACACACACACACACAACACCACACAACACACACACACACACCACACACACACACACACACACACACACACACACACACACACACAACACACACACACACACACACACACACACAATTTAAAAACAAAACAAAACAAGTAGACAACTTTCCAAGCGTATCGTCTAGCAAGAGAAGAGAACTGATTTTGTTGCTTTTTGTTGTTGTTCATGTTGTTTTTCCCCGTCAAGTGTCGGTTATTTTCAGCAGGGAAAACGTGTCACCATAGTATTACTCTCACTGCCCATTACGACAGTGGCAACAAAAGTATTCCACTCCATCAGTACTGTACCACACTTTGTATCTTCTGATGACTGTTAACCCGACACATACAAGAGTTGGTTTCTTCTGTTGTTGTTTTCCCCCCGTCAAGTGTGGGTTATTTTCAGTAAGGAAAGCGTGTCACTATAGTATTACTTACGTACTGCCTATTACACTATTACCATAGGTACAGCACTCGGTCAATGCTGGACCACCCTCTGTATCTTCTGATGACTGTTAACCCACTCATACAGGAGTGTTGATTTTGTTGTTGTTGTTGTACCTGTTGTCTTTTTCTGGAACTGGATCGTTAGCCCTGTGCCCAGCCCAGCCCAGAGAACCAGTGGATCACACTTTGTCAGGTCTCCACCTCTCAACCTGTCCAGCTTGGTTGGCTGTACCAGTAGCTGCAGCAGTAACGGTGAGCTCTCTCTCTCCGGGATTTTATGTTATTGTTATTGTTGCCCAAAGCCCAGCCGACTGCGTACAGCCATATCAGGCTATAACCGTTTCAAAACATGATACCTCAACACTGTTACTGTTATCCTATATAAAAATGCACTTAATACATGTACCCAGTTATCAATCCGAAGAAAAAGTACGTAAGACTTTATCGGAAAAATACAAACCAGAAGAACAAGAAAACCAATGTAAGCGCGTCTCCAACAAGACAAAACAAAACAAGCGCAAATTTTCGGCCAACTAGCCTTTGTCAAGCGCGAACGCACTCACAGACAAATCACAGACACCAAACAATGGATAAATACAGGTGAATGGACCATTAAGGCAGAAAATAAGTAGAAATGACAGAAAGCAAGGCAACAAGACAGAAACAAAGAGAGTGACAGAAAAGAGGAAATTTCTAGCACAGAATTTCCTGAAGGTGGGGATACTATTTATACTGAAAGAGCCTTCGGCAACCCAATGCAGGGGGGGGGGGGGGCATAGGGGAGTTAAAAACCATACCTGAATATAAATTTAAACATAATATGAAGACACTAAAACATGTATAAAACGGGCCTAAATTGCCTAAAATTGCTTCTGCAATCTCATTTCCCAGAGCCAAAAATGCACTTAATATACATGTATGTACCCAATTATCAATCCTAAAAGAAAGTACGCAAGACTTTATTGAACACATACAGATGAATGGACCAGCAAGGCAGAAATTGATAGAACAAATGACAGAAAGCAAAGGAACAAGGCAGAACCAAAGAAAGTGAACGAAAAGGGAAAATTTCTAGCACAGAATTTCTAGAATGTGGGGATACTATTTATACTAAAAAAAAGCCCCGGCATCCCCAGGGGGGAGGGGGAAGGATTTTATACAGGAATAGGTTGTAACCAGTCATAACCCTAACATCATCCCAACCCCAAACTCTCACCCTCGTGATTGGTATTGTCCATGAATGGCTAGGCAACACAAATGATGAGGGTTAAGGGTAGGTGGTATTATAATCATCAGAATGGACTAATAAATGGCACAGTTTGAATGTATTCACTTTATCAATACGCATTTATCTCTTCATGAAAAATAGTAGTTTTTTCACAACCGACAAAAGGGGTGGGTAGGTGAATACCTTAATGTCATACAAGTTCATGTTCATATTGCTTATAGCCCAGTCGAGTACTAGAGCCATATCAGGGTTAACACTACGTCAGAAACGACAACCAGGTTAAGATAAAAGACAAAAGTTAAAAATCATGCTTACCTTTAACCTTACAAGTCTAAAACGCAATTAAAGAAAAACATACTCAGACGTAAAATCATATCAGGTGAAATCTATTGATCTCTTGTAAAAACTGGAAAATTGTATCAGGAGAGTAATGTCATACAACATAATTTTTCACGTGGTCTTTTTAATCCACAATTTCCAAATAATACAAATGGAGTAGACAATTATGTACAATGGATATTCACATATAAACTGACACACTCACAAAACTCTAACACACGCTGTATTGGCTGTTAATTTCCATTCATGCACGTAACACTCAAAACAAAGACATTCACAACCAGTCAAGGGGGTACACTTGCACTCCATGATGATTGTTGAAGACAGCTGTATTCTCAGTTTTGCATACAACCTTTGAACCATGCACCAAGAGTTTTTTAAACTCAAGATACTCTATGGCATACTTCAGGAACAAACAGATGTTTGTCTGAGGTACGCTATGGGTATCTTAGTTAAGAAAGAGTTGAATGTTGTCAAACGTAGCAAAGTACGATCGTTATATTCATGCACGAAATTTGCTGGAGAGAGAGAGATCTGAACCTACCACTGTCGCCAAAGCTATTGCCGACAGACTGTGTCCTTGTTAGATTGGGTCAGTTGGTTGTAGAGCACCATGCTGATAACACAGGACGTGGGTGTGCCATTATTACTTGGGCCCATAAAGCCCACTGTGTGACTCCATGACTCCTGGATGCCCTTCTGCTGTCACCATTTTTTGTCCTCCAGCTGTATTTAACCTGAGCCTCTATGTTGGTCAGGGGTCTCAAGGCCATTTGTGGCAGTTGTCTTAACCATTTAGCTACTGGATCTGAGTAGGCAAATCTTAAGCCTTATGAAGTTCCATTTTGTTCCTCCTCGACCGGTCTAGCTGGAATCTCTTTCCAGCTGCTTCTGCCATTGCTTTAGGCTCTGGTCCTCTCCTTACCAGAAATCTACAGCTGTTTCATGAACTGATAGATGTGTACAGCTCACTTGTTCCAATCTCTTTAGCGAGGACGTTAGCTTGGAAGATAGATTTCCTCAAGTTGCTGGTTAAACTATTGTACATTTCAGTTATGTAGATGTGGTCTTCCTCAAATTCTACTTTCATACAGCCCAGTGAATCAGTTGTTTTGATGAACGGGAATGTAGTATTATAATCCAGTTTCGCGTCACTATTGCAATTGATTTCTGGGTGTGTTTATTTTTTCTTTCTGGAAGATCTGCTGTGTATTCTAGGTCACCCACTCCATCCAGTAGATCCCATTTCCATGCAACAGTTGTCATAGCTTTTCCATGCCACAGTTTGTTGCCTCCTGCCATGTAGATCACTACTGGAGCTCTGGTGTGAGGTTGTTCCCCTGGCAATACTGGTCATGTGTGCAGTCTCTTTAAGCACTTGATTGTGCCTCCATGTGTACATTCTTGGGTTAGAGCTATTTTGTATGAGCTTGGACATATACCACTGTTTGCCCTGTCTGATAAATTGGACAGAGTGGTCAGCGCCAGTGGCATCTCCTTAGATTGTGTGCTTGAATGCATTGATATGTGTAATTAGTTTAATGTGTTTTTCTTTCTTTTTGTTTTGTCTATGGAAGTATTGTGTATGTTTTAAAATGGTTATAGCCGTCATATGGCTCTGAGCAGTCAGATGGGCCTTACACAAACTTAACAATAACACAACTGGTCTTGTTTCATTTTGTTTTGTTTTGGCAGGCTGGGATTGAATTTGAGATATCACTTGTTGAATCCATGACTTTATACACAAGCTGACTAGCTTGCACTGGTTAATAAAAACAAACAAACATTGCAGAAAGAAGATTCACTGACTTCGCACACAACAGGGGCAGTGAACTATGGCAAATGACTGGATCTAATTGTCCTAAAAATGAACAATTAACGGAGCTGAACCGTGTCTGGAGTTCAGTTCAAGCTAAAGCATTGTGTAGTTATAGAGTACTATGACTGTTTACACTAAGGCAATGGAATCGCTAACAACGGTTGAAAACATTACCAAGGACACGAAAGACATTCCTCTGGAATCTATTTTCATCTACAGAATGGCAGTTATGTTATGGAACTATGGTTCATTGGTTATCATCATATTGGGAACCTTTGGTAACGTCATGGCTATCGTCATCATGCGTAGACTGACGTCAACCACAGAATCCACCATCAACATTTTCTTTACAGCTCTAGCAATGGTGGATCTGGTTACCATTTACAGCAGGGCTTTTCATGAATGGACGGAAGTTGCTTTTCATTTCGCCTTAAGAACGTGAACAGTTTCACCTGTAAGCTTTATATCTGGCTCAGCACGTCCACAGGCACCATGAGTAGCTGGCTTCTGGTCAGTTTGACCGCTCACAGAGCCCTGTCTGTTGTGTGGCCACATCGCGTCAACCTGATTTGCACACGTCGACTGATCCTGGTGACCATTTGTATCATCGTGGGCGTGTTTGCGGGACTGTATTCCCACTTCTTGTACAGGTTTGACCTCATTTCTAGTGACAACAACACCACGCCACAATGTTTGATGACGTCACCAGAGTACATTGAGTTCGCGGTGGGCGTGTTCTCCTACGTGGATCTCGTCTTCTTCTCCTTGCTCCCCTTCACATGTCTCATGCTCTGTAACGGTGTGCTGGTCTGGAAGCTCGCTGTATCTCTCAGAGAGGCACGACAACATCTAACCCCTGGAAACGTTCAGCAGATCCAAACCCGAAGCAGAAATACCAGCTCCGTCACCTTGACTGTTATTGTAGTGTCCTTGACCTACATCATTCTGAATCTTCCATGTGGGATTTATTACATATTGTACTATGTGGCTTTTGAATATCAGACTGTTGGTAATGAGGAGTATGCCAAGGTGTACATGTTCACCATCGTGAGTTTTCTGTTGCTTAATGCCAACTACGCTGTGAATTTTTATCTGTATTGTCTGACTGGGAAAAAATTTCGACAGGAGTTTCTCCACATTCTGACTTGTGGCCAGTCTGAAGAAGGTGGACAAACATTGATAGAAACTTAATTTGATGATTCATGTGTATTTTTTGTCCATCTTTTTGTGTCAAATTAATGTTTTTGAAAACCCAGACCAAATCCTGTAGATATAAGAAAAGAAGTGATATTTTTTGACTTTGTCACTGAAGGCAACTTCAACTTAGTTTTCTTGTCAGAAACATGGTTTAGATCTACTGGTAACGAAAGTGGCATTGCTGCCACAACACCCAATAGCTTTCTCCCTGACTTCAATACCTGAAAGAATCAACAGCCAACCTAATGTCCAAAACATTCCAGAAGGACAGGAGTATCCGGATCTTGCCATAGCAAAAACAGGCCGTGGCTGAAAGCCAAATGGTGAAATTACGACTTTACTTCCCCGAAGCATAACGAGTGTCTGAGCTTACCTCAACAGGATTAGAATGTGATATCAAGACACTGACAAGAAACAAAACAATGGAAAGGATGGGGTCACAAATGAGATGAACCAGTCTTGTGAATCCAAGGCAAAAGGGAAGCTCCTTGAGCTTTACAGCCAATCCTGGAACTGTAGAATTTTTCCCACTGCTTAGGAGGAAGCCATCATCACTTCTGAGTGTTACTCGGACATTAAGAACTGGATGACACACAATAGACTTCAGCTTAATGACGACAAAACAGAAGCTATCCTCATTGGCACCCGTCAGAAACTTTCTCAGCTGCCTCCTCTTTCTCTCCCATTATGTAACACATCAGTCCCAATTTCTGATTCAGCTAAAAACCTTGGTGTCTGCATTGACTCTACCCTCTCCATGAACAACTTTGTTTCTCAAACTGCCAGATCCTGCTACTATCATCTCCATCGTATAAAGCTGATCAGGAAGTATCTCTCTGTCGAAACAACTGCAAAACTCGTTCTCTCCTTCATAATGTCTCGCATTGACTATTGCAATTCACTCCTGTCTGGTCTTCCTGCCTCCACCATTCACATCCTACAGCGCATTCAAAACAATGCTGCACGCCTTGTACTCAAAAAGAAAAAAGCTGACCACATATCTCCTCTCCTGGCACAACTTCACTGGCTCCCTGTATCAAAGCGCATACAGTACAAACTAGACACCATGTGCTACAAAAGCCTCAATAACGCAGCCCCCGATTACCTGTCAAGCCTACTTGAGATCTATGTTCCCTCACGTACCCTCCGCTCTGCCTCTGATCCTCTGACTCTTCGCTTTCCACGCACTAAGCTCAATACCTATGGTCCACGAGCCTTCTCTGTTTCTGGTCCACTCTCCTGGAACAAACTTCCTCTCTCAGTCCGTCAGCAACCTACTTTTGTCTCCTTCAAGTCCGCTCTCAAAACTCACCTTTTCTCTCCTGCATAAAATCCTAACCTCACTCAACCCTCCCCTCTGCAGCCTGTCTCCGCTCGGAGGGAATCACATGGTTATAATATATAATTGTATGCTATGCTCTCTATAATTTTCCATTGCTTTTATTCTTGCTTTTATTGCTTTTATTCTTTCTCCCCATTTATAGCCATGCGTGTGTGTGTGTGTGTGTGTGTGTGTGTGTGTGTGTGTGTGTGTGTGTGTGTGTGTGTGTCTGTATGTGTGCGTGCGTGTGTGTGCGAGCGTGCGTGCCTGCGTGTGTGTCTGCTTCAGCGCTTAGATTTGATTTTATCAAGATTTTGCGCTATATAAATATTGTAATTATTATAATTATTAAAGAAAGGGGGAAAATACAAATACAATCAACAATGCCAAGTACAGACCCATCAGCCAACTGAGCTATGTTAGAGGTTTTATTTCCCACATTTGTTAATTGGGTGTCATCAGCAAATTGGGACATTTTGTGTTCTATACCATGAACATGTATTCCTTGTATTGAGCCTTCCTCCATTATCATTATGGCTAGAATCTCTGCACAATGAATTAACAGGTAATTTGAGATTAGATCTTCTTGCCTATATTCCCTTTCTACACTAAACCATTCTGTAGTCTGACCGTTTATAACAGCAGTTGGTTTTATGTTTTTATAGAAAAAAGAGTTTCAATCTATCGACAAACGCCACTTCCAAATCCATAGGCTCTCAAAACCTTGTGCATAAAACAAAATCAAGTGAATCAAAAGGTTTTTCGAAATCAATACAGAGTAACAAACCTGGCATGTTATTTAAATTCAAATACTTTATCTAGTTTATCACACCAATCTATCTTGGTGTGAAGCTTGACAAGCGTCTTCTCAGAAGCCACACATCATAGATATAGAGCAGAAAACCACAGACAAACACAAAGTGATGTAGAAACAGGCAGACACCAAGTGGGACGTCAATGACAAGATCCTCAGACAGGTGTATACAGGAACTGTCAGATCTGTGATGAAATATGAATCAACTGTTAGGGCTGCTATAGCTTATACCAACACAAACTTTGCCAAGACACAGATCAAAGAAACTGAGGATCATCATAGGCGGAACACAAACCATTCCATCAAAGCCATGAAGAAGAGCACAGAGCTTATCCCATTAGATAGTTGGAGAGATGAGTAAGTTTTCATTCAGTGAGTTGCAAAGACCTACATCACACTATACACATGAACAAGTACTTCAACCAACCAAAATGACTGGAAGAGAGCAGTGCAAACCACTTTGCAAAGTAGCTGAGAGAAAAGTATGCTCAGATCCTGCTAGCAAACAACGATGACATAGAATCACTCCAGAATGCTAAAGAATAACACACTCAGACAAATGCTACTTTTGTTACAAATGTCCCAGGCATTCTAAACAAGAAAGACAAACCAAAACCAGTCCTGAAGACTGACACTAGAAATACTTGACAGTGCGTACAACATCTCACAATCGATGCATGTCTTTACAGACAGTGTAGAAGATGGAGCAGCGAAGAATGGAGGCAGTGGGCTCTTCATTAGCTACCATGATAGAATGACAGTACAAAGGTCTATTCACATAGGAAAGTTGTCCACCAACTTCAAGGCAGAAGAGACACTTGCACCAGAAGCAGCAAGAATCATACAAGAAGAAGATTCCCAACAATCCGATATTTTCTACTTAATAGACTGCAAGTCCTTTATAGAGAGTCTACAATTGCGTGCTGACAGTCTTACCAGATTTACTTTGAAAACAAAAACCAACAGAACTAGCACGTGTTGGATCAGTAACAATGTAGTGGATTCCTATTCATCCTGGCATCTGTGGAAACAAGCGGGCAGACGCTGTCCAAAACAGAAAGCAGTCTACAAGAACAGCAGCATCCCATATCTTTCATGAAATGAAACTTCCATCCTGAATGTAACAGACATAATCCCATACATTACCATAACAGGCCATAACAAAACACAACCATCAGCCTTGGGGCTAGACACTGCCATCGTCTCTAACATATGTGTTGAATTGTCTGTCTAGCATGGTTGGGTGTCCACACCAGACAGGACCACAATCTTCATAGCACATACTACAGGTTTGCTCACTGTTCAGAAATAGAAGAAATGGAACAATTCTGAGGAGCTGCCATGGGATAGCAAACAGGACGTGATGAAATTCACATCCTCCATCCAGACCACCAAACTGACTGTTTAAAAGAATAGAGAGAATTTTTTTTAAATTGAAGAAAGAAAGAAAGAAAGAAAGAAAGGAAGGAAGAAAGAACGAAAGAGAGAAAGAAAGATAGACAGAAACAAAGACAGACAGTCAGATAGATAGATAGAAAGAAAGAGATAGAAAGAAAGAAAGAAAGAAAGAAAGAAAGAAAGAAAAAAGAAAGAAAAAAGAAACAAAGAAAGAAAAACCAAATCAAATAGCATTCATCAGTCTCAAGAGATAATGGAATTACCAGTTGATGTGGGTTTGAGGTACACCTGATTTTTCCACCACAATGATCAACCCTAGGTAGGACAAGACCAGTTCTTGCCCATGAAATTGGTGTCTCCCTTCTCTATGCCACTGATGTAATCCAGTGGAAAGGCAAGAGCTAGAACAATTTGACACCAATTATGTTGCAAAGGTTTCTGGAGCGTTGCTGAGAACAGAAGTAAAACGCTTAGATGACTCCAGTCTCGATTTTCTGTCAGGTTTACTGCAAGACAGCAGGATTTTGTGGATGGCCATTGACTCTTTCTGAGTTTATTGACCTCTTGAAGGATATTGTTTTTGTTGTTGTTTGTTTTGTTTTTGTTTTTGTTTTTCTCTCAGGGTCCCCCTATTCTCAACCTCTATCAAATCAGATACAGTGTTTGTCATCCAAGGCCCTAACAAGAACAGGTAGCATCAGATTACATGGTTACTGATAACAGACCAGTGGCCTGTCCTGACACAGATGTAGTAACACGTAAGTAAATGTAAACCATGACTCATTCTCCTTGCTAGCCCTCATGTAGAAAAGCCAACAACGTGTGGTAGTTATGATTCACATGGCACCTGGTTTCTTTTATTCCACGACAATTTTTGGTCTCATTCTTTCATTTTCGGCTCTCATGAACTGCAACTTCTGTGAGCTCTCGTATATAAGAATGTACTTTTTACCTGTAGGACTGATTTTCTATATATGATGTGATATGATATGATATGATATGATATGATATGATATGATATGATATGATATGATATGATATGATATGATATGATATGATGATATGATGTGATATGATGTGATATGATGTATAGTGAATATGTGATATGGTGTGATATATACATTCATCTATCACATCATTATTATCACATCATATATATCATTATATCATATCAATCATATCATATCATATCATTATCATATCATATCATATCATATCTATATCATATCAATCATATCATATCATATCATATCATATCATATCATATCATACATATCATATCATATCATTATCGTAGTAGTATCATATCAGTATCATCAATCATATCATCATCACATCATATTCATATCATATCATATCATCAATCATCATTCATCATATCATATCATAATATCATATCATATTTTATATCATATCATATATAACATGACGGACAGTCTGTGTCCATGAAGATGGGACAAATCTCTATCCTT
>JAPXFY010000027.1:52226183-52236183 GCA_030674185.1 Monoplex corrugatus
ATACATACATACACACAACACACACACATAAAAATAGATAAATGAAATAAAATAGAATAATATAGAATAAAAAACAAAAAATCCACATTTTTTTATTTGAAAATCAGTCACACAGAGAAAGATCCCTCAGTACATAAGAGTACACGTGGAAGCTTTGCAACATACTTGGTGTCAAGCTGTTCTAGCTCTTGCCTTTCCACTGGATTACATCAGTGGTGTAGAGAAGGGAGACCCATTTCATGGACAAGAGCTGGTCTTCCTCATTGGTGTCTGCCTGTTTCTACTTCAGCGTGTTTGCTTGTGGCTTTCTGCTCTACATCTCCATGAACAACTTTGTTTCTCAAACTGCCAGATCTTGCTATTATCACCTCCATCGTATAAGCCTGTTCAGGAAGTATCTCTCTGTCGAAACAACTGCGAAACTCGTTCTCTCCTTCATAATGTCTCGCATTGACTATTGCAATTCACTCCTGTCTGGTCTTCCTGCCTCCACCATTCACATCCTACAGCGCATTCAAAACAATGCTGCACACGCCTTGTACTCAAAAAGAAAAAAAGCTGACCACATATCTCCTCTCCTGGCATGGGCTCCCTGTATCAAAGCGCATACAGTACAAACTAGACACCATGTGCTACAAAAGCCTCAATAACGCAGCCCCAGATTACCTATCAAGCCTACTTGAGATCTATGTTCCCTCACGTACCCTCCGCTCTGCCTCCGATCCTCTGACTTTTCACTTTCCACGCACTAAGCTCAATACCTATGGTCCACAAGCCTTCTCTGTTTCTGGTCCACTCTCCTGGAACAAACTTCCTCTCTCAGTCCATCAGCAACCTACTTTTGTCTCCTTCAAGTCCGCTCTCAAAACTCACCTTTTCTCCTCTGCATAAAATCCTGACCTCACTCAACCCCCTCTGCAGCCTGTCTCCGCTTGGAGTGGAATCACATTGTAATATATATTTGTATATAATATGCTCTCTATAATTTTCCATTGCTTTTCTTCTTTTTCCCCATTTATAACCATGTGTGTGTGTGTGTGCGTGTGTGTGTGTGCGTGCGTGCGTATGTGTCTGCTCAGCGTTTAGATTTGATTTCTATCAAGATTTTGCGCTATATAAATATTGTAATTATTATTATTATTATTATTTCATCTATGATGTGTGGATTCTGAGAGTCACTTGCCAAGCTTCACACCAAGATAGATTGGCGTATTCGTCTGTGGCATTTTTTTCTCGTCAATGGTGATCTGGAATACTTCCTTCCTGTTGGAAAGCGTAGAGTAGGAGGCTACAATTTTGGTGATATTGACGGTGACGCACCGATCCTTTCCTCGTTTTTGAATAGTTTTGAGACTTCTTTTACACAAATAGTGGCAATTAACAGGATCTCCGCAGTGCTCCAGGTGGTGAAACTGTCTGCATTAGAGCTCTCTGTACATTGTCCTGACAGTCTCTCTGTAATCTCATCGACAGATACGACAAATAGCGTTGCAAACCAGAAGAACAAGAAAACCAATGTAAGCGCGTATCCAACGAGACAAAACAAAACAAGCGCAAATTTTCGGCCAACTAGCCTTTGTCAAGCGCGAACGCACGGTCACAGACAGATCACAGACACCAAACAATGGATAATAAAAAAGGACTAAAAACTTCCCTGCCACCTCGTCCAGTGGGTAAGAAAATGGTTGGTAAAACACTACCCTCTGGAACACCCCATGTGATCTTTATGTTACCCAGTGTCCCATACAACCTGACCCTTGCCATCCATGGATAGCTCTGTGTCCACGTGTACATCTTGCTTGCCATCCTGTAGTCCAGTAACGTCTGGGGAAACGTTTACTTTGGATTTTTTTAAATGCCATATGCATAGAGAGATCGATGCAGAGTGATGACTTTTTCTTTTCTTGAAAGGCATCTTCAAGAGATTGGATAAGGTAGACCAAGTGATCCTCCATGCTCCAGTTCTTTCTGGAAACTGTTTACTCTTTGAAAATCAGGTCCTTACTTTCAAGGTGCCAATGGAGTTCCTTGTTGATAATTTGCCCATAAATAAGACAGCTTAGTGAGCTGAGGAGCCAGTAGTTGGCGTTGTTGTTTGTATTTTCTCCCTTTCTTAAGGACAGAAGTGATGATGGCTTCCTTCTTAGCAGTAAGGAAATGCTACAGTTCCAGGATTGGCTGTAATGCTCAAGGAGCTTCCTTTTTGCCTTGGATCCACAAGACTGGGTCATCTCGTCTGTGACCCCGTCTTTTCCAGAGGTGTCTTTCTTGTCAGTGTCCTGATAGCATATTCTAATCCTGTTAAGGTAAGCTCAGACACTCTTGATGCATGTGGGAACTTAGTTGGGGTTTCTCCATTTGGCTTTCAGTCACAGCCTGTTTTTGCTATGGCAATATCTGGATGTTGCTGTATTTCTGGAATGTTTTGGACATTAGGTTGGCTGTTGAGTCTCTTGGGTATTGCAATCAGGGAGAAAGCTAGTGGGTGTTGTAGCAGCAATGTCACTTTCGTCACCAGTAGATCTAAACCATGTTTCTGACAGAAAAAAACTAAGTCGAAGTTGCTTTCAATGACAAAGTAAAAAATATCAGGTTTTTTGTCTGCAGGACTTTGTCAGAGTGTATAAAAACATTAATTTGACAAACATAACGATGGACAAAGCAAACATATCAATCATCAATTTAAGGTGCAATCAATGTTTGTTCACCTTCTTTAGCTGGTCACAAGTCAGAAGGTGGACAAACTCCTGTCGAAACTTCCTTCCAGTTAGACAATACAGGTAAAAATTAATAGCGTTGTTGACGTTAAGCAATAGACCACTCACGATGGCAAACATGTACACCTTGGCATACTCCTCATTACCGACAGTCTGATATACAAACGCTACATAGTACAAGATGTAATAAATACCTAATGGAAGATTCAGAATGATGTAGGTCAAGGACACTACAATAACAGTCAAGGTCACAGAGCTGGTACTTTTGCTTCGGGTTTGGATCTGCTGAGCTTTCCAGGGTTAGATGTCGCCGTGCCTCTCTGAGAGATACAGCAAGCTTCCAGATCAGCACACCATTACAGAGCACGAGACACATGAAGGGGAGCAAGGAGAAAAAGAGGAGATCCACGTAGGAGAACACGCCCACTGCGAACTCAATGTACTCTGGTGACGTCATCAAGCATTGTGGCGTGGTGCTGTTGTCACTAGAAATGAGGTCAAACCCATACAAGTAGTGTGAATACAGCCCCGCAAACACGCCACAATGATACAAATGGTCACCAGGATCAGTCGACGTGTGCAAATCAGGTTGACGCGATGTGGCCACACAACACATAGGGCTCGGTGAGCGGTCAAACTGACCAGAAGCCAGCCACTCATGGTGCATGTGACCGTGTTGAGCCAGACATAGAGCTTACAGGTGAAACTGTTTACGTTTTTAAACGCAAAATGAAAAGCAATTTCTGTCCAGTCCTGAAAGGCTCTGCTGTAAATGGTAACCAGATCCACCACTGCTAGAGCTGTAAAGAAAATGTTGATTGTGTGTTCTGCAGTTGACGTCATTCTACGCATGATGACGATAGCCATGACGTTACCAAAGGTTCCCAAGATGACAATAACCAATGAGCCATAGTTCCATAGCAGAACTGCCATTCTGTAGATGAGAATAGACTCCAGAGGAACATCTTTCTTGTTCTCGGTAAAATCTTCAACCGTTGTTGACGATTCCATTGCCTTAGTGTAAAGTCACAGTACTCTATAACTACACAACGCTTTAGCTGGAATTGAACTCCAGACACGGTTCTGTTCCTTTAATTATTCATTCTCAGGTCATTTAGACCCAGTCATCTGCATCTATTGATGTTAACTTCAAAAGTTCGCGACTCCTGTTGTGTATCTGTTCAGTGAATCTTCTTCATGCAATGTTTTGGGGATTTTTTGTTTTTGCTTTTTGATTGTTTTTATAACTAATACGAGGTGGTTAGTTTGTTTGATGAAGTCGTGGATTCAAGTAATGATATCTCAAATTCAATCCCAGCCTGCCAAAACAAAACAAACATAGGTCTATAACCATTTCAAAACATACAGGATACTCCAACAGAACAAAACAAAATCAAGTGCACATATCAATGCATTCATGCACATGATCTAAGGAGATGTCCCTGGCACTGACCACTGGGTCCAATTTATTACACAGGGCAAACAGTGGAATACGTCCCAAGCTCATACAAAATATCTCTAACCCAAGAAGGTACACATGGAGGCACAATCAAGTGCTTAAAGAGACTGCACATATGACCAGTACTGCCAGGGGGACAACCTCACACCAGAGGATCCAGTAGTGATCTACATGGCAGGATGCAACAAACTGTGGTATGGAAATGGGATCTACTGGATGGAGTGGGTGACCTGGAATGCACAGCAGATCTTCCAGAGAGAAAAAAAACACACCCAGATATTAGTGGCAAAAGTGACATGAAACTTGATTATAGTATTCCACTCCCGTTCATCAAAATAGTTGATTCATTGGGCTATATAAAAGATGAATTTGAGGAACACCACATCTATGTAACTGAAAAGTACACCAGTTTAACCAGCAACTTGAAGAAATCTAGCTTCCAAGCTAACGTCCTCGCCAAAGACATTGGAACAAGTGAGCTGTACACACATCTATGAGTTCATGAAACAGCTGTAGATTTCTGGGAAGGAGAGGACCAGAGCCTTAAAGGCAATGGCAGAAGCAGCTGAAAAGAGATCCAGCTGGACCAGGTCGAGGAGGAACAAAATGGAACTTCATAAGGCTTAAGATTTCCCTACTTCCAGCAGATGTCAATAGCTTAATGCTTAGGACAACTGCCATAAAGGTGACATGGCCTTGAGGCCCCTGACCAACACAGAAGCTCAGGTTCAAACCAAAGGTGACATGGCCTTGAGGCCCCCTACCAACACAGAGGCTCAGGTTCAAACCAAAGAGGATGACAAAAATTGGCAACAGCAGAAGGACATCCAGGAGTCATGGAGTCACACAGGGGGCTTTATGGGCTCAAGTTATAATGGCACACACACGTCCATCTGTGTTAACAGCATGGTGCTCTATAACCAACTGACCCAATCTGACAAGGACACAGCTCTGTCGGCAATAGCTTTGGCCATAGTGGTGCTGTTCAGGTCTCTCACTCCAGCAGACTTCGTGCCTGAATGTAACGGTCGTACTTCGCTACGTTTGCCAACATTCAACTCTTTCTTAACTGATATACGCCATAGCGTACCTCAGACAAACATATGTTTGTTTCTGAAGTATACGATAGAGTACCTTGAGTTTAAAAAACTCTTGATGAATGGTTCAAAGGTTGCATGCAAAACTTAGCGATACAGCTCTGTTCAACAATCATCGTAAAGTGCAAGTGTACCCCTTAGACCTGGTTGTGAGTGTCTTTGTTTTGAGTAATACGTGCACGAATAGAAATTAACAGCCAGTACAGCGTGTGTGTGTGAGTGAGCGAGTGAGTGAGAGAGAGAGAGAGAGAGAGAGGTGTGTGTGTGTGTGTGTGTGTGTGTGTGTGTGTGTGTGTGTGTGTGTGTGAGTTTTTATGTAGCCTAGTGATAGTGATACTGATTCTACAGTGAATATCCACTGTGCATGTACAGTGACCCATTTCATTTCTAAAACTTGTTTAAAAATTTTCTGTTATGTGAGATTAAGTGACCACCTTGTTTCAATTGTGAGAAAATGTTGTTTTTTTCTCAAGAAATGATAATTGGCCAATAATAATTTGAGTGCATTCAAGCCTTGCCATTTATTAGTCGATTCTATTGTTGGTATTACCACAAAATTCGAAATCTGTGTATGCTTGCAATCTTTTTCTAGACTTTATTTATCCCATATAAACTGTCAGTACATAGAGTACAGTGAAGGAAGCAGTCAGCCAGTATAGAATGAGTTAACCCCAAAGCTAACCTTGGTCCCACCTTTAACCCTCACCATTTGTGTTGGCAATTTATTCACGGACAAAACCAATCACGAGGGTGAGTGTTTGAGATTGGGGTGATGTTAGGATTTGGACTGATTACTTCCACTAACCACATAAAATCTGCTAGAGAACACTGTTACTTTTTCGGCTACTGGTAGGGCCAATCGTGAGAGAGAGAGAGAGAGAGAGAGTGGGGAGAGAGAGAGAGAGAGAGAGAGAGAGAGGTGTAGAGAGAGAGAGAGAGGAGACCACCCTAATCCAATATAAATCCAGCTTGAATATTTTCTGCTTCCTCACAAGGGATATTTTTTTTTCTTTTGTGCCTGAAGAAAGCCTCGTAAGCAGAGAGGAAATGTTTTTGGCAACACCAAAGAAACCAATGATCTTGAAGCTGAGATTTCCGTAATTACTTTCCTCAGTGTTGATACAACAGGCCAGTCAGTTTGCTACATAAATTAACATGTTGTTGGTTAGTTTCGACTAACTATCCAATGTCAGTGTTAGTTTTCATTTCTCAAGATGACGTATCCCTGTTTGGATTAAATTTCATAAGTGCTGAAGCTACTGATGACGTGCACGAGTTCAAGGATCTGACTGCAGGGTGCCAATCTAGCTTGACCAAATCTGTGTGTGTGGAGTCTCCAGCAACCCAGGTGTGAATGGGTACCTGGCGTCGTTCAGAGTTAGAGAAGGTAAAGCAGCAGAGAGAAGAGATGGTCACTGCCCTTATTCTGACCCTGAGTAAAGTTGAAGTGTAGACCATCTCATTACCCTACAACTTTACTGTTATGGGACAAGCTTGTACCTGACTGGTCCGTTACTTAAGGAATCCGTTGCTTATAGCAGCGTTAGTCGTTTTATTGTTCTTGTGTAGTAGTTGTTGTTCTGACTAAGAAAGGGCTGACAATAACACGGCCAATTTATAACTCTGTGGTGTGTGTGTGTGTGGTGTTGTGTGTGTTGTGTGTGTGTGTGTGTGTGTGTGTGTGTGTGTGTGTGTGTGTGTGTGTGTGTTGTGTGCATGTGTGTGTGCGTGTTTTTGTGTTGTGTACATGTGTGTGTATGTCGTGTGCATGTGTGTGTGCGTGTGTTTGTGTTGTGTACATGTGGTGTGTGTATATGTGTGTGTGTGTGTGTGTTGTGTGCATGTGTGTGTGCGTATGTGTGTGTGTTGTGTGTGTGTCCATGTGTGTGTGCGTGTATGTGTGTGCGTGCGTGTGTGTGTAGTTGTGTGTGTGTGCGTGTGTATGTGCGCGTGTATGTGTGTGTATGTGTGTGTGTGCGTGCGTGTGTATGTGCGTGTGTGTTGTGTGTGAGCGAGTGTATGTGTGTGCGTGCGTGCGTGTGTGTGTGTGTGTGTTGTGTGTGTGTGTGTGTGTGTGTGTGTGGTGGTGTGTGTGTGTGTGCTGCCTCTCCCACTTTTTGTCTCTCTCTAGTCTACATTAATGGGCGACATTTGGATATAAAGAAAATCATTATTCTGCTTATGCCACACCATTGACAATACATAATTGTTATTGCTCTCCTCTCTCTCTCTCTCTCTCCTCTCTCTCTCTCTCTCTCTCCTCTCTCTCTCGTTCTCACTCTCTCTCTCTCTCCTCTCTATCTGTCTCCTTCTCTGTCTCTCCCTCACACAGACTCACAGATACAAATTCTCTTCCTTTCCCTCTTTAATGCTCTTTGTGCATGTGCGTAAGTCTGTGCGTGAGTGTATGTGTGTGTGTGTTTTGTGTGTGTGTGTGTGTGTGTGAGCGCTCGTATGCTTGTGTGCGTGTGTGTGTGCGCGGTGTGTGTGTGCGCGTGTGTGTGTGTATGTGCGCGTGTTTTATGTGTGTCCGTGCACGGCGTGTTTGTATGTATGTAGAGCGTGTGTGTGTGTGTGTGTGTGTGTGTGTGTGTTGTGTGTGTGTGTGTGTGTGGTGTGTGTGTTGTGTGTGTGTGTGTGTGTGTGTGTGATGGTGTGTTTGTGTATGTGTGCTGTGCAGGAGGGTGTAATGTGTGTGGTGTGGTGTAGATGTGTGTGTGTGAGTGTGTTTGTACGTATGTTTGCAGTGAGAGAGAGAGGGGTGACTGAGGGAGAATATGTGAGAGTGCTGTCGGCATTGTGTGTATGTATGTATGTGTGTGTGTGTGTGTATGTGTGTATGTGTGTGTGTGTGTGTGATGTGTTGTGTAGTGTGTAGTGTATGTGTGTATGTGTAGTTGTTGTATGTGTATGTGTGTTGTATGTGTGTGTTGATGTGTGTTGTGTGTGTGTGTGTGTGTGTGTGTGTGTGTGTGTGTGTGTGTTTGATGTGTTGTGTGTTGTGTGTTGTGTATGTGTGGAGGGCGTTGTAGTGCGCGAAAATGCCTACGTGAGTAATATATAAGGATTTTTCCTCTTTCTCTCTCCCCTTCCCTTTTCCTCCCTCTCTTTGTCCACCTCCCTCCCTTTCCCTGACCTCCCCCACCACACACTGTCAGGCGTGTACTTTACCCCACCCCCTTACAGTCTACATTATTGATCGTCTTTTGTTTGTTGATTTGTTTTCCTGTACCTGTTTCACAGTTTTCAGAGCTGTAGTGAGGAGGTGGTTGAGGTAGTGATGGTGATGATGGTAGCGTTGTGTTGGTGGTGGTGATGGTAGTGGTGATGATGGTAGTGATGATTAGGTGATGATGGCAGTGGTAGGTGAGAAAAACTTCAAAACTTCAAACTTCAGAACATTTTATTACTACAAGGAGAGTAGCATAAAGTCCCACTGGAACTGTCTTACAGGCAGTCTTTGCTATTCTACACATGTAACATCAGCGTGAAAACATAGAAATGAACTACATTCAATTGTAACTGGACAAATGAAGTCAAAGTCTACTGTAACCTATGTGAATTACAAATATACTAATTGTAACTGGACAAATGAAGTCAAAGTCTTACTGTAACCATGTGAATGACAAATATACTAATTGTAACTGCACAAATGAAGTCAAAGTCTACTGTAACCTATGTGTATTGACAAATATACTAATTGTAACTGGACAAATGAAGTCAAAGTCTACTGTAACCCATGTGAATGACAAATATACTAATTGTAACTGCACAAATGAAGTCAAAGTCTACTGTAACCTATGTGAATGACAAATATACTAATTGTAACGGGACAAATGAAGTCAAAGTCTACTGTAACCCATGTGAATGACAAATATACTAATTGTAACTGCACAAATGAAGTCAAAGTCTACTGTAACCCATGTGAATGACAAATATACTAATTGTAACTGCACAAATGAAGTCAAAGTCTACTGTAACCTATGTGAATGACAAATATACTAATTGTAACTGCACAAATGAAGTCAAAGTCTTACTGTAACCTATGTGAATGACAAATATACTAATTGTAACTGCACAAATGAAGTCAAAGTCTACTGTAACCTATGTGAATGACAAATATACTAATTGTAACTGACAAATGAAGTCAAAGTCTACTGTAACCTATGTGAATGACAAATATACTAATTGTAACTGGACAAATGAAGTCAAAAGTCTACTGTAACCCATGTGAATGACAAATATACTAATTGTAACTGGACAAATGAAGTCAAAGTCTACTGTAACCCATGTGAATGACAAATATACTAATTGTAACTGGACAAATGAAGTCAAAGTCTACTGTAACCTATGTGAATGACAAATATACTAATTGTAACTGGACAATGAAGTCAAAGTCTCTGTAACCATGTGAATGACAAATATACTAATTGTAACTGGACAAATGAAGTCAAAGTCTACTGTAACCTATGTGAATACAAATATACTAATTGTAACTGGACAAATGAAGTCAAAGTCTACTGTAACCTATGTGAATGACAAATATACTAATTGTAACTGGACAAATGAAGTCAAAGTCTACTGTAACCCATGTGAATGACAAATATACTAATTGTAACTGCACAAATGAAGTCAAAGTCTACTGTAACCTATGTGAATGACAAATATACTAATTGTAACTGCACAAATGAAGTCAAAGTCTACTGTAACCCTTGTGAATGACAAAT
>JAPXFY010000027.1:52241183-52251183 GCA_030674185.1 Monoplex corrugatus
CTTAGGTACAGTAGCATTAAGTTTCACAGGACATGCTTCACAGGTAGTCCTTGCTACTTTACATATACAACATTAGCAAAAAGATTAAATACATAACTTAAAACTAAACAAATAACGCGATACTGAACTAAAAAAAATCGTAAATTACGAGCATAGTAAGACAGGAAAAGAAGATAAATAAGCATTGAAAAATAAAGTGCAAGCAAACTTAAAAAATCGCAAATTGCAAATATTGTAAGAGAGGAGAAGAAGAAGGTAAAGGAGCATAGAAAACAAACAAGTGGGGAGGGAGGGAGATATGTCAACTCCAACACTGTTATGAAAACGGATAAACCATAACATACAAAGCGCTGAAAAATGAAGTATATCACAACATTTTATAAAGGCAAGAGAGACACAGGTAGACATGCACAAATAGTTACTACATGTCAACCCCTAACAAAAGCAACAACAAGAGAATGATAACAATAAGACGATAATGGTAGTAGTAGTAGTAGTAGTAGTAGTACAAACTGGAACTGTCCCAGATTCTTTCAAGTCTGCTATTGTTCACCCTCTCCTCAAGAAACACAATTTAGATCCAAATGAACTGAAAAATTACCGGCCTATCTCTAATCTCTCTTTCTTGTCAAAACTCCTTGAAAAAGTCGTCCTCAACCAGCTGAACTCTCACCTGTCTGCCAACAATCTCCTCAATCCTTTCCAGTCAGCCTACCGCCAGTGCCATAGCACTGAAACTGCCCTACTATACATTCTCAACAATCTCCTCCTTGCAACTGATACTGGCAAAGTCTCTCTCCTCACACTCCTTGATCTGTCTGCAGCCTTTGATACCATTGATCATGGTATTCTCCTTTCTAGACTTCATCATACTTTTGGCATCTCTGACATTGCTCTGTCTTGGTTCACTTCATACCTATCAAACAGAAAACAAACCGTTCTCATCAATGGCACTTACTCTCAACCTGCATACCTGACCTGTGGTGTTCCACAAGGATCTGTCCTTGGCCCTGTTCTTTTCACTCTTTACACCTCCCCCCTGTCCACCATCACCAACTCCCATTCTATAAAACACCACTTCTATGCTGATGACACCCAACTTCAAGACAGTGACTCACCTGATAATATACAGCGCCTGTTGACTCGCACCACTGAGTGTTACTCGGACATTAAGAATGGATGACACACAATAGACTTCAGCTTAATGACGACAAAACAGAAGCTATCCTCATTGGCACCCGTCAGAAACTTTCTCAGCTGCCTCCTCTTTCTCTCCCATTATGTAACACATCAGTCCCAATTTCTGATTCAGCTAAAAACCTTGGTGTCTGCATTGACTCTACCCTCTCCATGAACAACTTTGTTTCTCAACTGCCAGATCCTGCTACATTATCATCTCCATCGTATAAAGCTGATCAGAAGTATCTCTCTGTCGAAACAACTGCAAAAACTCGTTCTCTCCTTCATAATGTCTCGCATTGACTATTGCAATTCACTCCTGTCTGGTTCTTCCTGCCTCCACCATTCACATCCTACAGCGCATTCAAAACAATGCTGCACGCTTGTACTCAAAAAGAAAAAAGCTGACCACATATCTCCTCTCCTGGCACAACTTCACTGGCTCCCCTGTATCAAAGCGCATACAGTACAACTACTGACACCATGTGCTACAAAAGCCTCAATAACGCAGCCCCCGATTACCTGTCAAGCCTACTTGAGATCTATGTTCCCTCACGTACCCTCCGCTCTGCCTCTGATCCTCTGACTCTTCGCTTTCCACGCACTAAGTCAATACCTATGTCCACGAGCCTTCTCTGTTTTCTGGTCCATTCTCCTGGAACAAACTTCCTCTCTCAGTCCGTCAGCAACCTACTTTTGTCTCCTTCAAGTCCGCTCTCAAAACTCACCTTTTCTCTCCTGCATAAAATCCTAACCTCACTCAACCCTCCCCTCTGCAGCCTGTCTCCGCTCGGAGGGAATCACATGTTATAATATATAATTGTATGCTATGCTCTCTATAATTTTCCATTGCTTTTATTCTTGCTTTTATTGCTTTATTCTTTCTCCCCCATTTATAGCCATGCGTGTGGTGGGTGTGTGTGTGTGTGTGTGTGTGTGTGTGTGTGTGTGTCTGTATGTGTGCGTGCGTGTGTGTGCGAGCGTGCGTGCTGCGTGTGTTCTGCTTCAGCGCTTAGATTTGATTTTATCAAGATTTTGCGCTATATAAATATTGTATATTATTATTATTATTATTATAGTAGTAGTAGTAGTAGTAGCATTTAATAAAAATTCACTAGAAAATTATATACACAAATAATTTGAAAACAAGGAAGCATTAAAAGCAAACAATTAAAGGGAAACTTCAACTCTAATGCTACGTGAAAACAGATTTTCATAGCATACAATTTCAAAACTGTTACAAAAAAAAAATTATGAAAGAATATCGATTCCCATATGTCAAACGGTCAAGTCCTTTAAAAAAGCATTGCAGACAACAGCAGACACACTTCAAGCAAATACATGCCAACCCCTAACAATGACAACAAACAGCAATAACAACGTAACAATAATAGCATTGGTAATAACAATAAGATTTTTTTTATTAACAACAATAGCAAAACTGTAAAGAGGTAGTAGTGGGGTGGGGTGAAATAGTTAAAAAAAAAACTAGACCAGACAGGTGTGACAGCCAAGTGATTTAGACGTCAGCATTCTAACTGGACGGTCTGTGTTTGACCCTGCCTGATATCAGCACCTGGTGGGTATAGCGAAGAGATGTTTCCCATCTCCCAGGACAACACATTCTCCGTCATGTGAATAAGCACACCCGCGCTCAGAACAACAGCTAGGCATGTCAAAAATCCTGTAAACCATGTCAATGCTTAATACGAAATCCAAAACAAGTGTGACTACCCGCGTTCAAGCAAACATAAACCAGAAAAAAAAAACACGAAAAAAGAATAAGAACGCGTATTTAATACAACAAGCAAGACAAGACAGGCGCAAATGTTCGGCCAACTGGCCTTTGTCAAGCGTAAGATCACAAACAAACAAACACCAGGTACAAAAATTAGGAGAAAAAGACTGAAACTTCCCTGCTGCTCAACACAAAGAAGATTTTATTTTATTTGGACCTTTTAATAAATTGAATCGGAGGATGGGGGTGGTAGATGGGGTGAAATTATCTAGGCAAATGTTATACTTTAAACAAGCAGGTCTTTACCACAATTGTAAAAGATACTGTTTGAAATTTTAGGTTTAGCATAAGCCAGAGAATTCCATACGATGGACAAAGCAAACACTTAAAACATGAATTTAAGGCACTGTCAGTGTTTGTCCACCTTATTCAGTTGGCCACAAGTCAGAATGTAGAGAAACTCCTGACGAAACTTCCTTCCAGTCAGACAATACAGGTAAAAATTCACAGCGTAGTTTGCATGAAGCAACATAAAAGTCACCACTGTTAACATGTACAACTTGGCATACTCCTCATTATTAACAGTGTGAAATACAAATGTGGCGTAGTACATGGTATAATAAATCCCACAAGGAAGAGTCAGAACGATGTAGGTCAAGGACACTACGATGACAGTCAAGGTCACAGAGCTGGCAGCTTTGCTTCGAGCTTCGATCCACTCGTCATTACCCACAGTTAGATGTCGCCGTGCCTCTTTGAGAGATACAGAGAGCTTCCAGACCAGCACACCATTACAGAGCACGAGACACGTGAAGGGAGCAAGGAGAAAAAGACGAGATCCACGTAGGAGAACACGCCCACCGCGAACTCAATGTACTCTGGTGACGTCATCGAACATCGTGGCGTGGTGCTGTTGTCACTAGAAATGAGGTCAAACCCATACAAGTAGTGGGAATACAGCCCCGCAAACACGCCCACGATGATACAAATGGTCACCAGGATCAGTCGACGTGTGCAAATCAGGTTGACGCGATGTGGCCACACAACAGACAGGGCTCGGTGAGCGGTCAAACTGACCAGAAGCCAGCCACTCATGGTGCCTGTGGACGTGTTGAGCCAGAAATAGAACTTACATGTGAAGCTGTTCACGTTTTTAAAGGCGAAATGAAAAGCAGTTTCTGACCATTCCAGAAAGCCTGTCAGGTAAATGGTAACCAGATCCACCACTGCTAGAGCTGTAAAGAAAATGTTGATTGTGGATTCTGCAGTTGACGTCATTCTACGCATGATGACGATAGTCATGACGTTACCAAAGGTTCCCAGGATGATGATAACCAATGAACCGTAGTACCACAGCACATCCGCCATCCTGTAGATGAAGAAAGACTCCAGAGGAACGTCTTTCATGTCCTCAGTAATGTCTTCAACAGTTGTTACCAATTCCATTGCCTTAGTGTATTCAGTCACAGTACTCCATAAAGTAATGCTTTAGCTGGAACTGAACTCCAGACACAGTTCAGCTGCTTTATTTGTTCCTCCTCAGGTGTTAGACCCAGTTTTCTGTCTTCTCTGATGTTAAGGTTCGAAGCGCACTGTTCAAATTGTGTATTAAGTCAGTGAATGTTCTTCCTGCAGTGTTTGTCTGTCTGTCTGACTGTCTGTTTGTTTGTTTGTTTGTTTGTTTGTTTTCGTAACTAGTGCGCGCTGTTTCACTCGTTTGATAAAGTCGTGGATTCAAGACATAATAATTGTGTTGAGTTCAGTCATATCCTGCTACAGAATAAAAACTGGTCTGTTTTTTGTCTGCCTTAGACTGCCATGGGACGGCAATTTCCGTTCTGCACCTATGGTCTAAAAAGTGCCTGAGAACGGCTATTTCCGTTCGCGTCAGTAGTGGAATTTTCCTATCTCCACAGTAAGACCAGAGGTTCCCAATTCACTCCAATCACAACGTTTAGTGTGTCTGCAATGAATATGTATAAGTAGAAGGATCCAATGAGATTTCAAGGAGTCAGTCTGGGCTCTTTCCCAAACCACCCCCTGCAACTTTCGAACCCACTGATCAACATGGCGGATGACGAAACTCAACCTGGCCGAAGTGGCGTGAAATGAAAGCGAACAGCAAAAGATTACAGTGATTTTGTTACCACTGATGATGAGAAAGTTCTACAATTGATAGAGGACGACGAATTCAGTTGTTATGACGAAACTGCTACGTCAAATGAGGAGGAAAAAGTCGAATCAGCAGTCCAGTGGAGCGGAGGGGGCGTGTTGACATCGCAGTTACGAGAATAGACCAGCAAGAGGAGAGAGAGCCGAGTTTGGAGGCTGTAACTGACCCAGATTTTGAAGAGGGTGAAGGCCAGGCAAGGAACAATGGCTCAGAGAGGGGGAGGGGAGGGAGTGAAACTGGACACCTAGTACAAGCGTCGTCTGCTACACAGCTAACACCGGAACTGACACGGTGGAGCAGCCTGCTCGTGGTCAAGCGAGCTATCATCAGCCACAGACGGTCAGGCGTTGGCAGAAGCGTAGGTAAGGCCCATTGTTATTGTCTGGTGTCAGTGTGTTGATAAACGGAGTGTTATCACGGAGCAGTGACTGCAAAAGAGAAGACTTTGCTGAATGGGTGTGTGGGCGTGGCACTGACTGACTGAGTGTGTTTGTGTCATCACTGTACTTATGTGTGTGTGTGTGTGTGTTTGTAGCTGTGTGTGTCTGTATGTGTGTGTAGCTGTGTGTGTGCGTGTGTCTGTGTGTGGAGTTGTGTGTATATGGTTGCATGTAGTTGTGTGTGTGTGTGTGTGTGTGTGTGTGTGTGTGTGTGTGTGTGTGTGTGTGTGTGTGCTTGAAACAAGACTGAGTGAGAACTAGTGTTGCAATGGTGCATGTGTCAGTGTAGTTGTGTGTGTGTGTGTGTGTGTGTGTGTGTGTGTGTGTGTGTGTGTGTGTGTGTGTGTGTGTGTGTGTGTGTGTTGTTTCCATGCACAAGGATGTGAACAGGATTTTTTTATATTCACAGATGGTACCAGAGGCCATGGGACCAGAGGCAGGGGACAGGGAGCTACTCAGCAGAGAGGGAGAGGAGACCCTTGTGCCACCCAACAACACCCAGCCAGATATTCCATAGTTCACAGGGGAACCTGGCCTGAAGATTCAGCCTGATGGGGACAGGCCTGTGGACTACTACCGGCTCTTCCTCAATGAGATACTAGACAAACTTCCCTACCACCCTGGAGAAGACTGTCAGAAAGCTTTCCTCTGGCAGGAGATGCAAGGTGTACAGCAAGAGGGGCATCAGGAAAGAAACCAACTTTGTGTGTGGACAGTGTCCTTCAAACCCATCTCTTTGTGTGCAGCCTTGCTTCGTGGCATACCACACCAAGAAAAACTAGTTGCTGACTGATGCCCTGTACATAGATCTATACTACACGTCATTATTGAAGGGCCAGGAACGTTTTTGAGTCAATTTTTGAAAGGAGAAATAACCTATTTTCTCTTACTCTTTTCTCCAATTCGTTGCCGTAACTGAATGGATAAGAGCTCAGACAACATTGCAGTTTCCTTTTGGCACGTGTTTGGGGATTTGCCGATTTGCAATGGGCGGCCCAAGGAAGACAATTTCCACACGAAATTGTCGAATCTTCAGCAGGGTCTCTCTGACGACGCAGGCAAGGTAGCGACAAAATTCGCTTTGCACGTGCAAGGCAAGCCCTTTTTGAACACTACTCCAGCCAAAGTTGCCCGCAGACGAGGATAAAAAGGACCCGTTCTTGGTTCGTTTTAACCATGCTTGCAAGACGACGGATGACGGATGAGCAGCGGGGAGAGCCCTCGCTCTGCTTGATGAAGGCCTAGCGCAGCGGGAAGTTGCTAGACGACTTGAAGTGTCGCATTCCACAATCCAGAGACTGCTGGAGCGCTTCAATGAGACTGGAGCAGTCCAGGAAAGGCGTCACACGGGTTGACCCAGAGTAACGACAAGACAGCAAGACCGCTACCTTGCCCTCTCCGTCCTGAGGGAAAGGGCATCCACTGCGGTGACCTTGAGGGGTCAGCTGAGGGACGCAACAGGTGCTAACATCAGCTGCAGCACGGTGAGAAGACGGCTACATGAGGCAAACTTGAGGTCACGGAGACCGGCCGTCCGACCCGTGCTGTCACCGGTCAACAGAGTGCGCCGCATGACCTGGGCCAGGGAGCACGTGACCTGGACAAGGCAACAGTGGGCCCGGGTCTTGTTTTCGGATGAGTCCAGGTTCACCCTGACCTTTAACGATGGCCGGGCTCGGGTGTGGCGACGTCAAGGGAAGAGGTTCGCTGACGCCACTGTCCAAGAGCATAACCGGTACGGCGGCGGGTCGGTGATGGTGTGGGGTGGCATGAGCCGTGGTACCCGGACCCCCCTGCTCCCCATTGACGGCATCCTGAACGGGGTCCGGTACCGGGACGAGGTTCTGGCGGCCGTGGCACTGCCTGCGCTTGTGGACCTTGGTCAAGGCGCCATCTTCCAGGACGACAATGCACCTGCGCATCGAGCACGCCTTGTGACCGACTTCCTGGAGCAGCATGAAGTCGTCCGTATGGCCTGGCCAGCGTGCTCACCTGACCTGAACCCAATTGAACACCTCTGGGATGTGCTCGGGAGGCGCATCAGGGACAACCACCCCCCACCGGGCACCCTGGCCAGGCTGGTCGACATCCTGCAGATCGAGTGGGCGGCCATCCCTCAGGACACACTCCGTACCCTTGTGGGGTCGATGCATCGGTGCTGTGAAGCATGCATCCAGGCTCGGGGCGGACACACGCGATATTGAAAACAGATTGGCCAAATCTGACACTTTCTGTTTTTTGAAAAGGGGGGGATGTTCCTTTAAATGCATGTGCTGTTCACTAATGGGTCATTGTGCTAATTTCTTTTTCCAAAACAGGTGTGGAAATGATGAAATAAAACATAGAATCAATTCTAAACATTGTCAATTATTTCAACTTAAAATTAGAGAGGAAGGAAGAAGTGGCCCTTAAATTATGATTAGGAGTATATGTAGACACAGTATGTGTATGTATTTTTCATCTCTGTGTGTGTGTTGTGTGATGTACTATTGCAAAATTTGTAAAAAAAAAAAAAAAAGGAAGGAAAAAAAAACAGTGACACGGAAAATTCTTTCGAGTCCCAAAGTAAGTGTGTGTAGATATGGTGATTGTGAAAACTCTTCTTGGACAGAAGGTAAGGAAATACATTTTTCATTATAATTCTTTTGCTTTCTGATAATAATTCAGTTTTATTATTCACTGTTTTTCACTTTTTTTTATGTTTATATGACATCATGTCTAGAATAGTGTAAAAAAATAAATCTTGTTTCATTGGACATAAACTTTCATCTGTCCTGTTGAATGGATGTGTAATTGTGATCAGTGTATAGAGGATTCAATTACCTTTCAGAAAAGTATTAGTTTTATGGACTTTTATTGAGTAGTTTTTGTGTCAGAATTTTTTTTAATTATTACCCTCCGCGATGTAATATGGCTTGGCAAGCAGTTGGCGCAGAGCTAAAAAAAACGAGTGGCAGTGAAAGGGTTCCCATCAGCCATTCAGGTTATGTCTGCTTCATAGATGTTGATTCCTGTTTCTCTTCTCCCCACTCCAAAACCTTGCCATTGCACAAGTGTTTTGTACCGGCTTAAGAGGTCTGCCAAATAATTTATGGTGAATTCGTTTGAAAGCACACGTAATGAAATGGGCTGAGTGCAATGAATCCCTTTTGAACGGATTGCAAGCCTCTATATTGATGTATTATTACAATAATATAGCCCAATTCTGATCCATTAACTGCTTGTTACAATGATAGACACAAATGTAATGATAGAAATTGCAAGGCGTGGTCAACAAGTGAATGAGACATCCCATAGTAGTAGGCCTCCGTCAATTGGCGTCGACTATGGATGATGTGCCCCGGAGTCATGTGGAGTTGAGTCAAAGCAGCGTCAGCTGTGGTTGGTATGGCCGAAGCGGTAAAAGACAGTCTCAGCGACATTGGAAGCACGAAAGGATGCTGGCCATGGGATTGCCTTCACAGGAGCCCGCTTTCTGCTGGCTGTCTTTTCCTCAGCTAAGGTCTTGATCTTCTTTTTCCCCCAGTTGGAGTTGTTTCTGGAGCACACTGTACCATCTGCTGCTGTGCCTTCTCAGCTGTCTGTGTTGATGTCCAGAGATTTCATAACGCGCTTGCAGACATCTCTGTATCGTACCTGGAGGCAGTCAACAGATGTCTTGCCGGAGACTAGTAGGCGCAAGCTGGAGTGACCTCTTGAAGGCGAAATCTATTCACGGACAGAACCAATCATGAAGGTGAGAGTTTGGAGTTGGAATGATGTTAAGACTAGGACTGATTACATACTGTCCCTAAGCAAAATCCTTGAGAGAGAATCGTTACTGCTTTGGCTACTGGTAGGGCCACTCATGCTGGACAAGTTGAAGAGTAGAGGTCTGACAAAATGTGATCCACTAGTCCTCCCGGTCATGAAGTTGTACAGAGCTACCAACCCAGTCCACAATAAAGACTTGTTACAGGAACAACAAGAAACAAAACAAAACCATTCGCTGTGGTGTAGTTGTTAGCGCAACAGACTACCAACTGGAGGGTTGTGTTTGAATCCCCTTCAGTCCTTCTAAAAATCATCGTGGGAATTTCCGCTCTAACTGGCTTCTGGGTTTCTAGCTTTCTTTACCCACTGTGACTGGGTTTCTGGCTTTCTTTACACAGCTGTCAATGGGTACCTGGCTTTCTTTACCCAGTTGTGAATGGGTTCGTGACTTTCTTTACCCAGTTGTGAATGGGTTCGTGACTTTCTTTACCCAGTTGTGAATGGGTTCGTGACTTTCTTTACCCAGTTTGGCGTGACAATGGTGGTTCGTGACTTTCTTTACCCAGTTGTGAATGGGTTCGTGACTTTCTTTACCCAGTTGTGAATGGGTTCGTGACTTTCTTTACCCAGTTGTGAATGGGTTCGTGACTTTCTTTACCCAGTTGTGAATGGGTTCGTGACTTTCTTTACCCAGTTGTGAATGGGTTTCTGGCTTTC
>JAPXFY010000027.1:52263683-52266183 GCA_030674185.1 Monoplex corrugatus
ATCTTCCTGTGTCTCCATTTGTTCTCTTCCGACACTCACACACACACACACACACACACACACACACACACACACACACACACACACACACACATACACACACACACACACACACACACACACACATACCACACACACCACACACACACACACACACTCACACACCACACACACACACACACACACATACACACACACACACATACACACACATACCCACACACATACCCCCCCCACACCACACACACACACACACACGCACGCACGCAAGCACGCACACAAATACACACAGACGCATACACACACACTCACACACACACACACACACACTCACACACACACATACTCTCTCTCTCTCTCTCTCTCTCTCTCTCTCTCTCTCACGGGTACACACACGCATCACTTCTTTATCTTACTTATTTATGTATGTATTTATTTATGCATTTACTTATTTATTTTTATTTATTCGTTTATCTTATCTGTTTATCAGCATGGACAGTCAACAAGCAAAGCCAGAACAGGATTGAGGCAGCAGAGATGTGGTTTCTAAGAAGAATGTTGAGGAGAGTTCCATGGACAGCAAAGAAAACAAACGAGACAGTATCGATGGAGGCAGAAAGGGGAATTGGAGCACCTGTTCACAACAGGAAAGCTGGAGGGAAAGAGAGCACCAGGTAGACCCAGGGAGAAGATATTGGACGGACTTGCAGAGTGGCTGAAGACAGAGAGGGTGGGAGAGGTGCATATGGCAACAAGGGATAGAAACAGATGGAAGGTCATGATCGCCAACGCCATGTGGCAAGGCACCTGATGATGATGATGATCTGTTTATCTATTTGTCCATTCATCTTAATACGCACATATATATTTTTCGTCTAAAACACATATGTGAATAGACGTTAAAACAAATAACAAACAAACACACACACACACACACACACACACACACACACACACACACACACACACACACACATACACACAGACACACACACACACACACACACACACACACACACACACACACACACACACACACACACACTCATTTTACGCCTCTTCACCAAACCCTCATAAGCACCCAACGTTTCACCTGGGGCTTCCTCTACTACCACCCTCTCACCAAATCGTCTACCACCACCACCATTTGCCTTCAAGGTCATCCCCCTCCCCCCCGCTCCCTTCCTCCGCGCCCACTCTATTATGCGTAGAGTAGTACAAATCTGACGTCATATCGAAAAACCCTGAACCAACGTCAGGATTCCAAATGATGTCATCATCACCATTTGCGTCATCGTGTCTCGAACTCTCCTTCGCAGTCACGGCAGTCGTGATCTCCTCTGACACCCCAGCGTCACGTCCCCACTCTTCGGGAGCGTTGTCTTCTTCGTCTCCGTTACTGTTGATCGTGTCGTCGGCGAGAAACGTAGTCAAGACGTCGTCGCTGACGTCAGTCTCCTCTGACTCGTAGTTGTCGTCATCGCCTTTTGATGACGTGATTGAGGCGAGGAGATTCTTCAATCTCGCGTCTGCGGACCTCGCGGGCTTTTCAGCGAGAGAATCTGAATCGCTAATGTCTCCGTCCTGTGGAGAGGTCTGGATCTCATCGTCTTTACGGACAGAAGAAGACTTCTCGGTGACGTCACCCGTGCGAGGCTTTTGCGTGACGTCATGACCGCGAGGCGCCGGTGTGACGCCATTGGTGAGAGACGCTTGTTTGACGTCACTGACAGGGGTGACGGCCTCGGTAAGGGAAGCCGGTTTGACGTCACCGACACGAGGCGCCGGTGTGACGTCATTTACGCGAGTGGTGGGCTTGACGTCATGGACGTGAAGGGGCCGAGCGGCGTGGTCAGGGCAGTGGTCGTGTGGCCGGCAGTGCCTTCCGCAGACCAGCTGACCCAGGCGGCAGCAGCGGCACAGCGTGTCGTGCGCGTAGCAGAGGGAGGAAGCGAAGACGCAGCAGCTGTCGTAATCGCCACAGCAGCCCCAGTCCTTGCCCCACAGCCCCCATCCCAGCTCTGAGGCACACCTGTGTGCACATAGACAGGTGTGGTTAGGAGGCACCTGGCTGCTGTTGTTCATTTGATCCTTAACGGATACAGATGTATCAACAGACATGATAAAAAAAAAATGTTTTGAAGAAGAAATTCCTTGCACGATATTTTCAAACAAGAAAAATGCACATACACATACATGCACCCATTTTGCTCAAGAACTCGCCCTCATGGTTCTCACACAAGCACACAAAGGCATACACGTACACACACACACACACACACACACACACACACACACACACACACACACACACACACACACACAACACACACACACACACACACAACACACACACATACACACACACACACACACACACACACACACACACACACACACACACACACACACATGCATGCATGCACGCACATGAGCAATGCACAACCATGAACGTGAGCATGTGCAGAACAAGGCATCCATATACCTCTTTTGTCTCAAA
>JAPXFY010000027.1:52271183-52283683 GCA_030674185.1 Monoplex corrugatus
ATGTAGTACATGAACACATCTTTGGGTACACAAAGGGATGTAGTAACATGAACAAATACATCTTTGGGTACACAAAGGGATGTAGTACATGAACACATCTTTGGGTACACAAAGGGATGTAGTACATGAACAAACACATCTTTGGTACACAAAGGGATGTAGTACATGAACAAACACATCTTTGGGTACACAAAGGGATGTAGTACATGAACAAATACATCTTTGGGTACACAAAGGGATGTAGTACATGAACACATCTTTGGGTACACAAAGGGATGTAGTACATGAACAAATACATCTTTGGGTACACAAAGGGATGTAGTACATGAACAAATACATCTTTGGGAAAAACAAAGGGATGTAGTACATGAACAAACACATCTTTGGGTACACAAAGGGATGTAGTACATGAACAAAACATCTTTGGGTACACAAAGGGATGTAGTACATGAACAAATACATCTTTGGGTACACAAAGGGATGTAGTACATGAACAAAAATCATCTTGGGTACACAAAGGGATGTAGTACATGAACAAATACATCTTTGGGTACACAAAGGGATGCAGTACATGAACACATCTTTGGGTACACAAAGGGATTAGTAATGAACAAATACATCTTTGGGTACACAAAGGGATGTAGTACATGAACAAATAATACATCTTTGGGTACACAAAGGGATGTAGTACATGAACAAATACATCTTTGGTACACAAAGGGATATAGTACATGAACAAATACATCTTTGGGTACACAAAGGATTGTAGTACATGAACAAATACATCTTTGGGTACACAAAGGGATATAGTACATGAACAAATACATCTTTGGGTACACAAAGGGATGTAGTACATGAACACATCTTTGGGTACACAAAGGGATGTAGTACCTGAACAAATACATCTTTGGGTACACAAAGGGATGTAGTACATGAACACATCTTTGGGTACACAAAGGGATGCAGTACATGAACAAATACATCTTTGGGTACACAAAGGGATGTAGTACATGAACAAATACATCTTTGGGTACACAAAGGGATGTAGTACATGAACACATCTCTGGGTACACAAGGGATGTAGTACATGAACAAACACATCTTTGGGTACACAAAGGGATTTAGTACATGAACAAACACATCTTTGGGTACACAAAGAGATGAAGTACATGAACACATCTTTGGGTACACAAAGGGATTAGTTCATGAACAAACACATCTTTGGGTACACAAAGGGATGTAGTACATGAACACATCTTTGGGTACACAAAGGAATATGGTACATGAACAAATACATCTTTGGGTACACAAAGGGATGTAGTACATGAACAAATACATCTTTGGGTACACAAAGAGATGTAGTACATGAACAAATACATCTTTGGGTACACAAAGGGATGTAGTACATGAACACATCTTTGGGTACACAAAGAGATGAAGTACATGAACACATCTTTGGGTACACAAAGGGATGTATACATGAACAAATACATCTTTGGGTACACAAAGGGATGTAGTACATGAACAATACATCTTTCGGTACACAAAGGGATGTAGTACTGAACACATCTTTGGGTACACAAAGAAATGAAGTACATGAACACATCTTTGGGTACACAAAGGGATGTAGTACATGAACACATCTTTGGGTACACAAAGGGATGTAGTACATGAACAAACACATCTCTGGGTACACAAAGGGATGTAGTACATGAACACATCTTGGGTACACAAGGGATGTAGTACATGAACACATCTTTGGGTACACAAAGGGATGTAGTTCATGAACAAACACATCTCTGGGTACACAAAGGATGTAGTACATGAACACATCTTTGGGTACACAAAGAGATAAGTCATGAACAAACACATCTTTGGGTACACAAAGGGATGTAGTACATGAACAAACACATCTTTGGGTACACAAAGAGATGTAGTACATGAACACATCTTTGGGTACACAAAGGGATGTAGTACATGAACAAACACATCTCTGGGTACACAAAGGGATGTAGTACATGAACACATCTTTGGGTACACAAAGGGATGTAGTACATGAACACATCTTTGGGTACACAAAGGATGTAGTACATGAACAAATTCATCTTTGGGTACACAAGGGATGTAGTACATGAACAATCTTTGGGTACACAAAGGATGTAGTACATGAACACATCTTTGGGTACACAAAGGGATGTAGTACATGAACAATCTTTGAGTACACAAAGAATGAGTACATGAACACATCTTTGGGTACACAAAGGGATGTAGTACATGAACAACATCTTTGGGTACACAAAGGGATGTAGTACATGAACAAACACATCTTTGGGTACACAAAGGGATGTAGTACATGAACAAACATCTTTGGTACACAAAGGGATGTAGTACATGAACAAACATACTTTGGGTACACAAAGGGATGTAGTCATGAACAAATACATCTTGGGTACACAAAGGATGTAGTACATGAACACATCTTTGGGTACACAAAGGAGTAGTACATGAACACATCTTTGGGTACACAAAGGGATGTAGTACATGAACACATCTTTGGGTACACAAAGGGATGTAGTACATGAACACATCTTTGGGTACACAAAGGGATGTAGTACATGAACACATCTTTGGGTACACAAAGGGATGTAGTACATGAACAAACACATCTTTGGGTACACAAAGGGATGTAGTACATGAACAAATACATCATTGGGTACACAAAGGATGTAGTACATGAACAAACACATCTTTGGGTACACAAAGGGATGTAGTACATGAAAACATCTTTGGGTACACAAAGGGATGTAGTACATGAACAAACACATCTTTGTGTACCCCAAAGGGATGTAGTACATGAACAAATACATCTTTGGGTACACAAAGGGATTTAGTATATGAACAATACATCTTTGGGTACACAAAGGGATGTAGTACATGAACAAATACATCTTTGGGTACACAAAGGGATGTAGTACATGAACAAATACATCTTTGGGTACACAAAGGGATGTAGTACATGAACAAATAAATACATCTTTGGGTACACAAAGGGATGTAGTACATGAACAAATACATCTTTGGGTACACAAAGGGATGCAGTACATGAACACATCTTTGGGTACACAAAGGGATTTAGTATATGAACAAATACATCTTTGGGTACACAAAGGGATGTAGTACATGAACAAATAAATACATCTTTGGGTACACAAAGGGATGTAGTACATGAACACATCTTTGGGTACACAAAGGGATTTTGTATATGAACAAATACATCTTTGGGTACACAAAGGGATGTAGTACATGAACAAATACATCTTTGGGTACACAAAGGGATGTACTAAACGAACGAAGACGCGCGCGCGCATACACACACACACACACACACACACACACACACACACACACACACACACACACACACACACAACACACACACACACCACACACCACATTCCTTATTTTTGAAAACAGCAGGCTAAGTAGCGTGCGCGCGCACACACGCACACGTACACGTCTGTCTGTCTGTCTGTCTCTCTCTCTCTTGTCTCTCTCTCTCTCTCTGTCTGTCTGTCTGTCTGTCTGTCTCTCTCTCTCTCTCTCTCTCTCTCTCTCTCTCTCTCTCTCTCTCTCTCTCTCTCTCTCTCCTTACTTTGAAAACGGCAGGCGAAGCGGAAACAGGGTAAAAGAGGAAAAATTTCAAACAAACGTAACAACAACAGTAGTAGCAGTAACTCGGCGCACTCCAAACCTTCGTCATGATGCAATTTACTGGCCTCGATTCAGAAACCGTTCACCGTCTTTTTTAGTCTTGGCAAAACCTGCACAGATTAAACCAGACGAATATTTGGTGGATGAACGCTTGTGTTGTGTACTGACGTACAATGTCACATTAGCATGCTAAATGAATGTCTACACAGACTGTGATTTGCATCTCATTTCACTAAATGTACATATGTACACAGTCTGTGATGTACATCTTCCATTTCACTAAAATGTACATCATATATATATATGTTATCAAGTATGTTATATACATATGTATGTATATATATATATATATGTATATATATATGTGTGTGTGTGTGTGTGTGTGTGTGTGTGTGTGTGTGTGTGTGTGTGTGTGTGTGTGTGTGTGTGGGGTGTGTGTATACGTAGTCTGTGATATATATTTCCCATTTCACTAAATGTAAATATATACAGTCTGTGATTTACATCTCCCATTTCACTAAATGTAACACACACACACACACACACACACACACACACACATATATATATATATATATATATATATATATATATATATATATATATATATATATATATATAGTCTGTGATTTACATCTCCCATTTCATGAAAAGACAATGGAGATTTGACTGGGGCACATCACCTGAAGAGAGCAGGACAGTAGTACCTGTACTCCTGTTCACTGGACCCCGAAGGAAGACACAGCAGAGAAAGACCCAGGAACTCTTGATCACTAACAGTAGAACTCAAAACCCTGAAAGACATCTGGGCTACTATATATGTAGGGGCTAGTCCAGAATATACTAGAATATACTAGAAATAGAAAGCAAAGGTAAGGGTTGGAACTAAACAGCAGGAAGACTGAAGTCATGGTGATCAGTAAAAAACTTGAAATCCCCTCATGCAAAATAACAGCAAATTGGCACAACCTTGACACAGGTTAATAAGTTCAAATACCTGGGAACGGTCATTTCATCAGACGGCAGATGCACATCGGAAATAGCCGGCAGAATCGGCAAAGCCAAAACAGCATTCAAGAAGATGAAAAGCATTCTTACCAACAAATGCCTATCAATTAACATCAGGAAGAGAGTCCTTGAATGTTATATAGAACCAGTACTGTTGTACGGATGCGAGGCGTGGACAGTCAGCAAGTAAAGCCAGATGCAAGATTGAGGCAGCCGAGATGTGGTTTCTAAGAAGAATGTTGAGAGTTCCATGGACAGCAAAGAAAACAAACGAGACAGTCTTGATGGAGGCAGATACAAGTAGATCACTCATAAGGAAGATTAGAGAAAGACAGGCAACATTTATAGGCCATTTTATGAGAAAGGGGGATTTGGAGCACCTGGTCACAACGGGAAAGCTGGAGGGAAAGAGATCACCGGGTAAACCCAGGGAGAACATGCTGGACGGACTTGCAGAGATGGCTGGGGACGAGGAGGGTGGGGGAGATGCTGGGGGCAACGAGAGATAGAGACAGATGGAAGTCCATAATCGCCAACGCCACGCGGCAGGGCACCTGATGATGATGATGATAAGAAGTCCAGAATAGACAAGCGTGGTGAATCTTCGTTACTGCTCTACATATCAATGGTATAATGGAGGCAGTCTTGAATGAGGCGGACACAAGACGATAACTAATAGAGACGATTAGGAAAAGAAATTGGAGCACCTGGTCACAACAGGGAAGCTGTGGGGAAAGAGAATACCAAGTAGACCCAGGGAGGAAATATTGGACAGACCTGCAGCGTGGCTGAGGATAGAGAGGGTGGGAGATGTACTTGCAGCGACTAGGGATAGATTCGTCTGGAGGGCCATGGTTGCCAACGCCATGCAGCAGGGCACATGATGATGATGATCATGAAAGGGTACTAAGTAAGTACATGATAGTAAAGGTGAAACTTGGGACAAATCTTCTCCATGTTTTTGTGGATTATGATTAAGGGGGCAGACCTACCCAAATTTGGGTACCAAGATTGTGATGTTCAGTGTTTCAGTTCTAATTAACCAATCACCATGATATTTGGCAAGAAGATACCTCAGACAGTATTCTTTGGATTAAATATCTTTGTTGGGGTCTGTGAGATATGAAAAGTTGACAAAAATTAATTAATTAAAAAATGTTCTCGCGAAAATGAAAAAAATATAGTACATACTGTGACATTTATAACTACACATATATTCATGTTAGGAACTTGATATTTAGTGAGCGAACACATCTGTATAGTATGTATGGCATGTAGTAAAATCTTAGCTCTACTATCATTATTTTCTGTACAATCATCACACCAATTTTAGAATAATTTTAATAAAAAAAATGTATAATACAACTTTTGATAAAAATTGTTTCTTTCTAGCAGAACTGCAAGATTTTACTACCGGCTATAGGCACCTGTCCCTGCAATATGTGTGCCAACTATCAAGGAAATCGGATGAAAGCTTTTGAACATATTATGTCTGATGTAAACATCAGGGTAGGTCTGCCCCCTAAAACAGATTATATACTCCAAACCAAAGTGACCGCCACCGTCCAAGCAAACAGGAACGAGAAAAACACAAAACAGCGTTACAACGCGTAATTTACCGTAATTTATATAGCAAAACAAGACAAGCGCAAATTATCAGACAACTGACCTATGTCAAGAGTGTACAAGAGACAACAAAGAATATATACATTAAGTGTACAAGAGACAAAAAAGAATATATACATAGAGTGTACAAGAGACAACAAAGAATATATACATTAAGTGTACAAGAGACAAAAAAGAATATATACATACAGTGTACAAGAGACAACAAAGAATATATACATAGAGTGTACAAGAGACAACAAAGAATATATACATTAAGTGTACAAGAGACAAAAAAGAATATATACATACAGTGTACAAGAGACAAAAAAGAATATATACATACAGTGTACAAGAGACAACAAAGAATATATACATTAAGTGCACAAGAGACAAAAAAGAATATATACATACAGTGTACAAGAGACAACAAAGAATATATACATAGAGTGTACAAGAGACAACAAAGAATATATACATTAAGTGTACAAGAGACAAAAAAGAATATATACATACAGTGTACAAGAGACAACAAAGAATATATACATAGAGTGTACAAGAGACAACAAAGAATATATACATAGAGTGTACAAGAGACAACAAAGGATATATACATAGAGTGTACAAGAGACAACAAAGAATATATACATAGAGTGTACAAGAGACAACAAAGAATATATACATAGAGTGTATAAGAGACAACGAAGAATGTATACTTACAGTGTACAAGAGACAACAAAGAATATATACATAGAGTGTACAAGACAACGAAGAATATATACATACAGTGTACAAGAGACAACAAAGAATATATACATAGAGTGTACAAGAGACAACGAAGAATGTATACTTACAGTGTACAAGAGACAACAAAGAATATATACATAGAGTGTACAAGAGACAACGAAGAATGTATACTTACAGTGTACAAGAGACAACAAAGAATATATACATAGAGTGTACAGGAGACAACAAAGAATATATACAAGTGTACAAGAGACAACAAAGAATATATATATAGAGTGTACAAGAGGCAACAAAGAATATATACATAGAGTGTACAAGAGACAACAAAGAATATATACATAGAGTGTACAAGAGACAACAAAGAATGTATACAGTGTACAAGAGACAACAAAGAATATATACAGTGTACAAGAGACAACAAAGAATATATACAGTGTACAAGAGACAACAAAGAATATATACATAGAGTGTACAAGAGACAACAAAGAATATATACATAGAGTGTACAAGAGACAACAAAGAATATATACTTACAGTGTACAAGAGACAACAAAGAATATATACATAGAGTGTACAAGAGACAACAAAGAATATATACAGTGTACAAGAGACAACAAAGAATATATACTTACAGTGTACAAGAGACAACAAAGAATATATACACAGAGTGTACAAGAGACAACAAAGAATATACACAGTGTACAAGAGACAACAAAGAATATATCATAGAGTGTACAAGAGACAACAAAGAATATATACATAGAGTGTACAAGAGACAACAAAGAATATATACATAGAGTGTACAAGAGACAACAAAGAATATATACATAGAGTGTACAAGAGACAACAAAGAATGTATACAGTGTACAAGAGACAACAAAGAATGTATACAGTGTACAAGAGACAACAAAGAATGTGTACAGTGTACAAGAGACAACAAAGAATATATACAGTGTAAAAGAGACAACAAAGAATATATACATAGAGTGTACAAGAGACAACAAAGAATATATACATAGAGTGTACAAGAGACAACAAAGAATATATACATAGAGTGTACAAGAGACAACAAAGAATGTATACAGTGTACAAGAGACAACAAAGAATGTATACAGTGTACAAGAGACAACAAAGAATGTATACAGTGTACAAGAGACAACAAAGAATGTATACAGTGTACAAGAGACAACAAAGAATGTATACAGTGTACAAGAGACAACAAAGAATGTATACAGTGTACAAGAGACAACAAAGAATATATACTTACAGTGTACAAGAGACAACAAAGAATATATACATAGAGTGTACAAGAGACAACAAAGAATATATACATAGAGTGTACAAGAGACAACAAAGAATATACATAGAGTGTACAAGAGACAACAAAGAATATATACATAAAAAAATCCTATCACTCATTTGTCACAGCTTTTATTCATATTCATACTCATGTTAATTTTTTTTTTGTTACAATAGATTTACCATTTAAAACTCGAAAATACTCTCCTCTTTCAGAGCGCGTTGCCGCGGTCCAGCGCCACCCAATTTTCTTTTTACCAAGACTTCAGAAAGCAGAAGGCTAACTGGCCGTCAAGGGAAGGGACCTGGGAAATGAACCTACCTCTCTAGTGATATATATACCAAGGCAACAGGGCAAATGCCTGCTCTACACAATTTTCAACTGTCGTGGGATCTTTAGCGTGCGCAGACCAGAAGGCATACGAGTCTGACTTGTTTTTCGTCCCCTTCGGAAGGACTAGACGTTCAGTTTGATTTTCCAGTCAAACTGACGAAAAAAAGTCGAGTCTTCAACGGGGAGCGAACCCTGGAACCTCGAGTTTAGTTTTTGGCAGGCGAACGTTTGAACCATTCTGCCACTCTTCTCCCTCTTTTCAGAGTAAAAAAAAAAGTAGGACTTCTCTGTGTTTCGACGAGCCAAGAGTAAATGGAGGTTACAGCCAAGAGTGGAATAGTCAACACGAATTTTGTGCGGTGTCTGCCCGAAAATCTTATTCGTCGTATATAATCTACTGCATTAGCTTACTTGCGTAGCTACCCCCCGTGGGGATGCTGGGGGCTCTTTCAGTATAAATATATACCCACCTTCTGGAAATTCTGTGCTAGAAATTTCCTTCTTTCTGTCACTGTCTTTGTTTCTGCCTTGTTCCTTTGTCTTACTGTCATTTATTCCTATCATTTTCTGTCGTGCTGGTCCATTCACCTGTATGTGTTCTATAAAGTCTTATGTGTGACGTTTTCGTAGGATTGATCATTGGGTACACGTATTAAGTGCATTTTTGGCTCTAGGGACGTGAGATATGCGGAAGCAATTTCAGGTAATTTAGGCCAGTTTTATATATGTTTTAGTGTCCTTAGGTATGTTTCAGTTTGTATTCAGGTATTTTTTTAAATCCCCTGTGTGATAAATTGGGCGGAGTGGTCAACGCCTGGGGAATCTCCTTAGATTATGTGTGCGAATACATTGATATGTGTACTTAATTTTCTTTTCTTTCTTTTTTTTCCCCAGTTGAAGTTTTGTATGTGCTTTAAAACGGTTATAGCCCTGATATGGCTCTACGCAGTCGGCCGGGCTTTAAACAACAAAAACAATAAAAACACATATTCACACTGGCCTGACATAGGATCCAATGCCAAGGCCACCGGTCCATTTAACAAAATATCGTATACACAACACCCTTCAAATCGAGTTCTGAGTCACACACACAAAAAAAAGAAAAAAATCTTACCAGTTTTTTTAAACTTCGTGGAAAGTAGTTGATGGAAACAGAGAAACTTTCGGAGTTGTCTGACCTGCACAGAAATCTTGCAAAGTTGTCTCCCTCGAACCAAACTCCGACGCATCCAAATTATAAGAATTGTCTCACAAAAATTACATGAATTTGAACTGAAAAACAAAAGTGTTCTGGTTCGACTGTTTTACAAGCTTGTAGAAAGTTGTGATGCACACGGAAACTAAACCTTCAAAACAAAAACAAAAACAAAAAAAGTAAAACACTGTTGATCACATCTTCACTCTGGTCTTGCCACTTGTCTCCCTTTAACGTTTTCTTTTTTTTTTTTTTTTTTTTTTTTTTTGGATTATTATTTTTTCCCCCGATATTTCATTTCAGATCTGATGTCCATGAAAACTTAAAATTCTGAGAGGATTATTTCGCTCTTCGTTTTGTTTATCATGCTGACAACAGAATGAAGAAGTAAATCTTTCACTCAATCATTTTGTGGTCGTCTCTTCCTTCCTTCCTTCCTTCCTTCCTTCCTTCCTTCCTTCCTTCCTTCTTTCCTTCCTTCCTTCCTTCCTTCCTTCCTTCCGCTCGAAGCTCGAAGCTCTGAGTTGTGGCGTGCTGACACCTTGACAATTTATCCTGCTCGCTTCAAGCTAACCCTTTCTCTTCCAGTCCCTATCCACCAGCTTCTTTGGAGGGAAGCTAACAGACGGAGCGAGGGAGTGAAAGGGTTATTAATGCTGGCGCAAGGTGCGCAGTTGAGTGCATGCCATCTGATTAAGGTACTCAAAGGTTGCTTTGGTTTGTTTATATCCACAGGCTTCCAGGCTGTGTGCACCTGCCGGTGGTTGTGGCTCACGCGCGCGCACGTGTGTGTGTGTGTGTGTGTGTGTTGTTGTGTGTGTGTGTGTGTGTGTGTGTGTGTGTGTTGTGTGTTGTGTGTTTGTGTGTTGTGTGTGTGTGTGTGTGTGTGTGTGTGGTGTGTGTTGTGTGTGTGTGGCGTGTGCGGTGTGTATGTTTGTGGTGTGGTGGTGTTTCTATAATACATATAATATTTATAATATACGTATGTATGTATATATATGTGTGTTGCGTGTGTCTGTGCGTGCTGGCGTGCGTGCGTATGTGTGTGTGTATGTGTGTGTGTGTGTGTGTGTGTGTGTGTGTGTGTGTGTGTTCTGGGAGTGGGCGGGGGAAAGCCACGATGGGAGAGAAGAAGAGAGTGGAAGATGATGATGATGATGTGATGATGATGATGTTTATCCAAACTCTCACCCACTTATTTCCTGTTTTCTGGCCTATCTTACAATCTACGTTTATCAAAAAACCTGTAGAGAAATGTGGGAGATTATTTCATATCGATTAGAGGTGTGTGTGTGTGTGTGTGTGTGTGTGTGTGTGTGTGTGTGTGTGTGTGTGTGTGTGTGTGTGTGTGTGTGTGTGTGTGGTGTGTATGTGTGTGTGTGTGTTGTGTGTTGTGTTGTGTGTGTGTGTGTGTGTGTGTGTGTGTGTGTGTGTGTGTATGTGTGTGTATGTGTGTGTATGTGTGTGTATGTGTGTGTCTGTGTGTTTGTGTGTCTGTGCGTGTCTGTGTGTGTGTGTGTGTGGGTGTACGTCTATATGTCTTTAATCATCAATCATCATCATGTCTATAAGTGAGTTTATATGTGTGTGTTTACGTGTGTGTTTGTGTTGATGTATGTGTGTGTGTGTGTGTGTATTCGGGTATCTGAGTACACATGTGCGTGTAGGTGTGTGTGTATGTTTATGTGTTACAAAAGTGTGCGAACACGATTTTCTCAGCTTTTGATGGGTGAATCTTTACCAAATTTGTGTCAAATATTTGGACAGTTAAGAAGTTGCGAAAGCATAAATCATCATCATCATCATCAAGTGCTTTGCCACATGGCGTTGGCGATCATGGCCTTCCATTTGTTGACGCAAGCACTTCTTCCACCCTCTTTGTCTTCAGCCACTCTGCAAGTCCGTCCAATATCTTCTCCCTGGGTCTACCTGGTGCTCTCTTCCCTCCAGCTTTCCTGTTGTGACCAGGTGCTCTAATTTTCCTTTCCTCATGAAATGACCTATGAATGTTGCCTGTCTTTTCCTAATCTTCTTTATGAATGATCTTCTTGTGTCTGCCTCTATCAAGACTGTCTCGATTGTTTTCTTTGCTGTCCATGGAACTCTCAACATTCTTCTTAGAAACCATATCTGGGCTGCCTCAATCTTGTTCTGGCTTTGCTTGTTGACTGTCCACGCCTCACAACCGTATAACATTATCGGTTCTATATAACATTCAAGAACTCTCTTCCTGATGTTAATTGATAGGCATTTGTTGGTAAGAATGCTTTTCATTTTCTTGAATGCTGTTTTGGCTTGGCCGAGTCTGCTGGCTATTTCTGATGTGCATCTGCCGTCCTGTGAAATGATCGTTCCCAGGTATTTAAACTTATTAACCTGTATCAAGGTTGTGCCGTTTGCTGTTATTTTGCATGAGGGGATTTCATGTTTTTTACTGATCACCATGACTTCAGTCTTCCTGCTGTTTTGTTCCAACGTCTTACCTTTGCTTTCTATTTCAAGTATATTCACAAGGTTTTGTAGGTCCCTTTCATTTTCTGCAATTAGCAGTGTGTCATCTGCGTATCGAATGTTGTTTATCATATTTTCCTCCAACCTTTA
>JAPXFY010000027.1:52296183-52318683 GCA_030674185.1 Monoplex corrugatus
AGTAATATGTAGCAGTCGTAGTAGTAAGTAGTAGTAATAGTAGTAGTAGTAGCAGCAGTAGTAGTAGTAATAGTAGTATAGTAGAGAGTAATAGTAGAAGCAGTAGTAGTAGTAATAGTAGTAGTAGTAGTAGATAGCAAGTAGTAGTAGTAATAGTAGTAGCAAGTCGTAGTAGTAATAGTAGTAGTAGTAGTAGTAGTAATAATGGTAGCAGTCGTAGTAGTAATAGTAGTAGTAGTAGCAGCAGTGTAGTAGTAATAGTAGTAGCAGTACGAAGTAGAAATAGTAATAGTAGTAGAAGCAGTAGTGTAAGTAATAGCAGTCGTAGTAGTAATTAGTAGTAGTAGTAGCAGTAGCAGCAGTAAGTAGTATATAGTAGTAGAAGTAGTAGAAGCAGCAGCAGTAGTAGTAGCAGCAGTAGAGTAATAGTAGTAGTAGTAGTAGTGGTAGTAGTATAAAGGGTAGTGGCAACAGTGCAGTTCTAATAGTAGTAGTAATAGTATAGTGGCAGCAGCAGCGGTAGCAGCTGCATTAGGTGGCAGTTGTAGTAGTATGGTAGTGGAAATAGTAGTAGTAGTAGTAGTAGTAGTAGTAGTAATCGTTGTAGTATAGTAGTAGGAGCAGGAGCAGCAGCAGCACAGTAGTAATAGTAGTAATGTAGCGGTAGTAGTAGTACAGCAGCAATAATAATAGAGGTATGGTAGTGGGATCAGCAGTAGTAGAAGCAGTAACAGTCACGTGGTAGTAGTGTAGCAGTAGTAGTAGTAGTAGTAGTAGAGTAGTAGCAGTAGTAGTAGTAGTAAGTAGTAGAGTAGCAGTAGTGCAGTAGTAGTAGTAGCAGTAGTAGTAGAGTAGTATAGTAGTCAGAGAGTAGTAACGCAGGGAGCAAACTGTAGACAGCAGTATAAGTACCATAGTTGCATTAAGATAAGGTACAGCGGCAGTAGAGCAGTAGAGCATAGTAATAGTAGGAACAGTAGGAGGAGGAGGAGAGAGTAGCAGTAGTAGTAGTAGGAGGAGCAGTAGTAGTAGAACGAGAACAGTAGCAGCAGCAGTAGGAGGAGGAGCAGTAGCAGCAGCAGCAGCAGTAGCAGTATAGGAGGAGGAGCAGTAGCAGCAGCAGAGCAGCAGTAGCAATAGAGGAGGAGGAGCAGTAGCAGCAGTAGCAGTAGTAGGAGGAGCAGTAGCAGCAGCAGCAGCAGTAGCAGTAGTAGGAGGAGGAGGAGCAGTAGCAGTAGGAGGAGGAGGAGCAGTAGCAGCAGCAGTAGCAGTAGGAGGAGGAGGAGCAGTAGCAGCAGCAGCAGCAGTAGCAGTAGGAGGAGCAGTAGAGCAGCAGCAGCAGCAGCAGCAGTAGCAGTAGTAGGAGGAGGAGGAGCAGTAGCAGCAGCAGTAGCAGTAGGAGGAGGAGGAGCAGCAGTAGCAGTAGTAGGAGGAGGAGGAGCAGTAGCAGTAGTAGGAGGAGGAGGAGCAGTAGCAGTAGGAGGAGGAGGAGCAGTAGCAGTAGGAGGAGGAGGAGCAGCAGTAGCAGTAGGAGGAGGAGGAGCAGCAGTAGCAGTAGTAGGAGGAGGAGGAGCAGTAGCAGTAGTAGGAGGAGGAGGAGCATAGTAGCAGCAGCAGTAGCAGTAGGAGGAGGAGGAGCAGTAGCAGTAGTAGCAGTAGGAGGAGGAGCAGTAGCAGTAGCAGTAGGAGGAGGAGGAGTAGCAGTAGCAGTAGGAGGAGGAGGAGGAGCAGTAGGAGGAGGAGGAGGAGCAGTAGCAGTAGGAGGAGGAGGAGAGGAGCAGTAGCAGTAGCAGTAGGAGGAGGAGGAGGAGCAGTAGCAGCAGCAGTAGCAGTAGGAGGAGGAGGAGGAGCAGTAGCAGTAGCAGTAGGAGGAGGAGGAGGAGCAGTAGCAGTAGGAGGAGGAGGAGGAGCAGTAGCAGTAGCAGTAGGAGGAGGAGGAGGAGCAGTAGCAGTAGCAGTAGGAGGAGGAGGAGGAGCAGTAGCAGTAGCAGTAGGAGGAGGAGGAGCAGCAGCAGCAGCAGTAGCAGTAGGAGGAGGAGCAGTAGCAGTAGCAGTAGGAGGAGGAGCAGTAGCAGTAGCAGTAGCAGTAGGAGGAGGAGGAGGAGCAGTAGCAGCAGCAGTAGCAGGGAGGAGGAGGAGGAGGGGCAGTAGCAGCAGCAGCAGCAGTAGCAGTAGGAGGAGGAGGAGGAGGAGGAGGAGGAGGGCAGTAGCAGCAGCAGCAGCAGCAGTAGCAGTAGGAGGAGGAGGAGGAGCAGTAGCAGCAGCAGCAGTAGCAGTAGGAGGAGGAGGAGGAGCAGTAGCAGTAGCAGTAGGAGGAGGAGCAGTAGCGGTAGCAGCAGCAGCAGCAGTAGCAGTAGCAGTAGGGGGAGGAGCAGTAGCAGCAGCAGTAGCAGTAGGAGGAGGAGGAGGAGCAGTAGCAGCAGCAGATAGCAGTAGGAGGAGGAGCAGTAGCAGCAGCAGTAGGAGGACGAGGAGGAGCAGTAGCAGCAGCAGTAGCAGTAGGAGGAGGAGGAGGAGCAGTAGCAGCAGCAGCAGCAGTAGCAGTAAGAGGAGGAGGAGGAGCAGTAGCAGTAGGAGGAGGAGCAGCAGCAGTAGCAGTAGGAGGAGGAGGAGGAGGAGGAGCAGTAGCAGCAGCAGCAGCAGTAGCAGTAAGAGGAGGAGGAGGAGCAGTAGCAGTAGGAGGAGGAGCAGCAGCAGTAGCAGGAGGAGGAGGAGGAGGAGCAGTAGCAGCAGCAGTAGCAGTAGGAGGAGGAGGAGAGCAGTGAGCAGCAGCAGCAGCAGTAGCAGTAGGAGGAGGAGGAGCAGTAGCAGCAGCAGCGAGCAGTAGCAGTAGGAGGAGGAGGAGGAGCAGTAGCAGCAGCAGCAGCAGTAGCAGTAGGAGGAGGAGGAGGAGCAGTAGCAGTAGCAGTAGGAGGAGGAGCAGTAGCAGTAGCAGCAACAGCAGCAGTAGCAGTAGCAGTAGGAGGAGGAGCAGTAGCAGCAGCAGTAGCAGTAGGAGGAGGAGCAGTAGCAGTAGCAGCAGCAGTAGCAGTAGTAGGAGGAGGAGAGCAGTAGCAGCAGCAGCAGCAGTAGCAGTAGTAGGAGGAGGAGGAGCAGCAGCAGTAGCAGTAGCAGTAGTAGTAGTAAGAGCAGCAGGAGCAGTATTAGTGGTAGGAGGAGGAGGAGGGAGCAGTAGCAGTAGCAGTAGCAGTAGCAGTAGGAGGAGGAGCAGCAGCAGTAGCAGTAGGAGGAGGAGGAGGAGCAGTAGCAGCAGCAGTAGCAGTAGGAGGAGGAGGAGGAGCAGTAGCAGCAGCAGCAGCAGTAGCAGTAGGAGGAGGAGGAGCAGTAGCAGCAGCAGCAGCAGTAGCAGTAGTAGGAGGAGCAGTAGCAGCAGCAGCAGCAGTAGCAGTAGTAGGAGGAGGAGGAGCAGTAGCAGTAGCAGCAGCAGTAGCAGTAGTAGGAGGAGGAGGAGCAGTAGCAGCAGCAGTAGCAGTAGTAGGAGGAGCAGTAGCAGTAGCAGTAGCAGCAGCTGTAGCAGTAGTAGGAGGAGCAGTAGCAGTAGCAGCAGCAGTAGCAGTAGTAGGAGGAGGAGGAGCAGTAGCAGCAGCAGCAGCAGTAGCAGTAGTAGGAGGAGGAGGAGCAGTAGCAGCAGCAGTAGCAGTAGCAGTAGTAGTAGTAAGAGCAGCAGGAGCAGTATTAGTGGTAGGAGGAGCAGCAGCAGCAGTGGCAGGAGGAAGAGCAGGAGTAATGGTAGTAATAGTGGTTGTAGTTGTACCACTTACGGATGTGGAAACGCAGTAGTAGTAGAAGCCATGGTAATTTACGTGGTAGTAGTAAAAGAAGAATAAGTAGTAGTAGTAGTAGTAGTAGTAGTAGTAGTAGTGGCAGGGGCAGCAGCAGCAGCAGCAGTAGTAGTAGTAGTAGTAATGGCAATGGTAGCAGCAGTAGTAGCAGTAGCAATAGTAGTGGTAGTAGTAGTAGTAATGTGGTAGTAGTATCTACAGTAGTAGTAGTATCAGCAGCAGCAGTAGTAGTAGTAGTTATTGTTGTTGTTGTAGATCTTGTAGTTGTACGTAGCAGGAGCAGCAGCAGCAGGAGAAGCAGCAGCAGCAGCAGTAGAAGGTGGAGGAGGAGCAGCAGCAGCAGCAGTAGTAGTAGTAGTAGGAGGGGGAGGAGGAGCAGTAGTAGTAGTAGGTGGAGGAATAGCAGCAGCAGTAGAAGGTGGAGGAGCAGCAGCAGCAGCAGTAGTAGTAGTAGGTGGAGGAGCAGCAGCAGCAACAGTAACAGGAGGAGGAGCAGTAACAGTAAGAGGAAGAGCAGCAGTAGTAGTAGGAGTAGTAGCAGTAGTAGTATGATAGTAGTAGTAGTAGTGGCAGGAGCAGCAGCTGCAGCAGAAGTAGTGGTATTAGTAGTAGTAATAATAATGGTAGCAGCGGCAGTAGTAGCAGTACCAATAGTAGTAGCAGCAGAGGAGGAGGAAGAGCAGCAGTAGCAGCAACAGCAGCAATAATAGTAGGGAGAGGAGGAGGACTAGTAATAGTAGTAGTAGTACTGAATATTGTAGAGGTATCAGCAATAGTAGTAGAAGCAGTAATAATGTACGTGATGGTAGTAGTAGTAGTAGTAGTAGTAATAGTGGCCAAAGCTGTAGCAGACCTAGTAGCAGTACAAGTATTAGTAATTGTAACAGTAGCAGTGGCAGTAGGAGCAATAAAAGTAGTAGTAGTAGTGGTGGTGGTGGTGGTGGTGGTATTATGTGCAGTAATAGTAGTATCAGCAGTGTTAATAGTATTGACAGTAGTAGTAGTAGTAGTAGTTGCTGTTGTTGTTGTTGTAGTTCATGTAGTTGTTGTAGTAGTAGGAGGAGCAGTCGGAGGAGCATCAGCAACAGTAGCGGTAGTAGGAAGAGGAGGAGCAGCAGCAATAGCATTAGTAGGAGCAGTAGGAGGAGCACTAGGAGGAGCACCAGCAGTAGCAGCAGTAGTAGGTGGACGAGGAGCAGCAGCAGGAGCAATAATAGTAGTTGTAGGAGGAGGAGTAGCAGCAATAGTAGGAGGAGGAGCAGCAGCAGCAGTAGGAGGAGCAAGAATAGCAGTAAGAGGAGGAGAAAGAGCAGCAGCAATAGCATAGGAGGAGGAGCAGCACTAGTAGTAGATGGAGAAGGAGCAGCAGCAGTAGAAGTTGGAGAGGGTGAACAGCAGTAGTAGTAGGAGGAGGAGGAGGAGCAGTAGTAGTAGGAGCAGGAGGAGCAGTAGTGATAGTAGTAGGAGGAGCAGCAGTAGTGGAAGGAGAAGCAGGAGCAGTAGTAGTAGTAGTATTGGGAGGAGAAGGAGCAGCAGAATGGTAGGAGGTAATAGTAGTAGTAGTAGTTGTGGTTGTTGATGTAGTTCATGTAGTTATAGTAGGAGGAGCAGCAGTAGTAGGAGGAGCAGCAGTAGTAGGAGGAGCAGCAGTAGTAGGAGGAGCAGCAGTAGTAGGAGGAGCAGCAGTAGTAGTGGTAGGACCAGTAAAAGGACCATCAGCATCAGCCGTAATAGTAGTAGTAGTAGTAGTTGAAATAACAGGAGGAGGAGAAGAAGGAGCAGCAGCAGTAGGAGGAGGAGGAAGAGGAGGATGAGTAGCAGCAGTAGTCATAGTAGTAGTAGGAGAAGGAGCAGCAGCAGCAGTATGAGGAGGAAGGAAGGGGAACAGCAGCAGTAGTAGTAGGATGAGGAGCAGTAGCAATAGTAGTAGGACAAGGAGGAGCAGCAGTAGTAATAGAACATGAGTAGCAGTAGTAGTAGGAGGACAAGGAAGAGTAGCAGTAGTAATAGAACAGTAGTAGCAGTAGTAGCAGTAGTAATAGAACAGGAGTAGCAGTAGTAGTAGGACAAGGAGCAGCAGTAGTAATAGAACAGGAGTAGCAGTAGTAGTAGGACAAGGAGCAGCAGTAGTAAAAGAACAGGAGTAGCAGTAGTAGTAGGACAAGGAGGAGCAGTAGTAATAGAACAGGAGTAGTTGTAGTAGGACAAGGAGGAGTAGCAGTAGTAATAGAACAGGAATAGCAGTAGTAGTAGGACAAGGAGCAGCAGCAGTAGTAATAGAACAGGAGTAGCAGTAGTAGTAGGACAAGGAGGAGCAGTAGTAATAGAACAGGAGTAGCAGTAGTAGTAGGACAAGGAGTAGCAGTAGTAATAGAACATGAGTAGTAGTAGTAGTAGGACAAGAGAGCAGTAGTAATAGAACAGGAGGAGTAGTAGTGAAGTGAGCAGTAGTAATAGACAGGAGTAGTAGTAGTAGTAGTAGGACAAGGAGCAGCAGTAGTAATAGAACAGGAGTAGCAGTAGTAGTAGGACAAGGAGGAGCAATAGTAATAGAACATGAGTAGTTTAGTAGGACAAGGTGAGTAGCAGTAGTAATAGAACAGGAGTAGTAGTAGTAGGACAAGGAGTAGCAGTAAGTAGTAGTAGGACAAGGAGCAGCAGTAGTAATAGAACAGGAGTAGCAGTAGTAGTAGGACAAGGAGCAGCAGTAGTAATAGAACAGGAGTAGCAGTAGTAGTAGGACAAGGAGCAGCAGTAGTAATAGAACAGGAGTAGCAGTAGTAGGACAAGGAGCAGCAGTAGTAATAGAACAGGAGTAGCAGTAGTAGTAGGACAAGGAGCAGCAGTAGTAATAGAACAGGAGTAGCAGTAGTAGTAGGACAAGGAGCAGCAGTAGTAATAGAACAGGAGTGCAGTAGTAGTAGTAGGAAAAGGAGGAGTAGCAGTAGTAATAGAACAGAAGTAGTAGTAGTAGTAGGACAAGGAGCAGCAGTAGTAATAGAACAGAAGTAGTAGTAGTAGTAGGACAAGGAGCTAGCAGTAGTAGTAGTAGGAGCAGGAGTAGCAGGTAGTAATAGGAGCAGGGGTATAGCAGAGTAGTAATAGGAGAGGGTAATAGCAGGAGTAGTAATAGGAGGAGTAGCAGGGTAGTAATAGGAGAGGAGTAGTAGCAGAGTAGTAATAGGAGCAGGAGGGAGTAGCAGCAGTAGTAATAGGAGCAGGAGCAGCAGCAGTAGTAATAGGAGCAGGAGGAGCAGCAGCAGTAGTAATAGGAGCAGGAGGAGCAGCAGCAGTAGTAGGAGGAGCAGCAGCAGTAGTAATAGGAGCAGAGGAGTAGCAGTAGTAATAGGAGCAGGAGGAGTAGCAGTAATAATAGGAGCAGGAGCAGCAGTAGTAGTAGGAGCAGGAGGAGGAGCAGCAGCAGTAGTAATAGGAGTAGCAGTAGTAGTAGTAGGAGGAGGAGCAGCAGCAGTAGTAATAGGAGCAGGAGGAGTAGCAGTAAGAATAGAAGCAGGAGCAGCAGCAGTAGTAGTAGGAGCAGGAGGAGCAGCAGCAGTAGTAATAGGAGCAGGGAGCGTAAGTAGCAGTAGTAATAGGAGCAGGAGGAGTAGCAGCGTAGAATAGGAGCAGGAGCAGCAGCAGTAGTAGTAGGAGCAGGAGGAGTAGCAGTAGAAATAGGAGCAGGAGGAGTAGCAAGTAAGAATAGGAGCAGGAGAGCAGCAGTAGTAGGGAGGAGGAGTAGCAGTAAGAATAGGAGCAGGAGGAGTAGCAGTAGTAATGGAGCAGGAGGAGTAGCAGTAGTATAGGAGCAGGAGAGAGAGCAGTAGTAATAGGAGCAGGAGGACCAGCAGTAGTAGTAGAAGCAGCAGCAGCAGTAGTAGGAGGAGGAAGAGGAGGAGCAAAAGCAGTAGTAGTAGTAGGACACTCACACACACACACACACACACACACACACACACACACACACACACACACACACACACACACACACACATACACACACACAAACACGCGCAAATACACACGCAACAGAGAGAGAGAGAGACGACAGACAGACAGAGACAGAGACAGAGAGACAGACAGAGACAGACAGACAGACAGAGATAGAGAAACCCCAAACCCACAAACAACAACTTAAATTAAAAAAGACAGAAAAAAGAGAAGAAAAAAAACCCACATCAATCCAAACTACGAACAAGAGTAGTCGTTCTTTTTTATTTTTCGCTCAGTCACACACCACCATCAGCTCTTACCATTGATACAAAATGACATAATTGAGTAATACAGGTCACAAGCTTCAAACATCACACATTCTATACAGCTATACATACTACAAGTCGATTATTATTTAAGACCTCGCCCGTACACAGATAGGAGTTAGGAGGTTGGAGTTGCTCGAAAAGGATTCATCGCACTCATAGAATCCCATATGCGCTCCACGCAAATCGTTGCCAGCAATTATCTGGCAGATTCCTGTGCCTGCGCAAACGTGGCGCTTTGGCAAGGTATTGATATTGAAAGGGGGAGAGTTCAGGTTCATACTGCTTATAGCCCAGCCGACTACTAGAGCCATATCAGGGCTAACACCACGTTAGGAAGAGGGAGAGATGGGAAGGAGGAGAGAAGGAAAAGGGGAGAGAAGGGAAAGGGGAGGGAAGGAAAAGGGGAGACAAGGGAAAGGGGAGATAAGGGAAAGGGGAGAGAAGGGAAAGGAGAGAGAAGGGAAAGGGGAGAGAAGAGAAGGGGAGAGAAGGGAAAGGGAAAAGGGAAAGGGAAAAGAAGGAAAGGGGAGAGAAGAGAAGGGGAGAGAAGAGAAAGGGGAGAGAAGAGAAAGGGGAGAGAAGAGAAAGGGGAGAGAAGGGAAAGGGGAGAGAGAGGGAAAGGGGAGAGAAGGGAAAGGGGAGAGAAGGAAAGGGGAGAAGGGAAAGGGAGAGAGAGAGAAGGGGAGAGAAGGGAAAGGGGAGAGAGAGAGGGAAAGGGGAGAGAAGAGAAAGGGGAAGAAGAGAAAGGGAGAGAAGGAAAGGGGAGAAGAAGAGAAAGGGAGGAGAAGAAGGGGAAAAGGGAAGAGAGAGGGAAAGGGGAAGAGAAGAGAAAGGAAGGAGAGAAGAGAAAGGGGAGAGAAGAGAAAGGGGAGAGAAGGAAAGGGGAGATGAAGGGAAAGGGAGAGAAGGGAAAGGGGAGAGAAGAGAAAGGGGAGAGAAGAGAAAGGGGAGAGAAGGAAAAGGGAGAAGGAAAGGGGAAGAAGGAAAGGGGAGAAAGAGAAAGGGAGAAGGAAGGGAGAGAAGAGAAAGGGGAGAGAAGAGAAAGGGGAGAGAAGAGAAAGGGAGAGAAGGAAAGGGGAGAGAAGAGAAAGGGGAGAAGAGGAAAGGGGAGAAGAGAAAGGGGAGAGAAGAGAAAGGGGAGAGAAGGAAAGGGAGAGAAGAGAAAGGGAGAGAAAGAGAAAGGGGAGAGAAGAGAAAGGGGAAGGAGAGAGGAAAGGGGAGAGAAGGAAAGGGAGAGAAGAGAAAGGAGAGAGAAGGAAAGGGAGAGAAGGGGAGGAAAGGAGAGAGAAGGAGAAGAGGAGAGGGAAAGGGGAGAGAAGGAAAGGGAGAAGGGAAGGGAGAGAAGGGGAAAGGGGGAGAGAAGGGAAAGGGGAGAGAAGGGGAGAAGAAGGGAGAGAGAAGGGAAAGGGAGAAGGAAGGAGAAAGGGAAAGGGAGAGAAAGGAGAAAGGGAGGAGGAAAGGAGAAAGGGGGAGGAAAGGAAAGGGGAGAGAAGGAAGGAGAGAAAGAAAGGGGAGAAGGGATCACGAAACATTGAGCTGACACCACCAGAATGATGGAAACATGAAAATGGGCAGGGGACAGGCCAGTTTTTTTTTTAATGTTGCGGACTGAGATTTAAACTCAAGATACAAAAATCTTCAGTCCATGGCTCTATCAAAAGAACCAGCCACCCTGCACATTTTCTTGTATCCTGGAAAAGTCTTCACCGTGATGTAGTGGTCAGTGCAATTGGACTACCGACTGGAAGGGTGTGGGTTCCAATCCCCATCAGTCTTTTCAAAATCACTATGGGATTTCTCGGGCCCAACCAGCTCTTATCCAAACCTGAGCGTGCTGTGGTCACGTTGGGAAGACTCGGACCACACAGTCGAGTCTCACCCACTTCACAGATTCGTCACTGAGGGTGTTGCTCAAATCTTCTGACCGACACTGCAGGTGTCTGTTTTTCTCGTGCCTGGTTGATGCCAGGATGTATTATGACAGTAAGTGAAGAGTACAGCCCTGTCACTGTCACGCAGTCTCAATCCTAGATGGTACTCCATTGCATCATGTTTGTATGTTTGTCATGTTCATCATCACCATCATCCTAGCATTATATAAAAAAAGATCTGTCCCAGCTTCTCTGGCCATTAAGTTGGCACAAACAGTGGGATAAAAAAAAGTAGACAAACAAAACAAAAAAACCGAGCTGAGCACAAAGTATAAACGCGATGACGTTCTCTTCATTAGCAGTCAAAATAGCCAAGTGGTTAGCCTAACAGACTGCTGGCCAGGAGCTCCTGGGTTCCAACCCCTATCAATACAACAGTACAAAAAAATATGACAGTGGGAATTCTCAGTCCCCAACCAGTTCCTACCTACCCAGAGTTGAGCGTGCTGTAAGTTCACCGGCAAGACAGGGACTACCGAACAGTCAGGTTACCATCCTTTTTAGGGCGTTTTTTTTAGTTCAACCATCCACACCGACCCCGCAGGTGTCTGTCATCTTTCAGACCTGGTTGGCACCATAAACATGTCATGAAAAGTAAAGAGTTGAGAGAAATGACCGACCATACCACGCAGTCTCAATCTACATGTAAAATGGAACTCCCATAGCGTCATCACTATCATTCCCGTTCTCATCATGATGGCATTGTCAGAAATTGTGCAGCAGCTCTTTATGCATTGTTATCGTCGTGGTCTCAGTTTCGGTGGGTTTGTGGGTGTGGTTTGATAGACGAAATGAGTGGTATGGAACAGGTGTAGAGAGACGAAATAAGCGATATAGGAGAGGTATAGAGGGCCAATCTGAGCAGTAGGGGAAAGGTGTTGAGAGCCGATCTGAGCAGTAGGGGAGAGGTGTGGAGAGCCGAAGTGAGCGGTGTGAGAGAAGGGAAAAGAGCCGAAATAAGCGGTGTGAGAGAGGTGTGGATAGCCGAAGTGAACAAATGAACAGTATGGTAGAGGTGTGGGGAGCCAAACTGAGCGATATGCGAGAGGTGTAGAGAGCCGAAATGAGCAGTATAACAGAGGTGCAAACTGCCGAAATGAGCAGTATGAGAGGTGTGGAGGGCCAAAATGAGCGCTATAAAGTATTGTGGAGAGCCGAAATGAGCGAGATGGGAGAGGTGTGGAGAGGCGAAATGAGCGAGATGGGAGAGGTGTGGAGAGGCGAAATGAGCGATATGGGAGAGGTGTGGAGAGCCGAAATGAGCAGTATGAGAGGTGTGGAGATCCGAAATGAGCAGTGTGGGAGAGGTGTGAAGAGCCAAAATGAGCAGTATGGGAGAGGGGTGGAGAGCCGAAATGAGCATATGGAAGAGGTGTGGAGAGCCGAAATGAGCAGTATGAGAGGTGTGGAGAGCCAAAATGAGCAGTATGGGAGAGGTGTGAAGAGCCGAAATGAGCGGTATGGCAGAGGTATGGAGAGCCGAAATGAGCAGTATGAGAGGTGTGGAGAGCCAAAATGAGCAGTATGGGAGAGGGGTGGAGAGCCGAAATGAGCGGTATGGCAGAGGTGTGGAGAGCCGAAATGAGCAGTATGAGAGGTGTGGAGAGCCGAAATGAGCAGAATGGAAGAGGTGCGGAGAGCCGAAATGAACGGTGTGGGAGAGGTGTGGAGAATCGAAATGAGTGGTATGGAAGAGATGTTGAAAGCCGAAATGAGCGGTATGAGAGGTGTGGAGAGCCGAAATGAGCAGTATGAGAGATGTGAAGAGCCGAAATGAGCAGTATGAGAGGTGTGAAGAGCCGAAATGAGCGGTATGAGAGGTGTGGAGAGCCGAAATGAGCAGTATGAGAGATGTGAAGAGCCGAAATGAGCGGTATGAGAGGTGTGGAGAGCCGAAATGAGCAGTATGAGAGGTGTGAAGAGCCGAAATGAGCATATGGAAGACGTGTGGAGAGCCGAAATGAGCAGAATGGAAGAGGTGTGGAGAGCCGGAATGAGCAAATGGAAGAGATGTTGAAAGCCGAAATGAGCAGTATGGAAGAGGTGTGGAGAGCCGAAATGAGCGATGTAGGGGCAGTAACACAAAAGCGTTACGGCAAATGGGACAGAAAAGAAACAAGAATTTCTCTCAACTGAACACGATCGAAATTCCGTAATCGATTCAGCAAATCATTCATTTCACACCTTCCACAAAATGACACTTTTTTTTTTTTTTACACACACGTTCCATATAAATCAATTAAAACAAAACGTTATATATTTCATAGTCGATATATTAATTTTAATACTTTCGGCTGTTTTGTGCTGTCCGCAAAATAATGCGATCCAAGCATTGATTTGCCACAGAACGACGTAAATTTTGGCCACATTGCAATAAATAAGAACATAAATAATAGTTTGAAAAAAAAATAAATAGGCATAAAAATTCATGGTTACAGCATTTCTTCCACCAACATAAACGATTTCTGTACAATTTTCTTACAAGAACAAAAATCAGCCAGCCAATCAATCAACCAAAGTAATTTTATCTTTCATAAATGAATCGATTTATAGATGGACACAATCAATAGATGAGTGCCGTTGACACATCATTTATTATCATACAATATTCACATAACGGGCATCTCTTTATTGCTCTAGTTTTATATAGCTTGTACATAAGGACAGTATCTTCGTGTCCAAAGCCCGTCAAACATTTTTAGCATTCCTCAATTAAAGACTTGTTCTTATCACTGTCAAACTAACACACACACACACACACACACACACGCGCGCGCACACACACACACACACACCACACACACACACGCACGCACGCACGCACGCACGCACACAACACACACATCAAAATACATATCTTCAGTCAGGCAAACACTTTTAGCCCAGTCTACCTGGTGCTATTTTTCCCTCCAGCTTTCCCGTTCTGACCAGGTGCTCTAATTTCTCTTGCCTCATTAAAGTCCTATAAATGTTGCTGGTCTTTTCGTAATCTTTTTCATTAATGTCCTTTTGTGTTCCTTCCTTCAAGACTGTCTCGTTTATCGTGGCCAGCCAAAAGAAAGGAAATAAATATATAAATAAATATACAAATAAACATGCAGCCACTGATGGCGCAGAAAAGACTCTCTCTCTCTCTCTCTCTTCTCTCTCTCTCTCTCTCTCTCTCTTCTCTCTCTCTTCTCTCTGTCCTCTCTCCTCTCTCTCTCTCTCTCTCCCCTTCTCTCTCTCTCTCCATCATTCCTTTTAAACATACTGGCAAACTAAAGTTGATGACACAATGGTAAAACCTTCAAAATAATACAAACATACACACAAACACACACACACACACAAACACTCGCATCTCTACGCTATATATAGACTCTATATCTACATACTTGAAGCAATGTTTTGCCGAAAGTTTATTAAGATAAATCACAGACGCATTCACTGTGACGTCAATTATTATTGTCATGACGTCAAAGTGACGCATCCCTGCAGTATAACTGTGCATTGGTGGAAGAGAACAGTCTATCACCTCTCGTTGCCACCTCGCTTCCTCCACACACCCACACACACATGCACACGGACACACACAAACACATGCACCAACACGCACAGGCACGCACCACACACACACACACACACACACACACACACACACACACACACACACACACACACACACACACACACACACACAAAAGTACTCTGAGACCAAGAAGGGAGGGGGGGGGGGGCATCCCATTTCGTCTTTTCCACGTTTCGCCTTATCCCAAGTCGTTATTTGATACGTCACTGAAAACAGTCAAAGGGTTAGGGCAAAATGGGACTAAGCTAAAAAAGCTTAGTCCCATTTTGCCTTAACCCTTTGACTCCCACACACGATCTACCGGCTGCAAAAAAATTAACCTTTTCACTCCCTCACCCTATCCAGCAGCTTCCTGCAAGAAGCTGGTGGATAGGGCGAGGGAAAGAAAGGGTTAAGTGAGATAGTGTGAAGGAGTCGAAGGGTTAAATGAAATGGCTTGTACATCAGTTTGTTTACAAGCCAACACCGACGTTGTCAGGTTAATGGTTTCCCATCGTAAACAAGTAACGAACTGAAACGCGCGTACAGAAATCACCAGTCATCCCCGCGGCGATGTTGTAAGCGAAAGACCTTCTGTAACCAGTTCCAGTGATTGTTGACAGTCGGCAATGGCCATTTTCACTTCGTTGCCAGGCTCCCTCTAAAGGGGCGGAGCTCAGCGTCCTCGCGGTGCCTGGAGTGCAGTGATCCTGTCTAAAACATTGGAGAGATAGGTTGATTTCCCAGGTCCCACCCTTTGAAGACCAATTAGCATTCTCGCCTTTCTGAAAATTTGGTATAAAAATTTTTTTTTTTTTTTTAAAAGCGTAAGGTCACAAGCATACATACACCAAATACAAAAATTAGGAGAAAAAGATTTCAACTTCTCCTTTTCTCCCACTGGACGAAGCAGCAGGGAAGTTTAAGTCTTTTTCTCCTAATTTTTCTACTTGGTGTTTTGGTTTGTTTGTGATCTTACGCTTGACAAAGGCCAATTGACCGAAAATTTGCGCCTGTCTTTCTGGTTGTATTAAATACGCGTTCTTGTATTTCTGGTTCCTGTAAACTTTACAGTAAAAAACATTACGTTTTGTGCCAATGAGCATTGCTTCAGTTTTATCTCCATTCAACTGTATATTATTTCTGTATCAACTAGTTTTGGATCTGAAAATAACAGTCAGAGGCTTCGAAAAGAAGAGGTGAAAAGATTTTCAGAAGATGCACTGTTGTAGAGGTGGGAGTTATCAGCATAGAAATAATATCTGATGTTGATTGACGACAATGGCCAGTGTCAGGATGTACGTGTGGGAGGAAGGATCACCCAGACTTACTCTATCTCGACTCCTTGACAGTCTACAGGTTTGACCAGAATTTGGGAAGGATCCATTCATATATAGCTGAGAAAATCTTGTTTTCACATTTTTCTAAGAGACAGACAAACAGACAGATGGACAAACACAAACTCTCTCCCTCTCTCTCTCTCTGTCTCTCTCTCTCTCTCTAGTCTCTCACACACACTCACACACAGACCTCACTCACACCTCCACACACACCTATCTCCATGTACAAACACCCGAAACACTAAACAAATGAACAACCAAACTACATGAGCACCATCCATACGTCATGGAGCTAAACCCAACCACATATTCTCACAGACTTGTGTGAAACCCATAAACAGTGAGTATTCCTCCGATAGGTTTGTAAAATCCTATAACGTCAAGAGTCATTCATCCATGACGTCATGATGAGCAGTTGTGAAAAGTCCCTATATAACGTCACAGTGATGTCATTCCATCCATGACGTCATGATGAGGCGTTGTGTGAAAAAAGTCCTCTTATAACGTCACAGTGATGCCATTCCATCCATGACGTCATGATGAGGCAGTTGTGTGAAAAAGTCCTATATAACGTCACAGTGATGTCATTCCATCCATGACTCATGATGAGGCAGTTGTATGGAAAAAGTCCTTATAACGTCACAGTGATGTCATTCCATCCATGACGTCATGATGAGGCGGTTGTATGAAAAAAGTCCTCCATAACGTCACAGTGATGTCATTCCATCCATGACGTCATGATGAGGCAGTTGTGTGAAAAAAGTCCTCTTATAACGTCACAGTGATGTCATTCCATCCATGATGTCATGAGGTGGTTGTGCAGGTTTATTTCATTTTTTTTTTTATGGATGACGCCACAGGTGGATCAAGGACTAGTCCGCATCTTTTCCTGCATGTCGTGTTCCTGATGTATGGCGTCTCACTGTTTTCTCGACCTTTTCCCAGCATTTTCCCGCCAATCATCACGCCGCCGGGAAAAAAAACAAACAACAAACACAAAAAAACCAAAAAAACAAAAAACAACCTCACACATGACGTCAGGGTGAGTCACTGACATAAATGACGTCATGGAGTGGCTGCGGCGCAGCGAACGGTGACAGACTGTCATAGGTAACAATTCACTTGCATCACAGACAAAACCCTTCACCTTTTCCCCCACTACTCGCCACACACACACACACACACTTTTAAAAATATGACGTCCTGTAGAAGTAAACGTCCGTACGACGTCACGGGTCAAGCGGCCTTTTTTCAGCTGTAGGATACTCGACCTCACAGGGGGGGGGGGGGGGGGGAAGACGTGAAGAACCACCTCTAACAATTTACCTCCCTTTCTTTCCTGAACAACACCATTGTAAACACTCACAGAACAACACCACTGTAAATAATCACAGACAGAAATCCCAAACAAGTGTAAGTGCCCGCATTCAAGCAAACAGGAATCAGAAAAAAAAACGAAAAAAAACACACACAACAAAAGAATCGGAACCCGTATTTAATACACCCGGTTGTATTAAATACTCACAAACGAGCTCAGACGAGAATAATATCAATCACATACATGACGTCACAGATGGGCGGTCCTTCGGTTGTTTCGGAGTACCAGTGTGATGGTGAAATCTCCCCCGGGCCCTCGAACTTCTGTTCTTTGGTTGGTTTGGAGTTCCGGGGTGGTGCCGAGATCTGCTGAGATCGCCCAAACTCTCCAACCTTTCCCTACCGTTTACTCCCTTAGTCAAGCTGTGCCGTAACTCTGTATGCTCGTAGGGCTACTGTGCTAGCGTTGCACACAGGACCAGAGCGAAGCGAGTCGCTCGCGCGTACCTGGCGACCGGGAAAACAGTTATACGGCCATGCTTGAAGTGTGAGCGTAGCTTTTAAGCACGTCGTCACAGGGATAAGTCGACCATGCCATCATGTCACAGGTAACTTATCTCAGAGACGTTGGTGGTGGTGATGGTGGTGGTGGTGGTGGTGGTGTGTGTGTGTGTGTGTGTGTGTGTGTGTGCGTGTGTGTGTGATGGGATGGGTGTTGGTGGTGGTGGTGGTGGTGGTGTGTGGTGGTGTGTGTGTGTGTGTGTGATGTGTGTGTGTGAAGGGATGGGTGATGGTGGTGATGGTGGTGTGTGTGTGTGTGTGTGTGTTGTGTGTGTGTGTGTGTGTGCGTCTGTGGAGGGATGGGTGGTGGTGGTGTCCCGTGTGTGTGTGTCTGAAGGGATGGGTGGTGGTGGTGTCTCTGTATGTGTGTGTTTGAAGGGATGGGTGGTTGGTGGTGGTGGTGGTGTGTCTGTGTGTGTGTTGAAGGGATGGGTGTGTGGTGGTGGTGTGTTGGTGTGTCTGTGTGTTTGTGTGTCGTGTGTGAGATGGTGTGGTAGTGGTGGTGGTGCGGTGATGTGGTGTGTGTGTGGTGTGTGTGTGTGTGTGTGTATGTGTGTGTGTGTGTGTGTGTGTGTGTGTGTGTGTGTGTGTGTGTGTGTGTGTGAAAGGGGGAAAGAACTCTCGTCACAATGCTTGTCAACCATATACATGACTACCAGTTGAGGTTGAGGCAGCCGCAGCAAGTCCGATGGTAGCCTCACAGAGAGGTGCGTATGTACATATCTCCTTCCAACTGTTTTAACAGATGAATATATACATGACTACCAGTGAGGTTGAGGCAGCCGTAGTAAGTCCTGTGGTAGCCTCACAAAGACTGTGCGTATGTACAGATCTTCCAACTGTTTTAACAGATGAATATATACATGACTACCAGCTGAGGTTGAGGCAGCCGCAGCAAGCTGAGGCAGCCGCAGCAAGTCCGCTGGTAGCCTCACAGAGAGTGTGTGTGTTGTGTACAGATCTGACTCCAACTGTTTTAACAGGAGACGGATGAAGGAGCCAAAGTGACGACACCAAACCCCCCATATACCACGTCAAGGTAATAAGGTCTTTCAGCATACATTCTAGGACGTCACAAAGAGGCATCTTCTTTTAACCAGCCACACCACGAAGATCATCAATTTCCCTGCATCGTTTTCATTTTTTTTAATCTGTCACAGAGATTATTTACCTCCTGCCTTAGGTCTTTCAGCATAGTTAGGTTTCAGGATGTCACAAGGAGACATAGATTATCTATCATCTTGCATTTGTTAACCAGACGCGTGGATTATCTACCTTCTGCATCTTTTTTAATCGGCCACACAGATATCTACTTCCTGCTTCCCTTAATCTGCCACACAGATTATCTACTTCCTGTATATCCTTTAATCTTCCACACAGATTATCTACTTCCTGTATATCTTCTAATCTTCCACACAGATTATCTACTTCCTGTATATCCTTTAATCTGCCACACAGATTATCTACTTCCTGCTTCATTTAATCTGCCACACAGATTATCTATTTCCTGTATATATCCTTTAATCTTCCACACAGATTATCTACTTGCTGTATATCTTTTAATCTTCCACACAGATTATCTACTTCCTGTATATCCTTTAATCTGCCACACAGATTATCTACTTCCTGCTTCCTTTAATCTGCCACACAGATTATCTACTTCCTGTATATATCCTTTAATCTTCCACACATATTATCTACTTCCTGCTTACTTTAATCTGCCACACAGATTATCTACTTCCTGTATATCCTTTAATCTTCCACACAGATTATCTGCTTCCTGTATATCTTTTAATCTGCCACACAGATTATCTACTTCCTGCTTCCTTTAATCTGCCACACAGATTATCTACTTCCTGTATATCCTTTAATCTGCCACACAGATTATCTACTTCCTGCTTCCTTTAATCTGCCACACAGATTATCTACTTCCTGTATATCCTTTAATCTGCCACACAGATTATCTACTTCCTGTATATCCTTTAATCTGCCACACAGATTATCTACTTCCTGTATATCTTTTAATCTGCCACAGAGATTATCTACTTCCTGTATATTCTTTAATCTTCCACACAGATTATCTACTTCCTGCTTCCTTTAATCTGCCACACAGATTATCTACTTCCTGCTTCCTTTAATCTGCCACACAGATTATCTACTTCCTGTATATATCCTTTAATCTGCCACACAGATTATCTACTTCCTGTATATATCCTTTAATCTGCTACACAGATTATCTACTTCCCGCATATCCTTTAATCTTCCACACAGATTATCTACTTCCTGCTTCCTTTAATCTTCCACACAGATTATCTACTTCCTGCTTCCTTTAATCTTCCACACAGATTATCTACTTCCTGCTTCCTTTAATCTGCCACACAGATTATCTACTTCCTGTATATATCCTTTAATCTGCCACACAGATTATCTACTTCCTGTATATATCCTTTAATCTGCTACACAGATTATCTACTTCCCGCATATCCTTTAATCTGCCACACAGATTATCTACTTCCTGCTTTCTTTAATCTGCCATACAGATTATCTACTTCCTATATATCCTTTAATCTGCCACACAAATTACCTACTTCCTGCATATCCTTTAATATGCTACACAGATTATCTACTTCCCGCATATCCTTTAATCCGCCACAGATTATTTTACCTCCTGCGTCTGTTAATCCCGCCACAGAGATTAGCTACCTCCAGCGTCTGTTCACCATTGGCCACCGTCTCACTGTTTCAAAAAAAAAAAAAAACCCAACAACTGAAACCAAAACGTCGTACATGACGACACGCTGACGTCATCACATATATGACGTCATGGTGAGGCGGCCACGCAGCGTGTGGTGGTTGGCGGGGCAGGAAGCTCCGGAGGCGGAGGAGGCGCAGGGGTGACGCTGACCGTGGGGGTGACCTCTGGCCTTGCGCTTCTTGAAGGGCTGCACGATGACCTTGGTCCAGTCCTCGGGCAGCAGGATCAGCAGCAGACCTACAGTGATGAGCACGAAGGCCGCCAGCTTCATGCCCGTGTAGCTATGGCCTGCCCACACCACGTCACACACTGAAACACAGACAGACACAGCGTTCTGAGTTACCGGCAGTCGGAGTAAGCATTTTGTGTGTTGTGCGTTAGGGACGAAGAGTGGCAGAATGGTTCAGACGTTCGCCTGCCAATAACTGAACTAAGCTCATGGGTTTATGCGCAGGCTTAAGGCTCATGCCATGATCACTATACACGTGGCACCTGTGGAATTCATGGAATTCATTCCAAGCACGGAGACGTCATCTTGAGAAACTGAAACTGAAGCTGAGGTTTCGTGTTCGCTCCCCGTAGAGGCTTCGACTTTCCTCCTCAGTTTGACCGGAAAGTCGAACTGAACGTCTAGTCCTTCGGAAGAGGACAAAAAACGAGTCGGACCCGTGTGCCTTCTGGCTGCACATGCTTAAGATCCCACGGCAGTCGAAAATCGTGAAGAGCAGGGCATTGCCCAGCTGCCTTGGTATGAAACATTGGAGAGATAAGCTGATTTCCCAGGTCTCACCCCTTGAAGACCAATAAGCCATCTTGCCTTTCTGAAGTCTTGGTAGAAAATAAAAGTGAATATGAATATGAATTTGAATCGAGAGAAAGGGGATGGGCGCCGCCCTCGTAATGCTGGCCCCGGGAAAAGTTAAGGTCTCTGCCACCTCACTCCCCTGCGACCCCAGGGTTATGGAACTATCTACGTAGGACCTCAGGACCTGGCTAGCTCGTGAGTTTATACGCAGGCTTAAGGTTTGCGCCGTGATCATTCTTGATCTTCTCCATCACATGGCACCTGTGACGTTAGTGCATACGGAATTCATTCCGTGTGCGGAGACGTCATCTTGAGAAACTGAAACTGAAACTAGCATTTTGTTCTCCCACCCCCCCACCCCCCACCCCCCGTGTTGATGCAAAAAGGGGGAGGGGGAGGGGAGACGGGGCTATAATCGTTTCAAAATATAAACAATAGTTCAACAGGAAAAGGAAAAAAAAGAATCAGGGAGATACCCGCTTATTTCGAATCCCAACTTTTCGAACAAAATCATATGGTGAGCGATCCTTTTCTTTTCAAGCCCCTTCCTCATGGAATTCACTTCCCTACCCGCTGAGGCACAAAACAAGTCTTCAGTCATTTAAATCTGGCTTGAAAACGCATCTCTTTCCTCTCTGAAATTTATTAACCTAAAAGAGCTATGCTGTCTGCGCGCTAGCGTGCTTCTGTGTATGTTATTGCTGTGCGCCTATAGATATGTCTCGGGGTGGGAGGAGGATATGTGTGTGTGTGCCAGAGAGTAGGTACTAATATTTGATATTATTAACGGTGTGTATGTGCTTGTGGGATGGAGTGACAGAGGTCCGCCATGTATGATGAAAATTATATTAGGCCTATGTTTCTATGTTCGATGTAATGTGTATTGTACAGTTTGTAAGCGCTTAGGGCTTTCCAGAAAGATTTGGCGCTCTAAATGCCCTTAATAATAATAATAATAATTCAGAGACAAATGGATAGAACAGATTCAGAGAGATAGAGGACTCGATAGATCAGAGAAATTCAGACAGAGAACTGGATTGATCAGAGAAATTCAGACAGAGAACTGGATTGATCAGAGAGATTCAGACAGATGAATGGAAAGATTATTATTATTATTATTAAGGGCATTTAGAGCGCCTAATCTTTCTGGAAAGCCCTAAGCGCTTACAAACTGTACAATACACATTTCATCGAACATAGAAACATAGGCCTAATATAGTTTTCATCATACATGGCGGACCTCTGTCACTCCATCCCACAAGCACATACACACCGTTAATAATATCAAATATTAGTACCTACTCTCTGGCACACACACACATATCCTCCTCCCACCCCGAGACATATCTATAGGCGCACAGCAATAACATACACAGAAGCACGCTAGCGCGCAGACAGCATAGCTCTTTTAGGTTAATAAATTTCAGAGAGGAAAGAGATGCGTTTTCAAGCCAGATTTAAATGACTGAAGACTTGTTTTGTGCCTCAGCGGGTAGGGAAGTGAATTCCATGAGGAAGGGGCTTGAAAAGAAAAGGATCGCTCACCATATGATTTTGTTCGAAAAGTTGGGATTCGAAATAAGCGGGTATCGGCTGAGGTACGAAGATGACGAGATGGAACGTATAGTTGAAGATATTCAGACAGGTAAGAGGGAATAGAATTGTCGAAGTATCTGAAGCACTGAACAGCAATTTTATGTTGGATCCTTTTCAACACAGGTAACCAATGCAAGTCTTGGAGAAGAGGAGAGACATGCTGAAATTTGGAAGACCGAAATACTAGCCGAGCGGCATGGTTCTGTACTTTCTGAAGTTTGTCAAGGAGCTGTTTTGGGGAACCAGACAGAAGGGAATTACAATAGTCAAGACGAGAAAGAACGAAAGCACAAACTAATATTTTAGTAGCTTCGAGAGTAAGGAGATGACGGATGGAACCTATTCTACGAAGTTCAAGGTAACAGACACGACAGATGTTTGAGACATGCTGCTGAAAGTTAAGAGTGTTGTCGATGGTGACACCTAGATTCTTAACTTTTTGGGAGAGGGTGATGTCTGTCCCATTCAGTGATATGGAAGATGGAATTAAGTCACAGTTGAGAAGTTTTTTAGGAGTAATGAAAATCATTTCAGTTTTGTCTTGGTTTAGTTGTAATTTGTTACAAGTCATCCAGTCTTTCACGTCGGAAATGCAGGCTTT
>JAPXFY010000027.1:52326183-52328683 GCA_030674185.1 Monoplex corrugatus
AGTTCACCGGCAGCATCCACATAAGCAAAGAGCACGATACCCGTTATGGAGAATATCATGGCCAGAATCTGTAAATTATTACAAACGCACATACACATCTACGGTGTTATGCCTTATTGTTACTGTTATTTCTGTTTAACCCTTTCTGCAAAAACTTAACCCTTTGACTCCCTCATCCTTTCAAACAGCTTCCTGTGGGAAACTATTGGATAGGATGAGGGAATCAAAGGGTTAAGTTTTTGCTTTGCTGGCATCGTTGGCAATGCAGGATGCTGGTGGACAGGGTGCGGGTGTCAAAGGGTTTATGCCCAGCCGACTGCGTAGAGCCATATCAGGGCTATAACCGTTTCAAAACATACGCAATACTTCAACAGGGGAAAAAAAAAAGGAGAAGAAAATTAACTACACATATGAACGCATTCGCGTACATAATCTAAGGAGATGACCCGGCCTGGACTTGACCATTCCGTCCAATTTATCGCGCAGGGGATTTAGAATACATACCTGAATACAAATTTAAACATAACTATAAGGACATTAAAACGTATAAAAAAAAACCTGGGCCTAAATTACCTAAAATTGCTTCCGCATATCTCATTTCCCTACAGCCAAAAAATGCACTTAATTCATGCACCCAATTATCACTCCTGAGAGAAAGTACGTAAGACTGTATCAAACACATACAGGTGAACGGACCATTAAGGCAGAAAACGATAGGAAGAAACGACAGAAAGCAAACTAACAAAGAGAGTGACAGAAAAGCGGAAATTTCTAGCACAGACCTTCCACAAGGTGGGGATACTATTTAAACTGAAAGAGCCCCCGGCAACCCCAGGGGGTGTTAGTGCCTAAACCCCCCCCCCCCCCCTTTGTCTATGTGCTCATACAAAACAATCATGATGCTGTAAATCGCATCAGCGTCCAACCGACGTAGACGCCAAGTGGGTAGGACATCAAACTTCCCAATCGGAAGGTCAGGGGTTCGATCCTGCCTGGGTACCTCCCGCCTGGTAGGTTAAGGATGGAGATTTTTTCCGATCTTCCCGGTCAACATAACAATGTGCAGACCTTGTTAGCACTGATTCCCTTAATACGTCATACACACGCAAAACATCAAATACGCACGTTAAATATCATATACGTCATGTCGGAGTCCAGTGGCTTATAGAAACACTGTTACTGTTACTGCTATTTTTGTTTAAAGCCCAGTTGACTGAGTAGAGCCATATCAGGGTTACAACCGTTTCAATACACACACACACACAGTATTTCAACAGGAAAAAAAAGGAGCAGAAAATTAAGTACACATATCAATGCATTCCCGCACATAATCTAAGAAAATGTTCCCTGGCATTGACCACTCCGCCCAATTTATCACACAAGGGATTTAAAAAAAACATACCTGAATATAAATTTAAACATAACTATGGACACTAAAAAATGTATGAAAACGGGCTTAAATTATCTGAAATTGCTTCCGCATATCTCACTTCCCTACAACCAAAACTGCACTGAATACATATACCCAATTATCAATCCTACGAGAAAGTACGTATGACTTTAAAGAACACATACAGGTGAATGGATCAGCAATTCAGAAAATGATAGGAAGAAAAGACAGAAAACGAAGGAGCAAGGCAGAAACAAAGAGAATGACAGAAAAGCAGAAGTATCTAGCATAGAATTTCCAGAACATGGGGATACTACATGTATTTATACAGAAAGAGTCCGCGACATTCCCATGGGGAGGGGAGTGATAGTGCTGAATCTCCTTCGTATGTCATCATCATCATCAGGTGCCCTGCCGCATGGCGTTGGCGACCATGGACTTCCATCTATCTCTATCTCTCGTTGCCCCTAGCATCTCCCCCACCCTCCTCGTCCCCAGCCACTCTGCAAGTCCATCCAGCATTCTCTCCCCGGGTCTACCTGGTGCTCTCTTTCCCTCCAGCTTTCCCGTTGTGACCAGCTACTCCAAACCCCCTTCCTCATAAAATGGCCTATAAATGTTGCCTGTCTTTTCCTAATCTTCCTTATGAGTGATCTACTTGTGTCTGCCTCCATCAAGACTGTCTCGTTTGTTTTCTTTGATGTCCATGGAACTCTCGACATTCTTCTTAGAAACCACATCTCGGCTGCCTCGATCTTGCTCTGGCTTTGCTTGCTGACTGTCCACGCCTCGCATCCGTACAACAGTACTGGTTCTATATAACATTCAAAGACTCTCTTCCTGATGTTAATTGATAGGCATTTGTTGGTTTGAATGCTTGTCATCTTCTTGAATGCTGTTTTGGCTTGGCCGATGACTGGTCGTATGTCATACGCACGCAAAACATCAATTGTGCATGTTAATAAAATATCATGTAAGTCATGTCAGTCCGAAGGCTTATGGAAACACAACAAAACCTAGCATACGTGTCCACCAGAGACAGAATCTGCAGACTATGCAGCAACAAATCGCCTGCACAGTGTGGAAAAAAAACGTGCATACTCGCATCCG
>JAPXFY010000027.1:52333683-52338683 GCA_030674185.1 Monoplex corrugatus
TCATATTACTTATAGCCCAGCCGACTACTAGAGCCATATCAGGGCTAACACCACGTTGAAAACGACAACCCAGTTAAGATAAAAGACAACAGTTAAAAACCATACACAAGAAAGAAGACAAAAAAAAACTAACCCTAATAGCCACAAACTTCTCAAAGAGAACAATCCAGGACAGCATGTAAACGAAGCTGTGATTGGTTGCGTACAGTGACGTCACATCCGCTGGATTCAATCGTGCTAACGCCTGAAAAAAGAACGGACGAAAAAAATCAAACAAACAAAAAATGGGAAACAAATGGAGAGTATAAGATTTTTTAAGCACGTGCCTTCATTTCTCTCAATACTGTGGACTAGTTGGTAAAACCATAGACTCAATATCTGATATCTTGAGTTCAATCCCAGCCCGAAACATTAAAAACTGGCCTGTTGGCTGCCCGTCTTAAATGTTTCCATTATTCTAGTGGTGTCAGCTTAGTGTCTGATAGGCCCCTTCTCCCCTTTTCCCCGTTTCAAGACCTTGCCAGCGCATAGGGTTTTGTGCAGGCTCAAGAAATCTGTCAGATAAATTGCTGGCAGATTTGGGTGGAACACATAAGGATTTGCCCGAGCGCGGTGAATCCCTCTTGAAATAACTGCAAATACCTCCAGTTCTCTCAATCATCCATGCAGAAATCATTTTACTTTTCTTGAGAAAAAAAAAAAGAAACACAAATAAAAAGGAAAACCAAACCGAAACAAAGAAGAAAGAACTTTACACAGGATTCTGTCCACCTTTGCGTTCTGCACAAGTTAGGTCGAACATGACCTTCAAAGAGGTCATAACCAGACGTGTTCTTTTCGGCAGCTTAAAGACCCAACCAAGAACCAGGTAACCCCGTTCCACAGCTTTTATGAGGCAAGAGAAATTAGAGCACCTAGTCACAACAGGAAAGCTGGAGGGAAAGGAAAGAGAGCACCAGGTAAACCCAGGGAAAAAACGTTGGACGGACTTGCAGGGTGGCTGAGGACAGAGAGGGTGGGAGATGTATTTGCAACGACAAAGGATAGATTCGTATGGAGGGCCAAGATCGCCGACGCCTTGCGCCTCGGCACATAATGATGATGTTGTTCCACAGCATATGGAAGACCTCACTAAAGCGACTGATTAGAAGGACAAGAAAAATATTACAGCAACATAAATCACTAAAAATGTAAAATCTAAAGTTTTTTACGAGTTGCTGATTAATTAAATCGACAAACTTTTGAATGCATCAGCGTGTGTGTGTGGTGTGGTGTGGTGTGGTGTGTATGTGTGTATGTGTGTATGTGTGCATGTGCGCGCGTGCGTGCGTGCGTGCGTGAGTGCCCGCAGCTGAACGAATGAATTCGACTGACTTTATCAATACATGTTTATATATTTGTTATGCATGTACGGAATTTTTGAATTTAAACAAAATGATTAAAACACAAATGAAGAAAGGACTGCTATAGACTGCATATCAAGTGACAGACAGACAGACAGACAGACAGACAGAGGGACACACCTGTAAATAGCTGTAAAGAGCCAATGACCAGGTCAGCAAGAGGAGCACAGTTTTCCATGCGTGCGTCCAGTTTCTCCCCTCCTGCCCCTGCACCCCGGCAAAGATGGCCATGCTTTCCCTGCAAATCAAACGTTAAAAAGTGAGCTGGTGTCTCTCTCTCTCTCTCTCTCTCTCTCTCTCTCTCTCTCTTCTCTCTCTCTCCTCTCTCTCTCTCTCTCTCTCCCTCCCTCCCTCTTTCTCTACTTGCCTCGTCCCTCCTTTTCCCCTCCTCCTTCCTCCCTCCCTCCTCCTCCTCTCCCTTTCTCTTTCGCACACACACACACACGCACGTACATACACACGGGCGCGTACACACATACACATACATCGTCTAAAAGCACATATGTGAATAGACGTTAAAAGAAATAACGAACACACACACACACACACACACACACACACACACACACACACACACACACACACACACACCACACACACACGTACACACACACACACACACACACACTACACATCACACACACACACACACAAGAGATCACAGTCTCAACATTTATCATCCCCCCTCCACCCCCATGTATTGGGACGGTTATCTGAAATGGGTGCCGACGTAAAAAACATCAACCACACCAAAAAGCACCCGCGGAATAACCCAAGTAATGTATACTTCAGACTTTTCCGTCGGAAAGTCACAATTTTGAAATTTCTTCACCAAAACCGCTGATGTCTGTATCTCTCAGGCCTGACGTTTTTGTTGTTATTGTTATTTTAGTTTAAAGCCCAGCCAACTGCGTAGAGCCATATCAGTGCTATAACCGTTTCAAAACATACACATTACTTCAACAGGTAAAAGAGGAAAGGAAAATTTAGTAACAACAACAACAATATTTTATATATATAGCGCAAAATCTTGATAAAATCAAATCTAAGCGCTAAAACAGACACACACGCACGCACGCACACACACGCACGCACGCACCACGCACACACACACACACAACACACACCACACACACACACACACACACACACACGCACACGGCTGCAAATGGGGAGAAAGAATAAAAGCAATGGAAAATTATAGAGAGCATATTAGTACACATACCAATGCATTCGTGCACATAATCTAAGGAGATGCCCCATGGCGTTGACCACTCTGTTCCAATTTGCTGACACCAGGACAGATTATGAAAGTAAAGCTCATACAGCAAAGCCCTACACTGATGATCCCGCAGTCTCAGCCCCTAGTGAAACTCCATAACATCATGACTATCATCCCCATTATCGTGAAAACACCAAAAGCATTGTAAAATCTGTCCCAGGTTTTGTGGACCAGCATGCCCTCATCCCATAGTGGCGTCAGTCTGGATTTCTTCTCTCGCTTCATACTTAAGATAATCTCAAAGTGGGGGTCTGATTCCACACTTAAGATAATCTCAAGGTGGGGGGGCTCTTCCAATTAAGAGAGTTTCATGGTTGGGGATCTGCTTCTATACTTAAGATAATTTCGTTAGTGGGGGTCTGCTTCCATACTTAAGATAATCTCAGTTGGTGGGGGGGGGGGGGGGCGCTTCCATTCTTAAGATAATCTCATGTTGGGGGTCTGCTTCCATACTTAGATAATCTCATGTTGGGGGTCTGCTTCCATACTTGAGATAATCTCATGTTGGGGGTCTGCTTCCATACTTAAGATAATCTCATGTTGGGGGTCTGCTTCCATACTTAAGATAATCTCATGTTGGGGGTCTGCTTCCATACTTAAGATAATCTCATGTTGGGGGTCTGCTTCCATACTTAAGATAATCTCAAGATGGGGGGGGGGGGGGGCACTTCCATGTTAAGATAATGTCAAGTTGGAGGGGGGAGGGTACTTCCAAACTTAAGATAATCTCAAGTTGGGGGGTCTGCATTCATATTCGTACTTAAGATAATCTCAAGTTAGGGGTCTGCTTCCATACTAAGATAATCTCAAGTTGGGGGGGCTGCTTCCATATTTAAGATAATTTCATGTTGGGGGTCTGCTTCCATACTTAAGATAATCTCAAGTTGGTGAGAGGGGATGCTTCCATACTTAAGATAATCTCAAGTTGGTGAGAGGGGCTGCTTCCATACTTAAGATAATCTCAAGTTGGAGAGGGGCTTCCATACTAAGATAATCTCAAGTTGGTGGGAGGGCCCTTCAATATTTAAGATAATTCATGTTGGGGTCTGCTTCCATATAGATAATCCAAGTTGGTGGGAGGGGCATCTGTTGCATACTTAAGATAATCTATGGTCTAGGGTCTATGGTGTCAATGGTTCCTTAGGGGGTCGTTCTTGGTGGACCTTGGTTAGGGTCTGCTTACCAGGGATCGTTAATCATTTCTCTCCCACACACTATCCACCAACTGCAAAAAAATGTAACCCTTGGATACCCTCACCATGTGCACCAGCTTCCTACAGGAAGCTGGTGGACAGGATGATGGAATTAAAGAGTTAAAGTTTTATTTTGCTAGCATGGTTGCCAATGCAGGATGCTGGTGAACAGGTGTGGGAGTCAAAGGGTTAACTTTGTCTGTTTCGACATTTGAGCGATTCCTGTCGTTAGTATTGAGCTTATTGGGCATTATCATCAGTATGCTGGCTCAGGCATTGATGAAAGGGACTTATACCGTTTTGATTTTAAAATAATCTAGTGTTTACTATATAATCTTTATGTAATTACTTTTTTGTTTGTTTGTTTGTTTTATTTCTCGAAAATATTCAAAATGTTTTATTTCTTGAAAATATTCAAAACCTACCCCATGACATTTTTCGCTGAGCGATGTCTCAGCAGTACATTCACAGTCAAATATGGCGGGAAAGCCAGAACCAACCACGCCGTGAAAAAAGTAGGTCAGGCACGTGGCGCCTTTCAAAGTGTTCACGGATTGGTCCACCGCCTCGCTGGACTGGCTGGAAGTGTTGCGTGATTGGTCCGCTGTCTTGACGAGCTCCGTAAAGCCCGCCCACGTCACGCCCGTCGCTATGGCAACAAAGAGGCCGCCGAACGCCCGGCTGTGAAACCTGGTGCAGCACGCAGCTTTGGGGGCGGGGCTAGAGGCGGGGATTCCCAGTTCCACACATCCATCACTGCCTCCTATGTCTGTGTCTGTGAAAATGACGAGGGCAATAATAATAATAATAATAACGTAATAAAATAGTAATAATAAGAATCATTATTATTATTATTATCATTATTATTATAGTATTTATATGGCGCCAAATCTTTGACAATTCAAATCAAAGTGTACTCACGCACCAGGCAGACACATACAGTCGACAAAGACTACCTTACAGTATTTAATATTCAAAAAAAATAATGTTAATCATAATAATAAATAAATTATGATAATGCAGCTGCTAGCAGCAACACATACAACAATAATAATAAACACTTTTGTACGGACTTTTCCCCAAGCCTTTGGCATTCCCACGACAACCCACATGGTAGTTTGG
>JAPXFY010000027.1:52348683-52351183 GCA_030674185.1 Monoplex corrugatus
ACAAAGACAGACAGACAGAGAGACAGAGACTGACAGAGAGACAGAGACTGACAGACAGAGACTGAGAGACAGAGACTGAGAGACAGAGAGAGAGACAAAAACTGAGACAGAGAGAGGGATACAGAGACTGACAGACAGACAGAGAGACAGAGACTGACAGACAGAGACAGAGATACAGAGACTGACAGACAGAGACAGAGAGACAGAGACTGACAGACAGACAGACAGAGAGACAGAGATTGACAGACAGAGACAGAGGCACAGAGACTGACAGACAGAGAGACAGAGACTGACAGACAGAGAGAGAGAGACAGAGACTGACAGACAGAGACTGACGAGAGAGAGACAGAGATTGACAGAGACAGAGACTGACAGACAGAGAGAGAGAGACAGAGACTGACAAACAGAGAGACAGAAAGAGACTGACAGACAGAGAGCCAGAGACTGACAGACAGAGAGAGACAGAGACTGACAGACAGACAGACAGACAGAGACTGACAGACAGAGAGACAGAGACTGACAGACAGCCAGAGAGCCAGAGACTGACAGACAGAGAGAGAGAGAGAGAGAGACAGAGACTGACAGACAGAGACTGACAGAGACTGACAGAGACAGAGAGAGAGAGAGAGACAGAGACTGACAGACAGACAGAGAGAGAAACAGAGACTGACAGACAGACAGAGAGACAGAGACTGACAGACAGACAGAGAGAGAGAGACAGAGACTGACAGACAGACAGAGAAACAGAGACTGACAGACACAGGAGAGACAGAGACTGACAGACACAGAGAGAGAGACAGAGACTGACAGACACAAAAGAGGGACAGAGACTGAGAGACAGAGAGACAGGAGAGACAGACAGAGAGAGACAGAGACTGACAGACAGACAGAGAGAGACAGAGACTGACAGACAGAGAGAGAGACAGAGACTGACACAGAGAGAGACAGAGATTGACAGACAGAGAGAGAGACAGAGATTGACAGACAGAGAGAGAGAGACAGAGACTGACAGACAGAGAGAGAGAGACAGAGACTGACAGACAGAGAGACACAGAGACTGACAGACAGAGAGACAGAGAGAGACAGACTGACAGACAGAGACAGAGACTGAAAGAAAGAGAGAGAGACAGAGACTGACAGAGACAGAGAGAGACAGAGACTGACAGACAGAGAGAGAGACAGAGACTGACAGACAGACAGAGAGACAGAGACTTACAGACAGAGAGAGAGGGACAGAGACTGAGAGAGAGAGACAGAGACTGACAGACAGACAGAGAGAGACAGAGACTGACAGACAGACAGACAGAGAGGGACAGAGACTGAGAGACAGAGAGAGAAGGACAGAGAGACAGACAGACAGATGGATAGACAGGCAGGCAGGCAGACAGAGAGAGAGGGACAGAGAGACAGACAGACAGATGGATAGACAGACAGGCAGACAAGCAGGCAGACAGAGAGAGGGTGGGTGAGAGACAGACAGACAAAGACAGAGATACAGAAATAGAGACAGAGAGAGAATGAATGAGTGAGTGAGTGAATGTGTGTGTATGTGTTTGCTTTTTGGTTTGGTTGCGTGTGTGTGTGTGTTGTGTGTATGTGTGTGTGTGTGTGTTGTGTGTGTGTGTGTGTGTGTGTGTGTGTGTGTGTGTGTGTGCCCCTTACATGCGTGTGTACGTTGCATGTGCGTGTGTGTTCTGTATGTGCGTGTGTGTTGTGTTTTGTGTGTGTGTGTGTGTGTGTGTGTGTGTGTGTGTGTGTGTGTGTGTGTGTGTGTGTGTGTGTGTGTGTGTGTGTACGCGCGTCTGTGTGCCTGATTGGATATGTGTGTTCGTGTGTTTTCATGACTAAGCATGCCCACACTGAGAATGTGGAAAAGAGAGACAGACAGACAGACAGACAAAGACAGAGACAGAGAGACAGACAGAGAGCAGAGGAGAGAGAGACAGACAGACAGACAGAGACAGAGACAGAGAGCGAGAGAGAGACAGAGAGAGAGAGACAGACAGAGACAGACAGACAAAGACTGAAAGACAGAAACAGAGAGAGACAGAGACAGACAGACATTCAGACAGACAGAGAGTGAGAGACAGACAGACAGAGAAGAAAGACAAGAACAAGAAGAAAAAGTCCGGTTTCTGTCCTGGGGTAGGGGCACAGGCGTACTAGTTCTCTTTCGCATCCAGCCCTCGCCCACTGAATGTCTGCATTAATACAAGTACATCATAATGCTGGTAACGAGTGTATATTAACCCTTTGACTCCTGCAGCCTATCCACCAACGGCAAAAAAATTAACCCTTTGATTCCCTCACACCTATCCACCAGCTTTCTGCAGGAAACTGGTGGTAGAATGCGGGAATCAAAGGGTTAAGTTTTGACTTTGCTATCATTGCTGACGATGCGGGTAGCTAGTGGACAAAATGCGGGAGTCAAAAGGTTAAATTTTGACTTTGCTATCATTGCTGACGATGCGGGTAGCTAGTGGATAGAATGCGGGAGTCA
>JAPXFY010000027.1:52358683-52361183 GCA_030674185.1 Monoplex corrugatus
GAGAGAGAGAGAGAGAGAGAGAGAGAGAGAGAGAGAGAGAGAGAGAGAACGCAATGTTAAAACGTGTCCAAACCATTCTCGCTTCAATTATCATTAGTTCTGTTATCTATCTGTATAATCATTTATTCATTCATTCATTTGTTTATAAATTTCTTCATTAGTTCTGTTATTCATTTAGTTACTTCTTTATCTATTTAGTTGGTTATTTATTTATTTATTTATTTATTTATTTATTATTTATCTATTCATTTAATTGTTTATTCGTTTAGTCAGTCAGTCAGTTGGTAATAAGTGAGTTAGTTAGTCAGTCAGTCAGTTGGTCAGTTACTTACGTACTTACTTATTACTTACTTACTTATGCAGGTAGTTAGTTATGCAGGTAGTTAGTGTTGCAGTCTAGTCTAGTCTAGTCTAGTCTAGTCTAGTCTAGTCTAGTCTAGTCTAGTCTAGTCTAGTCTAGTCTAGTCTAGTCTAGTCTAGTCTAGTCTAGTCTAGTCTAGTCTAGTCTAGTCTAAAGTCTAAAGTCTAAAGTTAAGTTTAAGTTTAAGTTTAAGTTTAAGTTTAAGTTTTAGTTTAGTTTTAGTTTGACTGGTTGTTGGTTGGTTGGTTGGTTTAGTAAGTTAATTAGTTACTTACTTACTTGCTTGCTTACTTGCTTGCTTACTTGCTTGCTTGCTTGCTTACTTGCTTGCTTACTTACTTACTTACTTGCTTACTTGCTTACTTATGCAGGTCGTTATTATGCAGGTAGTCAGTGATGCAGTCAATCAGTTAGTTGAGTTGAGTTGAGTTGAGTTGAGTTGAGTTGAGTTTTAGGTTGATTAGTTGGTTGATTAGTTGGTTGGTTGGTTGGTTGTTGGTTGATTGGATGGTTGGTTGGTTGGTTGATTAGTTGGTTGGTTGGTTGGTTGATTAGTCGGTTGGTTGGTTGGTTGATTAGTTGGTTGGTTGGTTGATTGATTAGTTGGTTGATTAGTTGGTTGGTTGATTAGTCGTTGGTTGGTTGGTTGATTATCGGTTGGTTGGTTGGTTGATTAGTTGGTTGGTTGGTTTATTAGTTGGTTGGTTGATTAGTCGGTTGGTTGGTTGGTTGATTAGTCGGTTGGTTGGTTGGTTGATTAGTTGTTGGTTGGTTGATTGATTAGTTGGTTGGTTGGTTGATTGATTAGTCGGTTGGTTGGTTGGTTGATTAGTTGGTTGGTTGGTTGATTGATTAGTTGGTTGGTTGGTTGATTGATTAGTCGGTTGGTTGGTTGGTTGATTAGTCGGTTGGTTGTTGGTTGATTAGTCGGTTGGTTGGTTGGTTGATTAGTTGGTTGGTTGTTGATTGATTAGTCGGTTGGTTGTTGATTGATTAGTCGGTTGGTTGGTTGTTGATTAGTCGTTGGTTGGTTGGTTTGATTAGTTGTTGGTTGGTTGATTAGTTAGTAAGTTAGTTGGTTACTTACTTACTTTACTTACTTACTTACTTACTTACTTACCTAGTTACTTACTTACTACTTACTTACTTACTTATTTAGTCATTTAGTTATTGAGAAAGATGACATGAAACATGAAATGCTTTATTCAACAGAAGTGAGAGAACACGAATGCATAAAAGGTTTTATTCAGTACAGGCCTAGGCCCATCATAGAAAGAAAGTTACACTTACAGCAGCAAACGTTTTACATTTTACATAATTACTTGTCGCTTAACGAGCAAGAACTGTCAAATCATTCGTATAAATTTAACCCTTCAACTCTCGCGCCCTGTCTACCAAATGCAAAAGTTTAATCCTTTGACTCCCTCGCCCTATCCACCACTTCCTGCAGAAGCTGTGATAGGGCGAGGAGTCGAAGGTTAAGTTTTGCTTTGTACATGATTGACAATGCAGGATGCTGGTGGACAGGGTGCGGGAGTCAAAAGATTAAAGCCTATAAACTGAGAGTATTCGATATTTTAATGCTTCCTAAACATTCATACCGAAATTTCCTAATAATACAAAAACCTAACGGATTGCTGGCTGTGGATACCTTGAGTTTAAACCCCCATTGGTGTCCAAGGTTGTCATAGCCGAGGGGAGGCAATGGGGACAAGCTCCCATTATCTATAAAATGCCCCTCACGGCGCGCGTCTCCAATAGCCTCTGACAACTAAGTCCAGTTCCTAGCCTGCTCGAGTGGCTTAGATATAAACCCGGCGGAACTGCTACTACTGATAGGAGAAGGGGTGAAGGCGGGTTACTGGCGCCTGAAAACCAGTGCTTTGGGTAGATGGGGCTCATCAGTCTGGGAAGACAGCTCATCTAAGAGAAGGAAAACTCTGATTTCAAACCTCCGCTGCCTCGCGGCCATACCCACTCATAGGAAAGGCTTCGGGAGTCAACCCTGAGGAAAAATCCGGAGTCGGAGTCCCTAAGGCAGTTCGCCGTTGTCTACAACCTCGTTCTGGCAACTCCTGCGTCGCCCCTGGTACCAGGCGTACAGGCCTCCGTCTTTCCCCTGGATTCTACAACTGGCGA
>JAPXFY010000027.1:52378683-52416183 GCA_030674185.1 Monoplex corrugatus
ACAGACAGAAAGAGAGGCAGAGAGATAGACAGAAAGAGAGGCAGAGAGATAGAGAGAGCGAGAGAGACGGACAGAGGCAAGGAGAGAGACAGACAGAAAAACCGAAAGAGGGAGAGACAGACAGAGACAGCCAGAGGGGGACAGACAGAGAGAGATTCAGAGACAATGTCACAGACGGACAGATGGGCAAAACAGGTACGGAGAAAGAGAGTGAAGGCAAGGAGAAACTCTAAAAACAGACAGACAACAAACAGACAGACAGACGAACAGATGGACAGACAGATCCAGAAGCAATGTCAGACAGACAGACAGACGAACAGACAGACAGACGAACAGACAGACAGACGAACAGACAGAAAGATCCAGAGGTAATGTCAGACAAGACAGACAGACAGACAGACGAACAGACAGAAAGATCCAGAGGCAATGTCAGACAAAACAGACAGACAGACAGACAGACGAACAGACAGATCCAAAGACAATGTCAGAGACAGACAGACGGACGGACAGACGGACAGACAGACAGATCCAGAGGCAATGTCAGACAAGACAGACAGACAGAGACAGACAGACAGAAGACAGATCCAAAGACAATGTCAGACAGACAGACAGACGGACAGACAGACAGACAGATCCAGAGGCAATGTCAGACAGACAGACAGACAGACGAACAGAGAGATCCAGAGGCAATGTCACAGACAGACAGACAGACGAACAGAGAGATCCAGAGGCAATGTCACAGACAGACAGGCAGACGAACAGACAGACCCAGAGGCAATGTCAGACAGACAGACAGACAGACGGACAGACAGACAGACAGATCCAAAGACAATGTCAGACAGACAGACAGACAGAGACGGACAGACAGACCCAAAGACAATGTCAGACAGACAGACAGACAGACAGATCCAAAGACAATGTCAGACAGACAGACAGACGGGACAGATCCAAAGACAATCTCAGACAGACAGACAGACGGACAGACAAGATCCAAAGACAATGTCAGACAGACAGACAGACAGACGAACAGACAGACAGACAACACAGACAGACGACAGACAGAAGATCCAGAGGTAATGTCAGACAAGACAGACAGACAGACAGACGAACAGACAGAAAGATCAGAGGCAATGTCAGACAAGACAGACAGACAGACAGACAGACGAACAGACAGACAGATCCAAAGAAAATGTCAGAGACAGACAGACGGACGGACAGACAGACAGATCCAGAGGCAATGTCAGACAAGACAGACAGACAGACAGACGGACAGACAGACAGATCCAAAGACAATGTCAGACAGACAGACAGACAGACGGACAGACAGACAGACAGATCAGAGGCAATGTCAGACAGACAGACAGACGAACAGAGAGATCCAGAGGCAATGTCACAGACAGACAGACGAACAGAGAGATCCAGAGGCAATGTCACAGACAGACAGGCAGACGAACAGACAGACCCAGAGGCAATGTCAGACAGACAGACAGACAGACGGACAGACAGACAGACAGATCCAAAGACAATGTCAGACAGACAAACAGACAGACAGACGGACAGACAGACCCAAAGACAATGTCAGACAGACAGACAGACAGATCCAAAGACAATGTCAGACAGACAGACAGACAGACGGACAGACAGACAGATCCAAAGACAATCTCAGACAGACAGACAGACAGACAGACGGACAGACAGACAGATCCAAAGACAATGTCAGACAGACAGACAGACAGACAGATCCAAAACAATGTCAGACAGACAGACAGACAGACGGACAGACAGACAGATCCAAAGACAATGTCAGACAGGACAGACAGACAGAGGCAAACGAAAAAAACGGAGAAAGGGACAGAGGAGAAGGGGAAACTCCAAAAACACAGACAGACAGACAGACAGACCAGCAGACAGTCAGGAAGACGAACAGACAAGGGAACTAACTACTTCAAATTGACATTCATCGTCTTCATCTGTTTTCTGTTACCGTCACATTTTGTTCCTGGTTGTTTAAAAGAACGTAAACTGGGGGGGGGGGGGGGGGGGGGTAAGTGGGGGGGGGCAGCTAGGTGACAAGAGGTGGGGGGTGGGGGGTATAGGGTTCAGAGTAAGCAGGGATGGCGGGGGGGGGGGGTGTGCGAGAAGGGAGGAGCGTGGAACGAAAGAAAAACAATATAAAAAAATATATCGCGTGTCCGGTAAATGGCACACAAAAAAAACAAGACAGAGAAAAAGAGACTGGTTGGCTGATTGATACATTAAACTGATCAATTAATGATTACTTCATCGATCTATTGATCGATGATCGGATACATTAAATTGATCAATTAACTGATTCACTTGATTGATTGATGATTGTCTGGATACATTAAACGATCAATAAGCTGATTATTTGATTGCTGACTGATTGATCGATCGATTTTGTTTTCTAACAGTCTATACAATGGTTCCTGGTCATGAGATTTACTGGCTCGTTTGATTGATTGATTGATTGATTGATTGATTGATTGATTGATTGATTATTGTCATTAATTGATGGATGGATGGATTATTTGATTAACAGATTGGTTGATTGATATATCGACATTTTTTACTTCCCGGCAATTAAAAACAACGACACAATACAATGATGTTTTGATCATTTTCCATTTCTTCTCGTTCTAAAATCTATTTGATACTTAAAGCTAAACTGTAGAGACAGACAGACAGACAGACAGGAAGATAAAGAATAAGACTAAGAACAAAATCAGGAACACACACACACACACACACACACACAACACAACAACACACACACAGAGACACACACAGAGACACACACACACACACACACACACACACACACACACACAGCACACACACACACACACAGACACTACACACACACACAAACACACACACAGACACACACACACACACGACACACACACAGACAAAAAACACACACACACACACAACACAAACACAGACATACACACACAGAGACACACACGACACACACACAACACACACACACACACACACACACACACACACACACACAACACACACACATCAAACACAGACATACACAAACACAGAACACACACACACACACACACACACACACACACAACAACAACACACACACACACACACACACACACACACACACCACACACACACACACATACCAATCAACCACAATACAGTATACACAACACAGAATCAGAGGAAGATAAAGAAGGACTAGAACATCTGAAAAAACAAACACACAAACAAAACACACAGAACAGACACACGAGAGAGAGAGAGGAGAGAGAGAGACAACACAACGACCAGTAGACACAAGAAAGCAGAAAAGAAAGACCAACACGACACAGAAAACAAACACAGAACAGAGACACAGAACAACAGAACAAGACACACACAGAAGAGACAACGAAAAGACACACAGACAGAACACACACAGCACCGACAGACAAGAAACACAGGAAATACACACAAATACGAAAGCGAAAACGAGAGGGGCGACACACACACACAACACAGACCACACACAGACACACACACACAGATACACACACAGACACAGACACAGACACACACACACACACACACACACACACAAAGAAAACGAGACAGGGAGATGGAGAAAGAGGGAGTTACGGAGAGAGCGAGAGAGAGAGAGAGAGGGGGGGGGGGGAAACAGACAGGCAGACAGAGAGAGACAGAAATAGAAAAAAAACCGAGAGAAACAGACAGCGAATAAAAAAAAAACACCAAACATAGGAAAAAGAGAATGAGAGAGAGTCCGACAGACAGACAGACAAAGACACAAAGAGAGAAAGAGAGAAGGAGAGAGGGACAGAGGGAGGGAGAGACAGAGACAAAGAGAGAGAAAAGAAACAGTCAGACAGTCAGACAGACAGACAGACAGACAGACAGACAGAAAAGAGACAGAGACACAGAGATATACAGAGAGAGCAACGACCTCTTCACTGATACAAGCCTCGACATTTACACATTCCAGCCGTTCTGTGTGTCCTGTGTTACCAGCACCCGTACAATTAACACGCCCCTTGTTCCATCAGGCAGCTCTGGCGTGGCGTGGACACTCAACCCTCGCCTTCCAGTCTTGACTGCCAAGGTTCGAATCTCACTCGGGGGGGGGGGGGGGTAGGGAAGGAGGTACACTGTGAGTGAGGCCTTCAGTCCACCCAGGTAGTGAACGGGTATTTCTGGGTTGGGGAAGGTAAGGTAGCGAGGGAGAGGAGATGGGATGGGCACCGACATTCATAATGCTTGCCCAGGTGGAAAATAAGGTCTCTACCACCTCACTCTCCTATGACCTCCAGATTATGGGACAACCGCTGATCTTTTACTATATCAGTGCCTACGTGCATTGAACAAAGTGCAAAAGTTTGAAAATTCAAAAAAAATTGGGAGACCTTATCCCACACACCCTATCTGGAACTACTTTCACACAGCCAACTAATATTAAAAAAAAAAAGTAAACAAACAAACAAACAAATTTACCATTACAGCATTTTCTTCTCCAACAGTTTCTGATTCGTTTTGCGTTTTAACCCTTTGATTCCCACACCCTATCCACCAATAGCAAAAACTTAACCCTTTGACTCCCACACCCTATCCACCAATAGCAAAAGTTTAACCCTTTGACTCCCACACCCTATCCACCAATAGCAAAAGTTTAACCCTTTGACTCCCACACCCTATCCACCAATAGCAAAGTTTAACCCTTTGACTCCCACACCCTATCCACCAATAGCAAAACTTAACCCTTTGACTCCCACACCCTATCCACGAGCTTCCTGCAGAAGCTGGTGGATAGGGTGAGGGAGTAATAGGATTCAGTTTTTGCTTTGCTAGCATGTTGGCTGTGTAGCATGCTGATGGACAGGGGAGGGAATCAAAGGGTTACGTTTTTGCTTCGCTAGCACGGTTGACAATGCAGGATGCTGGTGAATACATTGCGGGACTCAAAGGGTTAAACCAGGCAGTTGATCGTGTTAAGCAAAAAGTCGATTTCGTTTGCTTGTTTTCATCTTTGTGTATGTTCGTACTATTGCGAGGGGGACAACTCTTATTTTCCTTCTTTTGGGGCTGTGACCACGTACCCTCATTTACTTGACTCGGCAGCGTGGTGCCTGGTGTTGTTCTTCTTAGAAGTACTTAGTAGATCAAGAAGGAGAGAGGGAGGAGGGAGGGAGGAATGGGAAAGAGAGCGAGACAGACAAAGACAGAGTGAGAGAGAGAGAGAGAGAGAGAGAGGAGAGAGAGAGAGAGAGAGAGAGAGAGAGAGAAACTGAAACTGAAACTGAAAATGGTTTATTGCCATTGACATTTTTGTCCTTGTGGCAAGGAGCATAAAACAAAGTCATTAAGTTTTACGGCGACGTTTTCGCGAAATAAAGATTTAAAGATATAGTCATGGCTGACATTACATCCATTTAATTTTTTTTCCTAATGATGAAGAAAACATTGAAGGAAAAAAGCTGAACAAAATGTTGAACAAAAAGTTGAAAAAACAGTTGACCACCCGACGTAATTAGTCATATAAGTAAGAGGAAGACCCAAATCGGGCAAATAAACATAAGAACAGTGTAAAGTGATATCTTCACTGGAGATAAACTTACATTAATTTATTACTGTGTTGTTTTATTAATTTATTACTGTGTTGTTTTCTTTCTCCGACTTTCCCAAGCAAGGGCGATAAATTTAGCGAGGGATTTTTGATATTTTTCATCTTCAGCCATGAGTATTCTGGTAATGACCCTTTGACTTGAAATGTCCTCATCAAAGATTATGCATTTTTGTCGTATACTTTCATACGACTTGCAAACAAACAGAAAATGCATTTCATCTTCTGCCTATGCATCACACATGGGACAAATAGAGTGTGCCGATGAATTCGAGTAAAACCATCTTGTTGTTGCATTTAGCCCTAGGGTTCTTAGTCTAAAACGAGCAAGGTTGCTTCTGTGCCATTTATTTGTTACGGCCTTTATATATTTTTCGGTTTGAAATATACTTTTAAAAGGAAAGGAACCAATCATATTTCTCAGATTCTTCCATTTGAGCGTGCCAGTTTTGTTTGTACGAATCAACTAGTCTATCCCTAAATTCTGAAATAAATCCTTGTTCATAACCAACTCCCTGGCACACCCACACAATACCAAATCCATGTGTGGTTAACATTTTCTTAACGAAATATGCCCAGTTTTGTTTACCCGAATCTAACTGATTCAGTAACATTTCATATGCCTGCTTGCACAATCTTGACATTGGGAGCTGGTTTAATTTCAACCAGTATTTAATACACTTCATTTGAGTTTTCAAAAACAAAGGATAACGGCCAGTTTCTCCATATAACATTTCATTAGATGAATGCAATGGCACCGAAAGGAAGCGTTTGATGGCAAATGTATGTACCTTTTCCGTTTTATGATTGCTCAAAAATCCCCATATTTCTGAGCCATACGTTAAGATTGGTTCAATCTGCGAGTCGAAAAGTTTCCAAAAAATCGAGGTCAGTGCAGTTCAATTTTCTTAAAGATCTTAAAATTTCCATCGTTCCTCTTTTCCCTTTTTTGCTGCTTTCCACCCATGCGCTTTGGAGACTCAGGTTTGTTGTAAAAATAATACCTAGATATTTATATGAGTCACTATAAAACCATTTTTCTCGAGCCGAAAGATGTCCTCCCTTACGGAAAATCATCACATTCGTCTTTTCTAGGTTCACAGACAGTAACAACCTATCAGATTCATCTTGATTCTGTAACCCTATGACAGTGTCTGACAAAAGCACCACGAGAGAGAGAGAGACAGAAGAGACAGACAGAGAGAGAGAGACAGAGACAGAAGAGAGAAGGAAAGAGAAAAACAGACACAGAGAGATAGAAAAGACAGAACGATAAAGAAAAAGAGACAGCAAGAGAGAGAGAGAAGAGAGAAAGACGGAGACAGAGAGAGAGGAGAGAAAGACAGACAGACAGACACAGAGAAGAGAGACAGACACAGAGATAAAGACAGACACAGAGAGAGGAGACAGAGAGAGAGAGAGAGAGAGAGGACAGAGAGAGACGAACAGACAGACAAACAGACAGACAGACAGGGAGAGAGGCAGTGGAGACATTGGGACGCTTTCCATCCTATCGCATTGTCAGAAAGAGAGAGCAAGCACACGAGTCCACCACGTAGTCCTGATATAAAGCTCACCCCCCATACAACCTCTCCTACCCTCCCCCCCCCCACACACGCATACACACACACACATTCACATATACACACATACATACACACACACACATACACACCCTGCATACACGTACGCACGCACGCGGGCGCGCACAGAGAGAGAGAGACAGACAGACAGACAAACAGTCAGCCAGCCAGACAGACAGACAAACAGAGAGACAGAGACTGGCAGAGAGAGAGTGGGAAACAGACAGAGATGGAGAAACAGAGACAAAGAGACAGGCAGCTGCCATAGTCAGAGAGAGAGAAAGAGACAGACAGAGAGACAGAGACAGAGACACACAGAGAGACACACAGAGAGACAGACAGACAGAGACAAAGACAGACAGACGGAGAGTCAGGCAGCTACCAAATTCCTGACTATGGCAAAAACCAGACAGAGACAACCAGCACCCATCAGCACCTAAATACAACCGTTTACAGCCCTGTCACTGGCCTCCGCTTCCGTAGCAGCAGCAGCAGCATCACTGTAACTCGCGACACGGGGCGTTCCCCACCTGATCCACTTACCGACATCAAATCTGACACCGGACTTTTTTTTAATTAAACCCTTTTGACTCCCGCACCTTGTCCACCAGCACCCTGCATTGCCAACCACTGCATTAAACCTGAATACTCGCTCGAAGGGTAATGTGCGGAAATTTAGAATGTGGTGCTCTCTCTTATTCTCCTGCTGTGAATTTAAATATTTCAGTGTAAAAAAAACAGTAGCAACTCCAGTCAGCTGCTCCTGTGTGCTAAAGCATGACTTGGTAAAATGTGAAGTACATTATAGGCCATGATAAAAAAAATGGGTCTGTATCATGGTATGTATATATATGTAAAAAAAATGATAATAAAAAAAAGAATCGCTCGTTTCAATTTTTTTTTACAATTAAAACTATTCATCTATGATCTACATTATTCATTCCACATATATAATTGTCTTGGTGGAAACAGACACAAGTAGATCACTCATAAGGAAGATTAGGAAATGACAAGCAACATTTATAGGCCATTTTATGAGGAAGGGGGATTTGGAACATCTGGTCACAACGGGAAAGCTGGAGGGAAAGAGAGCACCAGATAGACCCAGGGAGAGAATGTTGGAAGGACTTGCAGGGTGGCTGGGGATGAGGGGGGTGGGGGAGATGCTGGGGGCAAGGAGAGATAGAGATGGTTGGAAGTCCATGATCGCCAACGCCATGCGGCAGGGCACCTGATGATGATGATGACTTGTACTTTAAGCATTCAATCATCGTTGTATGTTTTGATATTGTCATGTCTTCATTTCAAATAAAGAACCTTCTGAGCAAGGGTGAAATTTGTTTTTAAAAAAAATTACAGGAATCGGGTGGATAGGGCGAGGGAGTCAAAGGGTTAAGTTTTTGCAGCTGGTGGATAGGATGCAGGAGTCAAAGGGTTACCGCCGCCAATCTCAACTTAATACGAACGTACGGGTCATTATCATCATCATCATCGTCATCATCATCATCATCATCATCATCATCGTCATCATCATCATCAGGTGCCCTGCCGCATGGCGTTGGCGATTATGGACTTCCATCTGTCTCTATCTCTCGTTGTCTCAAGCATACCTTCCACTTTACTCATCCCCAGCCACTCTGCAAGTCCGTCCAGCATTCTCTCCCTGGGTCTACCTGATGCTCTCTTTCCCTCCAGCTTTCCCGTTGTGACCAGGTGCTCCAAACCCCCTTACCTCATAAAATGGCCTATAAATGTTGCCTGTCTTTTCCTAATCTTCCTTATGAATGACCTACTTGTGTCTGCCTCCATCAAGACTGTCTCGTTTGTACGGCTAGCTGCGAAACTCCCCGATTACTACGAGTTCGCCAGTGTCGCTGTGTTTGCGTAATACGCTTGACAGTGCTTCAATGTTTGTAAAAAAAAAATTTTTTTTAATTAAAAAAAACCGCAGGCTCACAATATCACGTCGTAATCAGGGGAAGCCACTTCTATTCTCTCACAGCCACCATTTTGAATCAAATTTCTGCAATCAATAATCCTTTTTTGGGGGGCTTCAATTTTTCGTCGTTATAAAAACATCTGGCATCAGGAAAGATGTGCGAGATATGTCCAATATGTAATGACAACAGTTCAAAAGTCACATTACTTATTTTCAGAAACTTACAAAACTTAATGTGCACTTAGACCGATCTGGTCAGTCATGATTTATGGTTGCGAAGCCTGACTCTGAGAAAAACTGATTGCAGAAGAGTTGAGGTAGCAGAGATGTGGTTTTATCGGAGACTACTATGTGTCAAATGAACAGATAGAAGAACTAATGAAAGTGTCCTGGAAGAACTTGATACCACCAGAAAACTACAAGCAGACATCAACAAGAGAAGACTTAAATACACTGGCCATGTGTCACGCAACAAGAACACGGACCTCATGGCAACCATCTTTCAGTAAAAACAGTGGCAAAAAGGAAGAAGAAAGGCAGACCTCCAATCTCACACACTGAGAACATAACCAACATCAGTGGCCTAAAGATTCAACAAACTGTCCACAAAAGTCAGACACAGCGGCCTGGAGAGAGATGGTTGTGTCCAGGTGTGCAGCGGCCAACACCGAAAACGGTGACGCCGACAGGTGAGACAGGTAAGACAAAACTTAAAAGTCTCCATCTAAATGATTGCCACAATGCGACAGGTGAGACAGAACTTAAAAAGTCTCCTTCTAAATTATTGCCACCCGCAGCTACACACTTGCGCAGGTGTTTCTCCCACACCTGAAAGACCCCCATCCTAGTCCTTCTGTTGCAGCAGTTTATTCAGATACTTCGAAGATTCCTCCTCTATCTCTAGTGTAGAAACCAACCGGATCTCCCTTATGCTGTCCTTCATTCGAAGGAAGAGGAAGAAGTCACCAGGCACCACCAGGTCAGGACTGTAGTTGGGTGGGCATCGTACCTGTTCCATCCTCATGTCTGTCCAACCTGCTGCCAACCAGTTGATGTCAAACAGACGTGTTAACATCTCATTTCATCTCATCTATCTCCATCGCCGTGGACGACGATGGGAGCTCCACTTTTCGTCACGAAGGATCGCCAGGCGACACGGTCTCTGCTCCTGTGTATGATGTCATGGAGCCCCAGTTTGCAGGCGCATTAGCCATGATGTCCTTGAAGGATTTTGCTGGCTTTCCTTGTTTTCTCTTTGCCTCGATTCTATCTCCATCGCCGTGGACGAAGGTGGGAGCTCCACTTTTCGTCACGAAGGATCGCCAGGCGACACGGTCTCTGCTCCTGTGTATAATGTCATGGAGCCCCAGTTAGAAGGCGCGTCAGCGATGTTGTCCATGAAGGATTTTGCTGGCCTTCCTGGTTTTCTCTTTGCCTCGACTCTCCCCATGACGTCATCAAGTCGGTTGTCATGTTAACACACAAGACCAACCAGGGCTTAAAACAGGAGGAAAAAACCACTGAAACTAGGGGGGGGGGGGTCCAGGGGCAAATCAGGGGCCATAACTTGCACGCCGTTGCTATGAACGCTTGCAAGCCGATCACGGATGCCTTGCTCTTTTTTTGTTGTTTGTTTGTTTTGTTTTATTTTGTTTTGGTTTGGTTTGGTTTTTTTTGTTTTTTGACAAACCGAAATCGCGGAATTCCGCCCAGACGAGGAATGTTTTAAGCCCTGACCAACACTTGCCGTCAGCTTGGCAGGGTGAACATGACATTGGCCAGACTAAGAGATTTTTCCCCCTTGATGGCTGAGGTAAGAGACAGGGGAGTAAGGGGCTTGGGCTTTGATCAAGAGAGAATAATCACACCTGGACAGTTCCATCGGTTATATAGAACCGATAATGTTACACGGTTGTGAGGCGTGGACAGTCAGCAAGCAAAGCCAGAACAAGACTGAGGCAGCCGAGATGTGGTTTCTAAGAAGAGTGTTGAGAGTTTCATGGACAGCAAAGAAAACAAACCAGACAGTCTTGATGGAGGCAGACACAAAAAGATCATTCTTAAGGAGATTAGGGAAAGACAGGCAACATTTATAGGCCATTTTATGAGGAAAGGAGAATTGGAGCACCTGGTCACAACAGGAAAGCTGGAGAGAAAGAGAGCAGCAGGTAGAAAATATTGGACCGACTTTCAGAGTGGCTGAAGACAGAGAGGGTGGAAGAGGTGCTTGAGGCAACAAGGGATAGAAACAGATGGAAGGCCATGATCGCCAACGCCATGTGGCAAGGCACTTGATGGTGATGATGACAATGGTGCAACTTAGAAAAAGTCAAAAAACGGAAAGGGGGGTCCAGGGGGCTGGTAGGCCCCTGGCGGGGTACAGGGGCAGTACCCCGTATGGGGAGGGGTAGCCCCCCAGACGCTGAAGCTTTTGTAAAAATAAAACTGAATCTTAAGCTTTCTCCTGCAATTAGATTCAAGAAAAACAGCAGATGCTTTTCATCCTATTTCAGACAATTTCAAGTATCTTTATTACTGCTCGGCCGATTTTACACACACCACAGGCGACAGGAATTATCTCTGTCTGTATCTTTCTCCCCTAGCTATTCCAAACGCCATTTATTCTTGACAGTTGCGTCGATTATTCGCCTTCTTTCACCGTTGGCATCGTGAAGTTCACTCAACATGTGAAGCTCGAAAATGGCGGTGATTTCACGGAAGTTGATGCGAGATTTCGCAACGAAGCATGTGCATTGACTTTCATAGCTTCATTCACAAAAGAGTGCTTCCGCTTTCCTTTCTACACCGGAGAGTAACCGTCGCGAAACATTCACGTTCGATAAACGATTTTAGACCACACAAAAAAACACGACCCTAGCTCGGCGATTTTTTCAAAAAAACGCACCCATGTGATGATGATGATGATGATGATGATGATGATGATGATGATGATGATGATGATGATGATGATGATGATAACAGTTCCATATGCGCTCCATCCAAATCTGCCAACAATTATCTTACAGACTCTCTGAGCCCGCACAAAACCTTATGCACTGGCGAGGTCTGTAAACGGGCAGGAGGAGGAACAGGGATCTAATAAACACTGAGCCGACACCACCAGAATGATGGAAGCATGAAGACAGGCAGCGAACAGGCCAGTAGTTAACCCTTTGACTCCCGCACCCTGTCCACCAACTGCAAAAACTTAATCCTTTAACACCCGCACCCTATCCACCAATTGTAGAAACTTAACCGTTTGACTCCCGCACCCTGTCCACCAACTGCAAAAACTTAACCTTTGACTCCCGCACCCTGTCCACCAACTGCAAAGACTTAACCCTTTGACTCCCGTACCCTATCCACAAACTGCAAAAACTTGACCCTTTGACTCCCGCACCCTGTCCACCAACTGCAAAGACTTAACCATTTGACTCCCGCACCCTGTCCACCAACTGCAAAACCTTAACCCTTTGACTCCCGCACCCTGTCCACCAACTGCAAAAACTTAACCTTCGACTCCCGCACCCTGTCCACCAACTGCAAAACCTTAACCCTTTGACTCCCGCACCCTGTCCACCAACTGCAAAAACTTGATCCTTTGACTCCCGCACCCTGTCCACCAACTGCAAAGACTTAACCATTTGACTCCCGCACCCTGTCCACCAACTGCAAAGACTTAACCCTTTGACTCCCGCACCCTGTCCACCAACTGCAAAAACTTAACCTTCGACTCCCGCACCCTGTCCACCAACTGCAAAAACTTAACCCTTTGACTCCCGCACCCTATCCACCAACTGCAAAACCGTAATCCTTTGACTCCTGCACCCTATCCACCAACTGCAAAAACTTAACCCTTTGATTCCCGCACCCTATCCACCAACTGCAAAACCTTAACCCTTTGACTCCCGCACCCTATCCACCAACTGCAAAAACTTAACCCTTTGATTCCCGCACCCTGTCCACCAACTGCAAAAACTTAACCCTTTGACTCCCGCACCCTATCCACCAACTGCAAAAACTTAACCCTTTGATTCCCGCACCCTGTCCACCAACTGCAAACACTTAACCCTTTGACCCCCTCACCCTATCCACCAGCTTCCTACAGGAGGCTGTTGGATAGTGTGAGGAAGTCAAAAGGCTTAAGTTTTTGCTTCGTTAACATGGTTGACACTGTGGGTGACAATGTAGGATTCTGGTGGGTGACAATGTAGGATTCTGGTGCGTGACAATGCAGGATTCTGGTGGGTGACAATGTACGATTCTGGTTTGTGACAATGCAGGATTCTGGTGGGTGACAATGTAGGATTCTGGTGGGTGACAATGTAGGATTGTGGTGGGTGACAATGTAGGATTCTGGTGGGTGACAATGCAGGATTCTGGTGGGTGACAATGTAAGATTCTGGTGAGTAAAAATGTAGGATTCTGGTGGGTGACAATGTAAGATTTGGTGGGTGACAACGTAGGATTGTGGTGGGTAAAAATGTAGGATTGTGGTGGGTAAAAATGTAGGATGCTGGTTTGTGACAATGTAGGATTCTGATGGGTGACAATGTAAGATTCTGGTGGGTGACAATGTAGGTTTCTGGTTTGTGACAATGTAGGATTCTGGTGGGTGACAATGTAGGATTCTGGTGGGTGACAATGCAGGATTCTGGTGGGTGACAATGCAGGATTCTGATGGGTGACAATGTAGGATTCTGGTGGGTGACAATGTAAGATTGTGGTGGGTGACAATGTAGGATTGTGGTGGGTAAAAATGTAGGATTCTGGTGGGTGACAATGTAGGATTCTGGTGGGTGACAATGTAGGATTCTGGTGGGTGACAATGCAGGATTCTGGTGGGTGACAATGTAGGATTCTGGTGGGTGACAATGTAGGATTCTGGTGGGTGACAATGTAGGATTCTGGTGGGTGACAATGTAGGTTTTTGGTGGGTGACAATGTAGGATTCTGGTGGGTGACAATGTAGGATTCTGTGTGGGTGACAATGTAGGATTCTGGTGGGTGACAATGTAGAATTCTGGTGGGTGACAATGTAGGATTCTGTTGGGTGACAATGTAGGATTCTGGTGGGTGACAATGTAGGATTCTGGTGGGCGACAATGTAGGATTCTGATGGGTGACAATGTAGGATTCTGGTTTGAGACAATGTAGGATTCTGGTGGGTGACAATGTAGGATTCTGGTGGGTGACAATGTAGGATTCTGGTGGGTGACAATGTAGAATTCTGGTGGGTGACAATGTAAGATTCTGGTGGGTGACAATGTAGGATTCTGGTGGGTGACAATGTAGGATTCTGGTGGGTGACAATGTAAGATTCTGGTGGGTGACAATGTAGGATTCTGGTGGGTGACAATGTAAGATTCTGGTGGGTGACAATGTAAGATTCTGGTGGGTGACAATGTAAGATTCTGGTGGGTGACAATGTAGGATTTTGGTGGGTGACAATGTAGGATTCTGGTGGGTGACAATGCAGGATTCTGGTGGGTGACAATGTAGGATTCTGGTGGGTGACAATGTACGATTCTGGTGGGTGACAATGTAGGATTCTGGTGGGTGACAATGTAGGATTCTGGTGTGTGACAATGTAAGATTCTGGTGGGTGACAATGCAGGATTCTGGTGGGTGACAATGTAAGATTCTGGTGGGTAAAAATGTAGGATTCTGGTGGGTGACAATGTAAGATTCTGGTGTTTGACAATGTAGGATTCTGGTGGGTAAAAATGTAGGATTGTGGTGGGTAAAAATGTAGGACTCTGGTTTGTGACAATGTAGGATTCTGATGGGTGACAATGTAAGATTCTGGTGGGTGACAATGTAGGTTTTTGGTTTGTGACAATGTAGGATTCTGGTGGGTGACAATGTAGGATTCTGGTGGGTGACAATGCAGGATTCTGGTGGGTGACAATGTAGGATTCTGGTGGGTGACAATGTAGGATTCTGGTGGGTGACAATGTAGGATTCTGGTGGGTGACAATGTAAGATTGTGGTGGGTGACAATGTAGGATTCTGGTGGGTGACAATGTAGGATTCTGGTGGGTGACAATGCAGGATTCTGGTGGGTGACAATGTAGGATTCTGGTGGGTGACAATGCAGGATTCTGGTGGGTGACAATGTAGGATTCTGGTGTTTGACAATGTAGGATTCTGGTGGGTGACAATGTAGGATTCTGGTAGGTGACAATGTAGAATTCTGGTGGGTGACAATGTAGGATTCTGGTGGGTGACAATGTAGAATTCCGGTGGGTGACAATGTAGGATTCTGGTGGGTGACAATGTAGGATTCTGGTGGGTGACAATGTAGGATTCTGGTGGGTGACAATGTAGGATTCTGGTGGGTGACAATGTAGAATTCTGGTGGGTGACAATGTAGGATTCTGGTGGGTGACAATGTAGGATTCTGGTGGGTGACAATGTAGGATTCTGGTGGGCGACAATGTAGGATTCTGATGGGTGACAATGTAGGTTTTTGGTGGGTGACAATGTAGGATTCTGGTGTGGTGACAATGTAGGATTCTGGTGGGTGACAATGTAGGATTCTGGTGGGTGACAATGTAGGATTCTGGAGGGTGACAATGTAGGATTCTGGTGGGTGACAATGTAGGATTCTGGTTTGTGACAATGTAGGATTCTGGTGGGTGACAATGATGGATTCTGGTTTGTGACAATGTAGGATTCTGGTTTGTGACAATGTAGGATTCTGGTGGGTGACAATCTAGGATTCTGGTGGGTGACAATGTAGGATTCTGGTGGGTGACAATGCAGGATTCTGGTGGGTGACAATGCAAGATTCTGGTGGGTGACAATGCAGGATTCTGGTGGGTGACAAGGTAGGATTCTGGTGGAAAGGATGCAGGAGTCAAAAGGGTTAATATTGGCGGAAGCCACTGAACTCAATACACCAGACTTCTGAGTCCGTCGATGCGGGGACGGTTCCCATTCTACTGCGCTGCCAGACACAGGGGATATGCACAAGACTTCTCCAACCAGGCCGCGTACAGAAAGCTGAAATGGGAGGATCATCTAGGGGGGATGGGGGTGGGGTAGGGGGGTTAGGGTGGGGGAGCGTATGTCCTGTTCGTATTTTGAGGGTTACTTTCATAGATGTGTTTGCCTACTTTGATTTCTTTTTCTGATCATACAATCAGGCGAGTAGCTCTCCAAATTACTTCTGTGACGCATAGAAGATAACACCTGGATTAAATATGAGAGTGAGAGAGAGCGAGAGAGAGAGAGAGAGAGAGTGAGAGAGACAGACAGACAGAGAGACCGAGAAACAGAGACAAAAACACTGAGACAAAGAGAGAGACAAAAGAGAAAACAGACAAGAGAGACACAGAGAGAGAGAGAGAGACAAAGAGAGAGAGAGAGAGAGAGAGAAAGACAGAGACACTGAGACAAAGAGAGAGACAAATAGACACACACAGAGAAACAGACAGAGAGGCAGAGAAAGAGAGAGAGTGTGTGCGTGAGAAAAAGAAAGAAAGAGAGAGTCAGGCAGACAGACAGAGAGACACATGGAGAGACAGAGACAGACAAAGACAGAGACACAGAGAGAGAGACAAAGAGACAGAGAAATAAACAGAAAGGCAGAGAGAGAGAGAAAAAGAGAAAGAGAGACAGACAGATACACAGAGATAGAGAGAGAGACAGAGACAGAGAAACAAAGACAGAAAAACATAGAGACAAACAGAGACAGAGACAGAGACACAGAAACAGACAGACAGAAAAACAAAGACGCAGAGACAGCGTGAGAGCGAAAATTATCCTCACCATTATTGTTTAATGCCCAGCCGACTGCGCAGAGCCACACCAGGGCTGTAACCATATCAACAGCTCGTGAACCTGAACCTGAAAAAAAAGCACAAAAATGAGATACATGTGTCAATGCATCAGCCCACATAATCTTAGGGGATGCCTCTGACACTGACCACTCTGCCCAATTTATTACCAGAGGGGTTGGGTGGTAAAAAAAAAACAACCTAAGTATAGGCAACATTTATAGGCCATGAGGAAATAGGAATTATAGTACCTGGCCACAACAGGAAAGCTGGAGGGAAAGAGAGCACCATGTAGACCCAGGGAAAAAATGTTGGGCGGACTTGCAGGGTGGCTGAGGACAGACAGGGTGGAATATGTGCTTGCGGCAACAAGGGATAGATGCATATGGAGGGCCATGATCGCCATGCGGAAAGGCACATGATGATGATCATGATGAAGTACAAATATATATGCATAACTCACGCGCGAAGTCAGAACAAGATTGACGCAGCTGAGATGCAGTGTTTTTTCTTTTAAAAGAATGATGAGAGTTCCGTGGACAGCAAAGAAAACAAAACCAGACAGTCTTGATGGAGGCAGACACAAGAAGATCATTGATATAGAAGATTAGGAAAAGACAAGCAACATTTATCGGACATTTTACGAGACAAGAGGAATTAGGCACTCGTCGCAACAGGAAAGCTGGAGGAAAAGAGCACCAGGTAGACCAGGATAAAATACTGGACGGACTTGCAGAGTAGATGAAGACCCAGAGGGTGGGAGATGTACTTGCAGCGTGGAGGGACATGATCGCCAACGCCATGCGGCAGGGCACATGATGATGATGATGATGATGTGATGATGATGATGATGATGATGATGATGATGATGATGATGATGATGATGATGATGATGAAGCATAAGTAAGTGCACTAAAACACAAGAAAAGCATTAATTACTAAAACTGCTTCTGCGCATTTCATTACCATAGAGCCAAAATTCAATCAATACATATATCTAATTATCAGTCCTACTCAGTAGGCAGACACAAGTAGATCACTCATAAGGAAGATTAGGAAAAGACAGGCAACATTTACAGGCCATTTATGAGGAAAGAGGATTTGGAGCACCTGGTCACAACGGGAAAGCTGGAGGGAAAGAGAGCACCAGGTAGACCCAGGGAGAAAATACTGGACGGACTTGCAGAGTGGCTAGGGACAAAGAGGGTGGGGGAGATGCTGGGGGCAACGAGAGATAGAGACAGATGGAAGTCCATGATCGCCAACGCCATGCGGCAGGGCACCTGATGATGATGATGATGATGACTCAGTGAAAGTATGCAAGGTTCTGTGGAAAAGATACGCGTGAATGGGCCAACAAGTCAGAAAACGATAGGGAGAGATGATAGAAAGCAAAGGAGCAAGGCAGAAACAAAGACAGTGACAGAAAAGAGGAAATTTCTAGCACAGAATTTCCAGAATGCGGGGATGTTGTATATACTGAAAGAGCCCCCGGCATGCCCACGGGGGAACGAGGGGAAGGGGGAGTGAGAGAGAGAGAGGAGACGGAGAGACACAGAGACAGAGACAGACAGAGAGAGAGACAGAGAGAGAAAAACAGAGACAGAGAGACAGAGAGAGAGAAAGAGAGACAGAGACAGACAGAGAGAGAGACACAGAGAGACAGAGAGAGACAGAGAGAGAAACAGACACAGAGAGAGAGACAGACAGAGACAGAGAGAGACAGAGAGATAGAGAGAAACAGAGAGACACACATAGAGCCAGAAACAGACAGAGACAGAGAGAACACAACACACACACACACACACACACACACACACACACACAACACACAGAGGCAAGGGAGAGAAAGAGAGAGAGAGAGAGAGAGAGAGAGAGAGAGAGAGAGAGTAGGATGCTACAGCTTATGTAATTGTTTTAAAAAATGGAGCACACTTCCAGGTGACCTGAAATTCTCATTAATTTCATTGTAAAAAAAAAAAGAAAATAAACGAATTACGGCGCTCTACCAGTTTGAAACATTATCGAATCAAACGTTCATTTTTGGATTTATTCAGTAACAGAGAGTGCCTGCCAAAATAGTGTACCTGCCTGCCTATTTTTATTCCTTTGCTGATACATTACTCGGGCGGGCAACCTGCCATCTGCACTTGTAACTTTTGGAAAGAAACGAACCTTCGACCCCGAATGTTCCGAGTCTGTTCCAAGATGTTCTTACTGACCAGTCGCCGTGGTGTTAGTGGTTAACGCAACGGACTACCGACTGGAAGATTGTGGGTTCGAATCCCCCATCAGTCTTTTCAAAAATCATTGTGGGATTTATCGGCTCTAACCGGCTCCTACCCAGAGTTGGGTGTGCTATACGTTCATTGGGAAGACTGGGACCACACAGTCGAGTCTCGTCTATTTCACAGGATGCGTCATTGAGGGTGCTGCTCAAATCTTCTGACCAGCACCGCAGGTGTCTGTATCTCTCGGGCCTGGTTGACACCAGGATATTTTGTGTTGATAAGCCCCTGTCACGCTGTCTCAATCCTAGCTGGAACTCCATATCATCAAGATTATCATCCTCATCGACATCATCATCACATTGTAAAATCTGTGCCAGCTTCTGTGGCCATTAAGGTGGCGTAAAAAATGGGACAAAAAAAAAGAGTACAAGGGTTAACCTCTCTGAGTGCGATGATCCTAAAAATAAAAGAAAAAAATTTTAAAAATTTTTTACTGAATACTTTGCATACGCCGATCCCGGTCTCTAATTCCCCTTTCCTCATAAAATGGCCTATAAATGTTGCCTATATATGTATGTATATGTATATTCGAAACACATTGTGAAAACGTGCGTCGTGTTTTAAGCAAAATATAACTTTGCGAAATAAAAACAGTTTGAACAGTCACGAAAATAGGAACATTCTGTGGCAAAATAGATCTTCATTTACTGCGGTATTTGACATCAGTATTGTTCCTGCACATAATCAACTTGCCATTTTTGTGAGTGAGTGAGTGTGTATGTGAGAGAGAGAGAGAGAGAGGAGAGGAGGGAGGGAGAGGGAGGGAGATAGGAGAGGAGAGAAGAGATGAGGTTGGTGTGAGGTGTGTGTGTGTGTGTGTGTGTGTGTGTGTGTGTGTGTGTGTGGTGTGTGTGTGTGTGTGTGTGTGTGTGTGTGTGTGTTGTGTGTGTGTCCCTCTCTTTCAATCTACCTCCCCTTTTCTCTCTCTGTATGTGCGTGTGCGTGCGTACGTGTGCGCTTGCCTGCTTGCTAACTTTCCTATGTGGTGTCTCTGTGCGTGTTGTTTTGTTATTGTTCTTCTTTATTTTGTTTGTGTATGTATATGCCTTATCGGTATACTCAGCCCTATCGGTATGCTCAAGCCTATCGGTATACTAAGCCCTATCGGTATGCTCAAGCCTTATCGGTATACTCAGCCCTATCGGTATGTTCAAGCCCTATCGGTATCTAAGCCCTATCGGTATGCTCAAGCCCTATCAGTATACTAAGCCCTATCAGTATGCTCAACCCTATCGGTATACTAAGCCCTATCGGTATACTAAGCCCTATCGGTATGCTCAAGCCCTATCGGTATACTAAGCCCTATCGGTATGCTCAAGCCCTATCGGTATACTAAGCCCTATCGGTATGCTCAAGCCCTATCGGTATACTAAGCCCTATCGGTATGCTCAAGCCCTATCGGTATACTAAGCCCTATCGGTATATTCAGCCCTATCGGTATACTAAGCCCTATCGTAGACTCAGCCTATCGGATATTCAGCCCTATCGGTATATTCAGCCCTATTGGTACACTCAGCCCTATCGGTAGACTCAGCCCTATCGGTATATTCAGCCCTATCGGTATGCTCAAGCCCTATCGGTATACTCAGCCCTATCGGTATATCAGCCCTATCGGTATATTCAGCCCTATCGGTACCTCAGCCCTATCGGTATACTCAGCCCTATTCGGTATACTCAGCCCTATCGGTATACTCAGCCCTATCGGTACACTCAACCCTATCGGTGTATTCAGCCCTATCGGTATGCTCAAGCCCTATTGGTATACTCAAGCCCAAATCCTTTCGTAGACTCAGCCATCATATACCAGCCATCGTTACACAGCCATCGTATACCCAGCCATCGGTGTACACAGCCATCGGTATACCCAGCCATCGGTATACCCAGCCATCGGTATACCCAGCCATCGGTATACCCAGCCATCGTATACCAGCCATCGGTATACACAGCCATCGTATATCCGCCACGGTTACACAGCCAGTCAGTTACTTAGCCATCGGTAACTAACCTACGTTGAAGCAGTTTTCATCCACACATTGACTAACAACTCCTCCCCAGGAGCACTTAGCACTGGCAACCAGGTCTGTTACATGTATCTCATCACTGGCACAGGTGGTCATCCAACACACATAGCCATGCAAAAATCAATACATTCCACTTTATGTTTTGTGTACATTCTTCCGTTTTAGGAACATCACAAACTTGTTCATACAGAATGAGTTAAAAAAGAGTCTCTTTAGTGCATATCAGATCCGAATAGGACTGTCCACCAAAATGGTGAAATAGCTTTGAATATTTGTTAGAGATGAAAAAAGAAGAAGAAGAAGAAAAAGAAGGAGAAGAAGAAGAAGGCGAAGAAGAAGAAGAAGAAGAAGAAGGCGAAGAAGAAGAAGAAGAAGAAGGCGAAGAAGAAGAAGAAGGCAAAGAAGAAGTAGAAGAAGAAGAAGAAGGCGAAGAAGAGAAGAAGAAGAGAAGAAGAAGAAAGAAGAAGAAGAAGAAGAAGAAGAAGAAGAAGAAGAAGAAGAAGAAGAAGAAGAAGAAGAAGAAGAAGAAGAAGAAGAAGAAGAAGAAGAAGTAGAAGAAGAAGAAGAAGAAGAAGAAGAAGAAGAAAAGAAGGCGAAGAAGAAGTAGTAGAAGAAGAAGAAAAAGAAGAAGAAGGCGAAGAAGAAGAAGAAGAAGAAGGCGAAGAAGAAGTAGAAGAAGAAGAAGAAGGAGAAGGAGAAGAGAAGAAGAAGTAGAAGAGAGAAGAAGAAGGCGAAGAAGAAGTAGTAGTAGAAGAAGAAAGAAAGAAAGAAAAGAAGAAGAGAAGAAAGAAAGAAAGAAGAAGAAGAAGAGAGAAGAAAGAAAGAAAGAAAGAAAGAAGAGAGAAGAAAGAAGAGGAAGAAGAAAGAAAGAAAGAAAGAAAGAAGGAGAAGAAAGAAAGAAAGAAAGGAAGAGAAGAAAGAAAGAAAGAAGGAGAAGAAAGAAGGAGAAGAAAGAAAGAAAGAAAAGGAAGAAGAAGAAAGAAAGAAGGGAAGAAGAAGAAAGAAAGAGAAGGAAGAAAGAAAGAAAGGAAGAAAGAAAGAAAAAGAGAGGAAGAAAGAAAGAAAGAAAGAAAGAAAATGTATCACCATTCACTGTAAAAGCAGACGACACCAAAAGTAGGTCAGGATAGGGAGGCCAAAATTGTACCCAGGAATTTCAAGTAAGTGCATTTCTAACTTAATCGTGAACTTTCAATTTGTCATTGTGTACACATTTATATAATCTTCCGAAACAGTGTGTTGGAACGTTCAGCTTTAGGTTTCGTAAAGTCTGTTGTGTACGCTGTTTTCAACGAAATATACCGATAGGGCTGAGTGTACCGATAGGGCTGAGTGTACCGATCGGGCTGAGTGTACCGATAGGGCTGAGTGTACCGATAGGGCTGGGTATACCGATAGGGCTGAGTCTACCGATAGGGCTGGGTATACCGATAGGGCTGGGTATACCGATAGGGCTGAGTCTACCGATAGGGCTGGGTATACCAATAGGCCTGGGTACACTGATAGGGCTGAGTATATCGATAGGGCTGAGTATATCGATAGAGTTGAGTGTACCGATAGGGCTGAGTGTACCGATAGGGCTGGGTATGCCAATAGGCCTGGGTATACTGATAGGGCTGAGTATATCGATAGGGCTGAAAATATCAATAGAGCTGAGTGTACCGATAGGGCTAAGTGTACTGATGGGGCTGAGTGTACCGATAGGGCTAAGTGTACCGATGGGGCTGAGTGTACCAATGGGGCTGAGTGTACTGATGGGGCTGAGTGTACCGATAGCCCTATCGGTATATTTCGTTGAAACAGCGTACACAATAGGACTTTACGAAACCTAAAGAGTGTACCGATAGGGCTGAGTGCACCGATAGGGCTGAGTGCACCGATAGGGCTGAGTGTACCGATAGGGCTGGGTATACTGATAGGGCTGAGTGGACCGATAGGGCTGAGCGTACCGATAGGGCTGAGTGTACCAATAGGGCTGAGTGCACAGATAGGGCTGGGTATACCGATAGGGCTGGGTGTACCGATAGGGCTGAGTACACCGATAGGGCTGGGTATACCAATATGGCCGAGTGTACTGATAGGGCTGAGCGTACCGATAGGGCTGAGTATACCGATAGGGCTGGGTATACCAATATGGCTGGGTATACTGACAGGGCTGGGTATACCGACAGGGCTGGGTATACCGACAGGGCTGGGTATACCGACAGGGCTGAGTATACCGACAGGGCTGGGTATACCAATATGGCTGGGTATACCGACAGGGCTGGGTATACCAATAGGGATGAGTGTACCGATCGGGCTGTGTACCGATAGGGCTGAATGTACCGATAGGGCTGGGTATACAGATAGGGCTGGGTATACAGATAGAGCTGGGTATACCAATAGGGCTGAGTTTACCGATAGGGATGAGTGGTACCGATAGGGCTGGGTATACCGATAGGGATGAGTGTACCGATAGGGCTGGGTATCCGATAGGGCTGGGTATACCGATAGGGCTGAGTGTACCGATAGGACTGGGTATACCGATAGGGCTGAGTATACTGATAGGGCTGGGTATACCGATATGGCTGAGTGTACTGATAGGGCTGAGCGTACCGATAGGGCTGAGTATACCGATAGGGCTGGGTATACCAATAGGGCTGGGTATACCGACAGGGCTGGGTATACCGACAGGGCTGGGTATACCGATAGGGCTGGGTATACCAATAGGGCTGAGTGCACCAATAGGGCTGAGTGCACCGATAGGGCTGAGTGTATGATCGGGCTGAGGCACTGATAGGGCTGGGTATACCGATAGGGCTGGGTATACCGACAGGGCTGGGTATACCGACAGGGCGTTAACAAACGCCTCTACATAACCACGACACATAGAAATCTGATCCACAGACAACGAACCCATCCCCAGACAAAGCTGCAACAGGCGGTCCATTTCCACACACACCCCACACAGTATAGTACCAATTTGTTGTGATCTTTAATCTTAACCCTTTGACTCCTACACGCTGTGAACCACCATCCTGCATCTTCAGCCATGCTAGCAAAACAAACAAAACAAAAACTTAACCCTTTGACTCCCTCACCCTATTCACTAGCTTCCTGCAGGAAGCTGATGGATGGGGGTTGTAACCCTTCGACTCTCTCACCCTATCCACCAGCTCCCTGAGGGAAGCTGGTGGATAGGGTGCAGGAGTCAAAGGGTTAATGTATTTATGAGATGTAACATAGGGTGTCGTGTATGTGGAACATTGCTGTGTTTTGATGGCATCTAAGACTGGGTGCAAGAGAATTCCAGAGTAAGCGGAGTAGGCCCTACCACACGCTATTTATACGTCAATCAACGGAGGGAGGAGGAAAGAAAGACAGGGGGTGGGTGGGGGGAGAGAGAGACAGACAGACAGACAGGCAGACAGACAGGCAGGCAGGCAGGCAGGCAGAAAGACAGACATAGAGAGAGAGAAAGAGAGAGAGACAGACAGAGAGATGGACAGACAGAGAGAGACACACAGAGAGATCAGGAAGAGACAGAGAGAGAGAGAGAGTAAGAGAAAGACAGACAGAAAGAGAGACATAGAGAGAGAGAGACAGAGACAAAGAGACAGACAGACAGACAGGCAGGCAGAGAGACAGAGAGACAGACAGAGAGAGAGAAAAGACAGAGACAGAGACAGAGATGGACAGACAGAGAGAGAGACACACACACACACACAGATCAGAAAGAGAGAGAGAGAAAGGAAAACAGAGACAGAAAGAGAAAGAGAGAGAGATCAGGAAGAGACAGAGAGAGACAAAGAGAGAGAGAAAAAGAGAGAGAGACAAAGAGGCAGACAGACAGACAGACAGGCAGGCAGGCAGAAAGAGAGACAGACATAGAGAGAGAGAAAGAGACAGAGAGACAGATGGACAGACAGAGAGAGAGACACACACACAGAGATCAGAAAGAGAGAGAGAAAGGGAAACAGAGACACAAAGAGAGAGAGAAATCAGGAAGAGACAGAGACACAGAGAGAGACAGAGACAGAGTAAGAGACAGACAGAAAGACAGACATAGAGAGAGAGACAGAGACAGAGACAAAGAGATAGACAGAGAGAGAGAGATGGACAGAAACACAGAGAGTGAGACAGAGAGAGACAGACAGACAGACAGAGAGAGACACACACGCCACTCCTTCTCGATTCTCCTTTATTTACGCAAACAACATTTGGCGACGTATAGTTTTTAAAAAGGCCAGGGGTTGCAAAACAGGTTATTTTGGGCTAATATGGTTTTAAGGTGTACGGGGATATGGGTGTGCAGGGGTGGGGGTGGGGGTGGGGGGAAAGAGGGGATGGAGGCTGGCAATGAATATCGGTTTTTTTTCATTCAGGCGCTGAGGACGAGAGCCCAATATCGGTGGCTTGTTTGCTGCCATATTTTTTCATATCTCTCTCATATTTGTCTGTCAGTCTCTTTCTGATCTCTTCCCCCCCCCTCCTCTCTCTCTTTCCGTCTCTCTCTGTCTCTGTCTCTCTCTTTCTCTCTCTCACTCTCTCTCTCCATCTCTTCCTGATTTCTCTCTCTCCCTGTCTGTCGCTGTGTCTGTCTGCCTGTCTGTCTATCTGTCTATCTGTCTGTCTGTCTGTCTCTGTGTCTTCCTGATTTCTCTCTCTCTCTGTCTGTCTGTCTCTCTCTCTCTCTTCGTGATCTCTCTCTGTGTCTGTCTTTGCCTGTCTGTCTGTCTCTGCTTCTCTCTCTGTCTCTGTCACCCACACACCCACACACGCGCACACACACACAAGAAAAGCACACACGCGCACAGACACTCACACACAGACACACACACGCCACTCCTTTTCGATTCTCCTTTACGCAAACAACATTTGGCGACGTATAGTTTTTTACAAAGACCAGGGGTTACAAAACAGGTTATTTTGGGCTAATATGGTTTTAAGGTGTACGGGGATATGGGTGTGCAGGGGTGGGGGGGGGGGGAGAGGGGATGGAGGCTGGCAATGGATATCGATTTTTTTTTCATTCAGGCACTGATGACGAGAGCCCAACATCGGTGGCTTGTTTGCTGCCATATTTTTTAAATCTCTCCCATATTTGTCTCTCTGTCTGTCTGTCTCTGTCTCTTTCTGATCTCTTTCCCCCCCCCCTCTCTCTTCTCTCTTTCCGTCTCTCTCTGTCTGTCTGTCTCTCTCTCTCTCTGTCTCACTCTCTCTGTTTCTATCTCACTGTCTGTTTGTCTCTGTCTCTGTCTCTGTCTCTCATGGAATTCTAAACATTCTTTTTAGAAACCACATTTCAGCTGCCTCCATCTTGTTCTGGTTTCTTCAGACAACGCTACTATCAGTATTATTCCTTTCTGTTCCTATTGTGTTCTAATGATTAATTGTACAAGATAGTGCTATTCGTGTCTGTTTCATCGATCTGTTCACAAGCCTGTGTCAGTATATGTACATTCCCTTTGTAAATGCTTTGTCTGACTCCGTACTGCATACGGTGCCCAACGTGCCTGTGTTGTCTGTACAAAGGTCTGTATGCTGGTGTTTATATAAGAAAAGTTCTTTGTTATCTGTCTGTTCATTCCAATCCTCCTGCCACAGATTTCTCACGTAACAGGGATTAAAACAGGAGGAGGAAAAAACCACTGAAACTAGGGGGGTCCGGGGGCCATAACTTGCGCGCCGTTGCTATGAACGCTTGCAAGCCGATCACGAATGCCTTGCTCCTTTCAGGTTTTTTTTTTTTTTGTTTTTTTTTTTTCTTGACAGACAGAAATCGCGGAATTCGCCATGACGCGGAACGTTTTAAGCCTTGCACGTAACTGTGTACTTTCGATTTTAAATCAAACACTGCAAAAACTTAACCTTTTGATTCCCTCACCCTATCCACCAGCTTCCTGTGAGGGAGTCGAAGGGTTAAGTTTTTGTTTTGCTGGCATGTTTGACAACGCAGAATGCTGGTGGACAGGGTGCAAGAGTCAAAGGGTTAACGAATCAAGGATTTACACATCTTTTCCCTTGTGGCGTTCTAGGACAGGCAGTCAGCCTTTTCACTGCCTCCAATACCAGCATGGCCAGGAATACCTAAGGCGGTGTTCAAGGTCTTCTAAGATGATTTTTTTTAGTCCTACTTTCTGCGCCTCCTTAATCGCCACAGAAGCTGGTACACTTTTATTTTACAATGCAATGATGATGATATCGATGAGGATGATAATCATGATGCTATAGAGTTCCAGCTAGGATTGAGACTGCATGACAGGGCTGTACTCTACGCTTACTATCATAATAATACATCCTGGCGTCAACCAGGCCCGAGAGATACAGACACCTGCGATGCTGGTCAGAAGATTTGAGCAACACCCTCAATGACGCATCCCGTGACGTGGATGAGACTCGACTGTGTGGTCCCAGTCTTCCCAATGAGCCCATAGCACGCCCAGCTCTGGGTAGGAGCCGGTCAGAGCCGAAAAAATCCCACAGTGATTTTTGAAGAGACCGATGGGGATTCGAACCCACAACCTTCCAATCGGTAGTCCGTTGCGCCAACCACTACGCCTCTAGTTTCAAGGATGGTGTTGTTGATGCCTCAGCTGGTAAGCTTGGCTTGCAGAGCATCCTTGCATCGCTTCAAGAGATCATGCTGTGTTGATATGGGTGTGTGTGTTTGAATATCTGTGTGTACGTCCGTGTGCAGGCATGTGGGTATATGCATGTATTTACTGTTATTTGTTATTTTCATCTCTTATTTGTTTGTTTATCTAAATACTTTATTTTGTATTTATTTATTCACCTACTTATTCACTTCTTATTCGCTTACTTACTTGTTTACTCACTCACTCACTCACTTACTTACTCACTCACTCACTCACTTACATACCTAACTATGAGTAAGAAAATATTGTCTTCGCCTAGTTGATAGCTGAGCATTTAAGCAGTGACTTTGGAGGGGGGGGGGGGGCGTTCTGTCATGTGAGACGAGTTTATACAGAATAGCTAGTTGTGTTGTGATTCAGACCTTTAATTATTTATTTATTTATTTATTTATTTACTATATATGTATACTCCTTTTCTGAAGGTAAGATACACAGATACACATGTCATTTACATGTAACCAAGATTATTCCACCGGAAGGCTGATAAAATACCAGTATAAAATATCGACCAAGTAAAACATAGTCTAGGTAGTACGGCCTCAGGACCTGGCCAGCTCATGGGTTTATGTGCAGGCTTAAGGCCTGTGCCATGATCACCATACACATGGTACCTGTGACGTTAGTGCATATGGAATTCGTTCTCAGCGCGGAGACATCATCGCTGAAACTAAAACTGAAACTAGGAGATCTTCCACCGCCACAGGAGCACCTTTGATGCCAGAATATCGATCAACACCTAGCGGCACTGAATTGGATCGGAAACGATTCGATCAAGTATGAAACATTATGTGTAATAAATTCTGGTTTTGAACACACGCATGCACACACATTTTTCCCGGTTGACTCTAAAAGCCCTCACCATTCGAAGAAAAATAAGACTGTAAGGATTAGCAGTATTAGGGGGAAATACGTGCACACATACGCACGCGCGCGCGCAGACACGCACACACACAGGCGCGCACATGTGCACACACACACACACGGGCGCGCGCATATGTACACACACACACACACACACACACACACACACACACACACACACACACACACACACACACACAGACAGATGAGAGAGAGAGTTCAGTTCATATTGTTTATAGCCCAGCCGACTACTATAGCCATAAGAGAAAGAGACAGAGACAGAGAGAGACAGACAGAGAGACAGACATAGACAGACAGAGACAGACACAGAGACAGACAGAGACAGACAGACAGACAGAGACAGACAGACAGAGACAGACACAGAGACAGACAGACAGAGACAGACAGACAGAGACAGACAAGCAGACAAAAAACCAAAAGTCATATTATCAACAGTTTTTGTCAAACGACTCTCTCTCTGTCTGTCTGTCTGTCTCTCTCTCTCTCCCTCCCTCTCTCTCTTTCTCCCTCTCTGTCTCTCCCTCTCTGTATCTCTCTCTCAATCTCTCTCTCCCTCTCTCTACCCCCCCCCCTCTCTCTCTCTCTCTCATTTTTGGGTTGTTTTTTTCACAAACTGCCGACACATTCTTGCTGACGCACGCTGACATTTTCCATGTCATCGTGACCCCCCCTCCTTCCTCACCTCCCCCCAACCCACCATCACCACGACCACCACCACCACCATCACCAATGTTCCACACTCTGTGTCTTGACGGCTTCCCACATTTCTGTGACCTGTGGGCCACAATTAGAACGTGATCTCTCCATAAAGAGCTGATTGACAAATCGTTACCGACACTTATTCTTTTCTCTGTCCGTCTGCTTGTCTGTGTGTCTGCCTGCCTACCTGCCTGCCTGTCTATCTGCCTGCCTGTCTACCTGTCTACCTGTCTGCCTACCTGCCTGTCTGCCTGCCTGTCTGCCTGCCTGCCTGCCTGTCTCCCTGCCTACCTGTCTGTCTCCTTGCCTGGCTGTCTGCCTACCTGCTTGTATGTTTACCTGTCTTTCTGCCTGTCTGCCTGCCTGCCTGTCTGTCTGTCTGTTTCCCTGTCTGCCTACCTGTCTGCCTGTCTGTCTGTTTTCCTGCCTGCCTGTCTCCCTGCCTGCCTGTCTATCTGTCTGCCTGCCTCCCTGCCTATCTGTTTGTCTGTCTTCTTGCCTGCCTGTCTGCCTGCCTGTTTGCCTGCCTGTCTGCCTGCCTGTCTGTCTGTCTGCCTACCTGCCTGCCTGCCTGCCTGCCTGTCAGTCTGTTTACCTGTCTGCCTGCCTGTCTGTTTACCTGTCTGCCTGCCTGCTCTGTGTGTGTGTGTGTGTTTAAGTGAGGGGAGGGAGAGTGGTGAGTGAGCCTTAGTATATGCGTTTCTACATGCATATTAATATGTGTGTGTGCGTGCGTGCGTGTGTGTGTGTGTGTGTGTGTGTGTGTGTGTGCTTGTGTGTGTGTGTGTTTGTGTGTGTGTGTGTGTGTGTGTGTGTGTGTGTGTGTGCGCGTTGTGTGTGTGTGTGAGTGTGTGTGAATATATGTGTGTGTGTGTGTGCGTGTGTGTGGTGTGTGTGTGTGTGTGTGTGTGTGTGTGTCTGTGTGTGTGTGTGTGTGTGTGTGCGTGCGTGTGGTGGTGTTGTGTGCGTGTGTGTGTGGTGTGTGTGATTGTGTGTGTGTGGGTGGTGTGTGAATATGTGTGTGCGTGGTGTGTGTGGGTGTGTTGTGTGTGTGGTGTGTGTGTGGTGTGTGTGTGTGTGTGTGTGTGTGTGTGTCGTGTGAGTGTGTGGTGTGTGTGTGTGTGTGTGGTGTTGTTGTGTGAGTGTTGTGTGATTGTGTGCGTGTGTGTGTGTGTGTGTGGTGTGTTGTGGTTGTGTGTGTGTGTGTATGTAAGTGTGTGTGTGGTGTGAGTGTGTGTGTGTGTGTGTGTGTGTGTGTGTGTGTGTGTGTGTGATGTGTGTGTTGTGTGTGGTGTGGTGTGTGTGTGTGTGCTTGCTCTCCCTTTATTGTCTCTGTGTCGTTCATTTGTCTTGTGAGAATCCCCATGGAGACATCTAGATGTAAGAAATTCATTATTCTGTTATCCATGCATCGATAAATATAAATTGTTTTTGTTTCCTCTCTCTTCTCTCTCTCTCTCTCTCTCTCTCTCTCTCTCTCTCTCTTCTCTCTCTCTCTCTCTCTCTCTCTCTCTCTCTCTCTCTCTCTCTCTCTCTCTCTCTTCTCTCTCTCTCTCTCTCTCCCTCTCTCTCGGTCTGTCTGACTCCCTCCCTCCCCACTTCTCTCTCGTTCATTGTTTTAACGATTTAATGTGATCTTTAGGCCAAGAATCCAAGAAGACAAAGTACACTTTGGTCTGGCTTGCCAAGCACTGAACGCTATAACAGATAACTGCACACACACACCCTGAACAGTACAGTTTTTGTATTTCGACTGTGTTTGTTGATGTCATCAACAAACACTGACGACGTCATCAACATACACTGATGATGTCATCAACACACGCTGATGATGTCATCAACAAACAACTGATGATGTTATCAACACACGCTGATGATGTCATCAACAAACAGTGATGATGTTATCAACAAACTGATGATGTCACCAACAACTGATGATGTTATCAACAAACAGATGATGTCACCAACAACTGATGATGTTATCAACAAACAGATGATGTCACCAACAACTGATGATGTTATCAACAAACTGATGATGTCACCAACAACTGATGATGTTATCAACAAACACTGATGATGTCATCAACAAACAATGACGATGTCATCAACAAACAACTGATGATGTCATCAATAAACACTGATGATGTTATCAACAAACACTGATGATGTCATCAACAAACACTGATGATGTCATCAACACAACACTGATGTCATCAACAAACAACTGATGTCATCAACAAACACTACTGATGTCATCAACAAAACACTGATGTCATCAACAAACACTATTGATGTCATCAACAAACACTGATGTCATCAACAAACACTGATATCATCAACAAACACCGATGATGTCATCAACAAACACTGACGTTGTCATCAACAAACTCTAACGTTATCACCAACAAACACTGACGATGTCATCAACAAATACGGACGTTATCATCAACAAACACTGACGTTATCACCAACAAACACGGACGTTATCATCAACAAACACTGACGTTATCATCAACAAACACTGACGTTATCATCAGCAAACACTGACGATGTCATCAACAAACACTGATGATGTCATTAACAGACACTGACGCTGTCATCAACACTGACGTTATCATCAATAAACACTGACGTTGTCATCAACAAACACTGACGCTGTCATCAACAAACACTGACGATGTCATCAACAAACACTGACGTTGCCATCAACAAACACTGACGATGTCATCAACAAACACTGACGTTGTCATCAACAAACACTGACGTTGTCATCAACAAACACTGACACTGTCATCAACAAACACTGACGTTGTCATCAACAAACACTGACATTGTCATCAACAAACACTGACACTGTCATCAACAAACACTCACGTTGTCATCAACAAACACTGATACTGTCATCAACAAACACTGACGTTGTCATCAACAAACATTGACGATGTCATACGTTGTCATTAACAAACACTGACGATGTCATCAACAAACACTGACGCTGTTATCCACAAACACTGACGTTGTCATCAACAAACACTGACGTTGTCATCAACAAACACTGACGTTGCCATCAACAAACACTGACGATGTCATCAACAAACACTGATGATGTCATCAACAAACACTGATGATGTCATCAACAAACACTGACGCTATCATCAACAAACACTGATGATGTCATCAACAAACACTGACGTTGTCATCAACAAACACTGACGTTGTCATCAACAAACACTGATGATATCAACAAACACTGACGTTGTCAACAACAAACACTGACGTTGTCATCAACAAACACTGACGTTGTCGTCAACAAACACTGACGTTGTCATCAACAAACACTGACATTGTCATCAACAAACACTGACGATGTCATCAACAAACACTGACGTTGTCATCAACAAACACTGACGTTGCCATCAACAAACACTGACGTTGTCATCAACAAACACTGATGATGTCATCAACAAACACTGACGTTGTCATCAACAAACACTGACATTGTCATCAACAAACACTGACAATGTTATCAACAAACACTGACGTTGTCATCAACAAACACTGACGTTGTCATCAACAAACACTGATGATGTCATCAACAAACACTGACGTTGTCATCAACAAACACTGACGTTGCCATCAACAAACACTGATGATGTCATCAACAAACACTGACGTTGTCATCAAAAAACACTGACGTTGTCATCAACAAACACTGACGTTGTCATCAACAAACACTGACGATGTCATCAACAAACACTGACGTTGTCATCAACAAACACTGACGTTGTCATCAACAAACACTGACGTTGTCATCAACAAACACTGACATTGTCATCAACAAACACTGACAATGTTATCAACAAACACTGACGTTGTCATCAACAAACACTGACGTTGTCATCAACAAACACTGACGTTGTCATCAACAAACACTGATGATGTCATCAACAAACACTGACGTTGTCATCAACAAACACTGACGTTGCCATCAACAAACACTGATGATGTCATCAAAAAACACTGACGTTATCATAAAAAAAAACTGACGTTGTCATCAACAAACACTGACGTTGTCATCAACAAACACTGACGATGTCATCAACAAACACTGACGTTGTCATCAACACACACTGACGTTGTCATCAACAAACACTGACGTTGTCATCAACAAACACTGACACTGTCATCAACAAACACTGACATTGTCATCAACAAACACTGACAATGTTATCAACAAACACTGACGTTGTCATCAACAAACACTGACGTTGTCATCAAAAAACACTGATGATGTCATCAACAAACACTGACGTTGTCATCAACAAACACTGACGTTGCCATCAACAAACACTGATGATGTCATCAACAAACACTGACGTTATCATCAAAAAACACTGACGTTGTCATCAACAAACACTGATGATGTCATCAACAAACACTGACGTTATCATAAAAATACACTGACGTTGCCATCAAGAAACACTGATACTGTCAATAACAAACACTGACGTTGTCATCAACCAACATTGACGATGTCATCAACAAACACATGACGTTGTCATCAACAAACACTGACGTTATTATCAACAAACACTGACGTTATTATCAACAAACACTAACGCTGTCATCAACAAACACTGACGTTGTCATCAAAAAACACTGACGTTGTTATCAACAAACACTGATGATGTCATCAACAAACACTGACGTTATCATCAAAAAACACTGACGTTGCCATCAACAAAGACTGATACTGTCAACAACAAACACTGACGTTGTCATCAACAAACACTGACGTTGTCATCAACAAACACTGACGCTGTCATCAACAAACACTGATGATGTCATCAACAAAACACTGATGTCATCAACAAACACTGACGCTGTCATCAACAAACACTGATGATGTCATCAACAAAACACTGATGTCATCAACAAACACTATTGATGTCATCAACAAACACTGACGTTATCATCAAAAAACACTGACGTGCCATCAACAAAGACTGATACTGTCAACAACAAACACTGACGTTGTCATCAACAAACACTGACGTTGTCATCAACAAACACTGACGCTGTCATCAACAAACACTGACGTTGTCATCAAAAACACTGACGTTGTTCATCAACAAACACTGATGATGTCATCAACAAACACTGACGTTATCATAAAAAAAACACTGACGTTGCCATCAACAAAACTGATATGTCAACAAAAACACTGACGTTGTCATCAACAAACACTGACGTTGTCATCAACAAACACTGACGATGTCATCAACAAACACTGATGATGTCATCAACAAAACACTGGTGTTATCAACAAACACTGATGGTCATCAACAAACACTACCGCTGCCATCAACAAACACTGACGTTGTCATCAACAAACACTGACGTTGTCATCAACAAACACTAACGCTGTCATCAACAAATACTGACGTTATCATCAACAAACACTGACGTTATCATCAACAAACACAAACGCTGTCATCAACAAACACTGACGTTGTCATCAACAAACACTGACGTTGTCATCAACAAACACTAACGCTATCATCAACAAACACTGACGTTATCACCAACAAACACTGACGTTATCATCAACAAACACTGACGTTGTCATCAACAAACACTGACGTTATCATCAACAAACACTGACGTTATTATCAACAAACATTGACGATGTCATCTACAAACACGGACGTTATGATCAAAAAACACTGACGTTGCCATCAACAAACACTGACGTTATCATCAACAAACGCTGACGATGTCATTAACAGACACTGACGCTGTCATCAACAAACACTGACGCTGTCATCAACAAACACTGACGTTGTCATCAACAAACACTGACGTTGTCATCAATAAACACTGACGATACGTGTACTTAATTTTCTTTTCCTTTTTTTTTTCTTCTTCTTCTTCTTCTTTTTCCTGTTGACGTATTGTGAATGTCTTAAAACGGTTATACTTCTGATATGGCTCTACACAGCCGGCTGGGCTTTAAACAAAAATGGCAACAACAGAACGGGCCAGGAAAGCTCACTCCAAGTTTTGCGGACTTTTACTCATACGGAATCAAGGGCAGATTATGGTCTTGGTAGAAATGGGAGGGGGGGGGGGAAGGGGGTCTAAGAAATCTGGGGAGGAGGGGGGGAGGTAAAGGGAGACATGCTCCTCCAGGGGAAAAAACTGTGTCCACAGTATTAAAATACACGCTATTTTGTACACTCTATAAATCGTTATTGTTGTTTTAAGCCCAGCCGACTGCGTAGAGCCATATCAGGGCCATAACCGTTTCAAAACATACACAATACTTCAACAGGGAAAAAAAAAAAGGAAAAGAAAATTAAGTACACATATCAATGCATTGGCATACACTAGCAATTGATATGGTATACCTAGATCACAAAACAACATACATAAGCATTAGACACAACATACATAAACATTAGACACAACATACATAAACATTACCAATTCTTTATATTCCAACGGTTAAGACAAGGTTTCTCAGTACAATCTTTGTTCCCACACTAACGTATCAGTGTCAGACATGGATATTAAACAAAACCCTTGATAGAAAAAAAAACCACAACTTGTGAGGTGAGATGCTTCAGCAGAGGAGCAGGCAAGACCAAAATAGATTTGAGTTAGAAACGAAGAGATTCGAGGGATGCTTGGAACAACCCCTGTCAACCGTTACATCACACTGTAGATCAAGTGTTTTGGCCACCTGACTAGGATAATGATAATAATAATAATCATCACCATCATCATTAGGTGCCCTGCCGCATGGCGTTGGCGATCATGGACTTTCATCTGTCTCTATCTCTCGTTGCCCCTAGCATCTCCCCCACCCTCATCGTCCCCAGCCACTCTGCAAGTCCGTCCAGCATTTTCTCACTGGGTCTATCTGGTGCTCTCTTTCCCTCCAGCTTTCCCGTTGTGACCAGGTGCTCCAAATCCCCCTTCCTCATAAAATGGCCTATAAATGTTGCCTGTCTTTTCCTAATCTTCCTTATGTGTGATTACTTGTGTCTGCCTCCATCAAGACTGTCTTGTTTGTTTTCTTTGCTGTCCATGGAACTCTCAACATTCTTCTTAGAAACCACATTTCGGCTGCCTCAATCTTGCTCTGGTTTTGCTTGCTGACTGTCCACGCCTCACGTCCGTATAACAGTATTGGTTCTATATAACATTCAAGGACTCTCTTCCTGATGTTAATTGATAGGCATTTGTTGGTAAGAATGCTTGTCATCTTCTTGAATGCTGTTTTGGCTTGGCCGATTCTGCCAGCTATTTCCGATGTGCATCTGCCATCTGATGAAATGACCGTTCCCAGGTATTTGAACTTATTAACCTGTGTCAAGGTTGTGCCATTTGATATCATTTTGCATGAGGGGATTTCATGTTGTTTACTGATCACCATGACTTCAGTCTTCCTGCTGTTTAGTTCCAACCCCTTACCTTTGCTTTCTATTTCTAGTATATTCACAAGGTTTTGTAGGTCCCTTTCATTTTCTGCAATTAGCACGGTGTCATCTGTGTATCGAATGTTGTTTATCATTTTCCATCCAACCTTTAATGCAGGGTCTTCTTCTAGGTTTCTCATGATGTTTTCGCTGTAAAGTGAAAACAGATCTGGTGACAAAACACAACCCTGTCTGACTCCTCTTTTGATGTTTTGGAAAGAGCTTATATTGTTTTCTATTCTCATTGCAGCTGTTTGTTCCCAGTACATATTCCTGATTATTCGTAGATCTTTTCCACCAACATTGAGTCTCTCCAGTTGGTTGATCAATTCTTCATGTCGTACCCGATCGAAAGCCTTGATATAGTCAACAAAGCATAAATACAAATCCTTATTGATCTCAACTGACCTCTCTATGATAGTTCTTAGGATGTATATGGCATTAATAGTTCCCTTCCCTTCCACAAATCCACACTGTTCTTCTGCTATTTCTCTTTTGATTCTATTCCATGTCCTCATCGTGATTATTCTTAACAAGA
>JAPXFY010000027.1:52421183-52428683 GCA_030674185.1 Monoplex corrugatus
CTCTCCAAATTCTTGCATATTTACTTCTCTCTCTCTCTCTCTCTCTCCAAATTCTTGCATATTTACTTCTCTCTCTCTCTCTCCAAATTCTTGCATATTTACTTCTCTCTCTCTCTCCAAATTCTTGCCCATGGACTTTTCTCCTTCCCTCTCTCCATCTCTCACCCCGCTGAATCCCCCCCCCTCTCTCTCTCTCTCTCTGTCTCTCTCCAAATTCTTGCCCATGGACTTTCTCTCCTTCCCTCTCTCCATCTCTCACCCCGCTGAATCCCCCCCCCCTCTCTCTCTCTCTCTCCAAATTCTTGCCCATTGACTTCTCTCCTTCCCTCTCTCCATCTTTCACCCCGCTGAATCCCCCCTCTCCCCCCCTCTCTCTCTCTCCAAATTCTTGCCCATTGACTTCTCTCCTTCCCTCTCTCCATCTCTCACGTCGCTGAATCCCCCCTCTCTCTCTTTCTCTCTCTCTCTCTCCAAATTCTTGACATTGACTTTTCTCCTTCCCTCTCTCCATCTCTCACCCCGCTGAATCCCCCCTCTCCCTCTCCAAATTCTTGCCCATTGACTTCTCTCCTTCCCTCTCTCCATCTCTCACGTCGCTGAATCCGTTGTTCGTTTACATGCCAGTGATGCGGCAGCCTCTGGGGCTGGGCCCCTCAAAATAGACCTTGCTGTTTGTGTTCGTGCAGCCTTTCCTCCCTGCCTTTCATCCTGTCACAACAGGCGTGAGACGTGACATATTATGGGGTTTAGGCTTGGTGTTAACTATCTGTGTGTTACCGTTACGAAATTGCCTCTCCCTCCCCACCCCCCTCCACCACATCTCTCTCTCTCTCTCTCTCTCTCAAACACACACCCACACACGTATACAGACACACGCTTTACAAAACTGCCTCTCCCTCTCTCTCTCTCTCTCTCTCTCTGTGAAAAACTGCCTCTCTCTCCAAAATTCTCTCTCTTTCAAACACACACCCATACACGTACACACACACACGCTTTACAAAACTCTCTTTCTCTCTCTCTCTCTCTGTGTAAAAAACTGCCTCTCTCTCCAAAACTCTCTCTCTCTCAAACACACACCCACACACGTACACACACACATACTTTACATGCCTCTCTCTCTCTCTCTCTCTGTGAAAAACTGCCTCTCTCTCTCTCTCTCACACACACACACACACACACACACACACACACACACACACATACACACACACAATTGACAAAACTCTCTCTCTCTGTGAAAAACTGCCTCTCTCTCCAAAACTCTCTCTCTCTCTCGCACACACATACACACACACACTTTACAAAACTGCCTCTGTGTGTGTGTGTGTGTGTGTGTGTGTGTGTGTGTGTGTGTGTGTGTGTGTGTGTGTGTGTGTGTGTGTGTGTGTGTGTGTGGTGTGTGTCTGTGAAAACTGTCCCTCTCTCTCTCTCTCTCTCTCTCTCTCTCTCTCTCTCTCTCTCTCTCTCTCGCACACATATACACACAGTTTACAAAACTACCTCTCTCTCTCTCTCTCTCTCTCGCACAAACACACACACACACACACAGACACACACACACACACACACACAACAACACACACACACGCACACACACACACACACACAGAGCGTACGTTAAAGTACTGAAAATTTTGACCTATAGGCCCATAAAATGTTGTGTAGCACATCTGCCGTCGGACACCGCGTAATTGTATACGTACTATCGCCTTTATACTGTAATGTACTCTACTCTCGACATCAACGAGACTGTAAAAGTATGGTGTACTGGGCATCACTAAAGGAGAACAGTTTAAGTTTTGGGGCTGCAATGTGTTATGATCATTTAGACTGCACCAAGTTGAATGTTTTTTTTCATCTAACAAGTTATTGTCATAAAATGGGTTGTAACGCTTCACATTAGAGTTTGTAACAGACTACTGTCAGTAAAACGACAGTGTCAAACTCTGATGCGTTACTATCACAAAATGGGCTGTAACGCTTGATTTAAGTGTTGTAACAGACTGCTGTCAATAAAATGGCAGTGTCAATGTGTGTGTGTGTGTGTGTGTGTGTGTGTGTGTGTGTGTGTGTGTGTGTGGAAAACTGCCCCCCCCTCTCTCTCTCTCTCTCTCTCTCTCTCGCTCTCACACACACACACACACACACTTATACACACACGCACACACTAATACACACACACATAAACACACATACAAACACACATGCACACGCTCTCACACACACACACACACACACACACACACGCTCACACACACACACACACGCGCGCACACACACACGCGCACACACACACATAAACACACATACAAACACACATGCACACGTTCTCACACACACACACACGTGCATACACACACGTACACACACACACCCATCCATCCACACACACACACACACTAATACACACACACATACACAAACACACAGACATACACACACACACACACACGTGCATACACACGTGCGTACACACACATACACCCACACACCCATCCACACACACACAGACACACACACACATAAACACACATACAAACACACATGCACACGCACACACACACAAACACACACATCCACACACACACACACACACACACACACACACACACACCACACCCATCCACACACACACACACACACATACACACACACTAATACACACACACTTACACACACACACACACACACACACACACACACACACACACACACACACACACTTATATTCTTACCTATGTCTCTTCGATTTAGAACGTCTTTGTTACCCATACTAATCGCAAATGATAATTAAACGCAAACAAGTCTGTATCATACAACATGCACCAACACTAATCCCAAATAATAATTAAACACAAACAAGTCTGTATCATACAACATGCACCCACACTAATCCCAAATGATAATTAAACACAAACAAGTCTGTATCATACAACATGCACCCACACTAATCCCAAATGATAATTAAACACAAACAAGTCTGCATCATACAACATGCACCAACACTGACCCCAAATGATAATTAAACACAAACAAGTGTGTGTCACACAAACATGCACCAACACTAATCCCCAATGATAATTAAACACAAACAAGTCTGTATTATACAAACATACACCCACACTAATCCCAAATGATAACCACACACAAACAAGTCTGTATCATACAACATACACCCACACTGATCCCCAATGATAACCACACAAAAACAAGTCTGCAAACATATACTACACTAATCCTAAATGATAATCGAACAAACACAAACATGCACCACATTAATCCTTCAAAAAAACAAAAAAATCGAAAACGAGAAAATTGAAAGGAAACACAAGTAAGATCACGTGACAGGAAATGATCAACCGCCATTTGCACCCATGATGCGGGCTAAGTGGCCCATTTGTGTCATATCATTATCTGACAAGTTGTGACGGCCTCGTGCACTCACTCAGCAATATAAGCGCCTTTCTCTGGGGGGTCTCCAATGGTCGGATCCTCACGCACGCGCTGCACGTGAGAGGGATCACGTGCCCATGCCACGTGACTGCGTGATCTTTTGAGGTTTCGAGGTTTGCGTTTTCATATAGCAATTGTATAGTTATGTCTTCGTGTTTTTATTTACTGATTATTGTAGTATCTCTTTGTGTTTTTATTTATTATTGTAGTATCTCTTTGTGTTTTTATTTATCATTGTAGTATCTCTTTGTGTTTTTATTTATTATTGTAGTATCTCTGTGTTTTTATTTATTATTGTAGTATCTCTGTGTGTTTTTATTTATTATTGTAGTATCTCTGTGTGTTTTTATTTATTATTGTAGTATCTTTGTGTTTTTATTTATTATTGTAGTATCTCTGTGTGTTTTTATTTATTATTGTACTATCTTTGTGTTTTTATTTATTATTGTAGTATCTTTGTGTTTCTATTTACTGATTATTGTAGTATCTCTGTGTTTTTATTTACTGATTATTGTAGTGTCTCTGTGTGTTTTTATTTACTGATTATTGTAGTATCTCTGTGTTTTTATTTACTGATTATTGTAGTATCTCTTTGTGTTTTTATTTATTATTGTGTATCTTGTGTTTTATTATTATTGTAGTATCTCTGTGTGTTTTTATTTATTATTGTAGTATCTCTGTGTGTTTTTATTTATTATTGTAGTACTCTGTGTGTTTTATTTATATTATTGTAGTATCTTGTGTTTTTATTTACTGATTATTGTAGTATCTCTTTGTGTTTTTATTTACTGATTATTGTAGTATCTCTTTGTGTTTTTATTTACTGATTATTGTAGTATCTCTTTGTGTTTTTATTTACTGATTATTGTAGTATCTCTTTGTGTTTTTATTTACTGATTATTGTAGTATCTCTGTGTTTTTATTTACTGATTATGTGAGTATCTCTGTGTTTTTATTTACTGATTATTGTAGTATCTCTGTGTTTTTATTTACTGATTATTGTAGAATCTCTGTGTTTTTATTTACTGATTATTGTAGTAATCTTCTGTGTTTTTATTTACTGATTATTTGTAGTATCTCTCTGTGTTTTTATTTACTGATTATTTGTAGTATCTCTTCTGTGTTTTTATTTACTGATTATTGTAGTATCTCTTTGTGTTTTTATTTACTGATTATTGTAGTATCTCTGTGTTTTTATTTACTGATTATTGTAGTATATCTTGTTTTTATTTACTGATTATTGTAGTATCTCTGTGTTTTTATTTACTGATTATTGTAGTATCTCTGTGTTTTTATTTACTGATTATTGTAGTATTCTCTGTGTTTTTATTTACTGATTATTGTAGTGTCTCTGTGGTTTTTATTTATGATTATTGTAGTTCTCTTTGTGTTTTTATTTACTGATTATTGTAGTATCTCTTTGTGTTTTTATTTACTGGTTATTGTAGTATCTCTTTGTGTTTTTATTTACTGTTATTGTAGTATCTCTTTGTGTTTTATTTACTGATTATTGTAGTATCTCTTTGTGTTTTTATTTACTGATTATTGTAGTATCTCTTTGTGTTTTTATTTACTGATTATTGTAGTATCTCTTGTGTTTTTATTTACTGATTATTATATTTTTTTTTTATTTACTGATTATTGTATATCTCTTTGTGTTGTATATGTATTTAATTTCGTGATTTATTGTAGTATTTCTTGTTTTTATTTACTGATTATTGTAGTATCTCTTTGTGATTGTATTTACTGTTATTGTAGTATTTCTGTGTTTTTATTTACTGATTATTGTAGTATTTCTGTGTTTTTATTTACTGATTATTGTAGTATCTCTGTGTGTTTTATTTACTGGTTATTAGGTTTTTGGTATTTCGTTGTAGTTTTTTTTTTTTTACTGATTATTGTAGTATTTCTGTGTGTTTTTATTTACTGATTATTGTAGTATCTCTGTGTGTTTTTATTTACTGGTTATTGTAGTGTCTCTGTGTGTTTTTATTTACTGTTATTGTAGTATTCTTTGTGTTTTTATTTACTGATTATTGTAGTATCTTCTGTGTTTTTATTTACTGATTATTGTAGTATCTCTTGTGTTTTTATTTACTGATTATTGTAGTAACTCTTGTGTGTTTTTATTTACTGATTATTGTAGTAACTCTTTGTGTTTTATTTACTGATTATTGTAGTATCTCTTTGTGTTTTTATTTACTGATTATTGTATGTATCTCTGTGTTTTTATTTACTGATTATTGTAGTAATCTTTGTGTTTTTATTTACTGATTATTGTAGTAACTCTGTGTGTTTTTATTTACTGATTATTGTAGTATCTCTTTGTGTTTTTATTTACTGATTATTGTAGTATCTCTTTGTGTTTTTATTTACTGATTATTGTAGTATCTCTTGTGTTTTTATTTACTGATTATTGTAGTATCTCTTGTGTTTTTATTTACTGATTATTGTAGTATCTTTGTGTTTTTATTTACTGATTATTGTAGTATCTTTGTGTTTTTATTTACTGATTATTGTAGTATCTCTGTGTTTTTTATTTACTGATTATTGTAGTATCTCTTGTGTTTTTATTTACTGATTATTGTAGTATCTCTTGTGTTTTTATTACTGATTATTGTAGTATCTCTTGTGTTTTTATTTACTGATTATTGTAGTATCTTGTGTTTTTATTTACTGATTATTGTAGTTCTCTTTGTGTTTTATTACTGATTATTGTAGTATCCTTGTGTTTTATTATGGTATCTGTAGTGTCTCTTGTGTTTTTATTTACTGATTATTGTAGTATCTCTTGTTTTTTATTTACTGATTATTGTAGTAACTCTTTGTGTTTTATTTACTGATTATTGTAGTATCTCTTGGTTTTTATTTACTGATTATTGAGTATCTACTTTTTTATTTCTGATAGTAGTCTCTGTGTTTATTTACTGATTATTGTAGTATCTTTGTTTTATTTATGATTATTGTAGTATCTCTGTTTTTATTTACTGATTATGTATATCTCTGTGTTTATTACTGATATGTAGTATCTTAAGTTTTTATTTACTGATTATTGTAGTATCTTTGTGTTTTTAATTTACTGATTATTGTAGTATCTTTGTTTTATTTACTGTTATTGTAGTATCTTTGTGTTTTTATTACTGGATATTGTAGTATCTCTTTGTGTTTTTATTTACTGGATTATTGTAGTATTCTTTGTTTTTATTTACTGATTATTGTAGTATCTCTTGTTTTTATTTACTGATTATTGTAGTATCTCTGTGTTTTTATTTTCTGGTTATTGTAGTATCTTCTGTGTTTTTATTTACTGATTATTGTAGTATCTCTTTGTGTTTTTATTTACTGTTATTGTAGTATCTTTGTGTTTTTATTTACTGATTATTGTAGTATTCTTTGTTTTTATTTACTGTTATTGTAGTATCTTTGTGTTTTTATTTACTGGTTATTGTAGTATCTTTGTGTTTTTATTTACTGTTATTGTAGTATTTTGTGTTTTATTTACTGTTATTGTAGTATCTGTGTTTTTATTTACTGGTTATTGTAGTATCTTTGTGTTTTTATTTACTGATTATTGTAGTATCCTTTGTTTTTATTTACTGTTATTGTAGTATCTTTGTGTTTTTATTTACTGATTATTGTAGTATCTCTGTGTTTTTATTTACTGATTATTGTAGTATCTCTGTGTTTTTATTTACTGATTATTGTAGTATCTCTTTGTGTTTTTATTTACTGTTATTGTAGTATCTCTGTGTTTTTATTTACTGATTATTGTAGTATCTCTGTGTTTATTTACTGATATTGTAGCTGGTTTTATTACTGTTATGTAGATCTCTTTGTGTTTTTATTTACTGATTATTGTAGTATCTCTTTGTGTTTTTATTTACTGATTATTGTAGTATCTTGTGTGTTTTGTATTTACTGATTATTGTAGTATCTTTGTGTTTTTATTATGATTATGTATATCTCTTGTTTTGATATTACTGATATTGTAGTATCTCTGTGATATTTACTGTTATTGATAACACTTATGATTATTAATCTTATGGT
>JAPXFY010000027.1:52441183-52478683 GCA_030674185.1 Monoplex corrugatus
AAACAAATAACCTGCCACACAGACGAGCAGACAGACAGACAGACAAATAATCTGCCACACAGACAAGCAGACAGACAGACAGACAACAAATAATCTGCCACACAGACAAGCAGACAGACAGACAACAAATAATCTGCCACACAGACGAGCAGACAGACAGACAAACAAATAATCTGCCACACAGACAAGCAGACACACAGACAGACAAACAAATAATCTGCCAAACAGACAGACAGACAGACAACAAATAATCTGCCACACAGACAAGCAGACAGACAGACAGACAGACAACAAATAATCTGCCACACAGACAAGCAGACAGACAGACAGACAGACAACAAATAATCTGCCACACAGACGAGCAGACAGACAGACAAACAAATAATCTGCCACACAGACAAGCAGACAGACAGACAGACAACAAATAATCTGCCACACAGACAAGCAGACAGACAGACAGACAAACAAATAATCTGCCACACAGACAAGCAGACAGACAGACAGACAGACAAACAAAATCTGCCACACAGACAAGCAGACAGACAGACAGACAACAAATAATCTGCCACACAGACAAGCAGACAGACAGACAGACAACAAATAATCTGCCACACAGACAAGCAGACAGACAGACAAACAAATAATCTGCCACACAGACAAGCAGACAGACAGACAGACAACAAATAATCTGCCACACAGACAAGCAGACAGACAGACAGACAACAAATAATCTGCCACACAGACAAGCAGACAGACAGACAGACAAACAAATAATCTGCCACACAGACAAGCAGACAGACAGACAGACAGACAAGCAAAATCTGCCACACAGACGAGCAGACAGACAAACAAATAATCTGCCACACAGACAAGCAGACAGACAGACAGACAACAAATAATCTGCCACACAGACAAGCAGACAGACAGACAGACAACAAATAATCTGCCACACAGACAAGCAGACAGACAGACAGACAAACAAATAATCTGCCACACAGACAAGTAGACAGACAGACAGACAGACAAATAATCTGCGACACAGACAAGCAGACAGACAGACAAACAAATAATCTGCCACACAGACAAGCAGACAGACAGACAAACAAATAATCTGCGACAGACAAGCAGACAGACAGACAGACAACAAATAATCTGCCACACAGACAAGCAGACAGACAGACAGACAAACAAATAATCTGCCACACAGACGAGCAGACAGACAGACAAACAAATAATCTGCCACACAGACAAGCAGACAGACAGACAGACAGACAAACAAAATCTGCCACACAGACGAGCAGACAGACAGACAAACAAATAATCTGCCACACAGACAAGCAGACAGACAGACAAACAAATAATCTGCCACACAGACGAGCAGACAGACAGACAAACAAATAATCTGCCACACAGACAAGCAGACAGACAGACAGACAGAGACAACAAATAACATGCCAGATACACATATAGACACAACATCCTAGCAAGATAGGCAGGCACACAGACAGGATAGGCAGATAGACAAAATGATCTAAGTAGAAAAAACAAACAAAACACAACAACAAACGAAAGAACACACAACAACATCATTCACAAGCACTCAAGGATGATGGACAAACTAACCGGCCAGCCACACTGAGTAAAAAGCTTGACTGACAGACAGAGAGACAGACAGGCAGGCAGACAGACAGACAGGCAGGCAGACAGACAGGCAGGCAGACAGACACACACAGACAGACAGACAGACAGAGAGACAGGCAGGCAGGCAGACAGGCAGGCAGACAGACACAGACAGACAGACAGACAGACAGGCAGGCAGGCAGACACACAGATAGATACACAGACTGTGTGTCTGTCTGTGTGTCTGTGTGTCTGTCTGTCTGTGTGTCTGTCTGTCTGTGTGTCTGTCTGTGTGTCTGCCTGTGTGTGTGTGTGTGTGTGTGTGTGTGTGTGTGTGTGTGTCTGTCTGTGTGTGTGAATGATGTTGTTGTCTGTGTGTCTGTCTGTGTGTCTGTCTGTGTGTCTGTGTGTCTGTGTGTGTGTCTGTGTGTGTGTCTGTCTGTGTGTCTGTCTGTCTGTCTGTGTCTGTCTGTCTGTGTGTCTGTGTGTGTGTGTCTGTGTGTGTGAATGATGTTGTTGTCTGTCTGTGTGTCTGTGTGTGTGTCTGTCTGTGTGTCTGTCTGTCTTGCTAGGATGTTGTGTCTATATGTGTGCCTGGCATGTCTGCCTGCCTACATGTCTGTACCTGTCTGCCAGACACACATATAGACAGACACACACATTTAGGCAGGCAGACAGACACACAGACACACAGACACAGAGACAGACAGACAGGCAGACAGACACACAGACACACACACACACACACACACACACACACACACACACACACACACACACACACACACAGACAAAGACCATCTACGAGGTCAACAAAGAACCTTTCACGATGGACAGGAAGACAAAACAAAACACATACAGGAGGACAAAAACACAAGACAGACAAAATGACCTGCCAGCAAACAAACCATCTTTGACGATGACAAAAGGCAAGCGACCTGTTACCCACTGAAAAAAAAAAAAAAAAAACGAAAAAAAAACCTGCCTGAAAAACACACACACACACAGCATGCAGACAGGCAGACACGTAGACGGACATGAAGGCAGGCAAACAGGCAGGCAGGCAAACAGGCAGGCAGGCAGGCAGGCAAACAGGCAGGCAGGCAAGCAGACAGGCAAGCAGACGTGCAGAACAGACAAGGATTACCTTGCCAGAAAACCTTTTTACGTCAATAAAACTTTTTTACGTCGACAAAAGGACAGACAAATAGACAGCCAGAGAGATACGACACGTAATAAAGAAAGGAGAACGAGCAGACAGACAGACAGACGGACAGACAGACGGACGGACAGACAGACGGACAGACAGACAGACAGACTGATACGTCTTTCTAGTCAGCAAATCATCCCTGACAGTAAAACGAGACGGACGGACAGACAGAAAAGCAAGCAGGCAGTGTGTGTGTGCGTGTGTGTGTGTGTGTGAGAGAGAGAGAGAGAGAGAGAGAGGACAAACAGAGACAGAGAGTTTAGGTTCAAATTCATATTGCTTTTAAGAGAGAGAGACAGACAGACAGAGACAGACAGACAGATAGAGAATTTAGGTTCAGGTTCACATTATTCAGAGACAGAGACAGACAGATAGACAGACAGACAGATAGAATTTAGGTTCAGGTTCACATTGCTCAGAGATACAGACAGAGACAGAGAGAGAGTTGAGGTTCAGGTTCAAGTTGCTTAAAGAGAGACAGACAGACAGAGACACAGAGAGAGAGAAAATGTAGGTTCAGGTTCATATTGCTTTAAGAAAAAGAGAGAGAGAGAGAGAGACAAAGACAGAGATAGAGATAGAGAATGAGAATGAGAAAAAGAGAGATAGAGTTTAGGTTCAGGTTCATATTGCTTAAAGACAGACAGACAGAGACAGAGATAGACAGAGAGAGAAAGAGAGAGACAGAGAGAGTTTAGGTTCAGGTTCATATTGCTTAAAGAGAGACAAAGTACAGGTTCATGTTCATATTGCTTAAAGATAGAGAGAGACACAGACACAAACACAGAGGGAGGGGGGAGGGGAGAGAGAGAGAGTTTAGGTTCAGGTTCATATTACTTAAAGAGAGACAGACGGACAGAAAGAGAGAGGGAGAGGGAGGGAGAGACAGAGACAGAGTTTAGATTCAGGTTCATATTGCTTAAAGATAGAGAGCAGACACACACACACACACACACACCACACACACACACACACACACACACACACACACACACACACACACACACACACACGCACGCACGCACGCAGAGACAGAGACAGAGAGAGAAGAGAGAGAGAGAGAAGACAAGACAGAGACAGAGAGAAGACAGGGACAGAGAGACAAGACAGAGAGAGTTTAGGTTCACGTTCATATCGCTTAAAGAGAGACAGCTAGACAGACAGACAGACAGGACAGTATAGTACAAACACACACGCGACCACCTAACGAGACAACCAACCGTCTTCAAGAACAAGGGAGGGAAGCAGGTAAGGCAGGGCCTAGGGATGGATGAAGGGAGAAGAACAAGGGAGGGAAGCAGGCAAGGCAGAGCCTAGGAACGGATGAAGGGAGACAAACAAGGGAGGGAAGCAGGCAAGACAGGGCCTAGGGACGAATGAAGGGAGAAGAACAAGGGAGGGAAGCAGGCAAGGCAGGGCCTAGGGATGGATGAAGGGAGACAAACAAGGGAGGGAAGCAGGCAAGGCAGAGCCTAGGGATGGATGAAGGGAGACAAACAAGGGAGGGAAGCAGGCAAGGCAGGGCCTAGGGACGGATGAAGGGAGACAAACAAGGGAGGGAAGCAGGCAAGGCAGGGCCTAGGGACGGATGAAGGGAGACAAACAAGGGAGGGAAGCAGGCAAGGCAGGGCCTAGGGACGGATGAAGGGAGACAAACAAGGGAGGGAAGCATGCAAGGCAGGGCCTAGGGACGGATGAAGGGAGACAAACAAGGGAGGGAAGCAGGCAAGGCAGGGCCTAGGGACGGATGAAGGGAGACAAACAAGGGAGGGAAGCAGGCAAGGCAGGGCCTAGGGACGGATGAAGGGAGACAAACAAAGGAGGGAAGCAGGCAAGGCAGGGCCTAGGGATGGATGAAGGGAGACAAACAAGGGAGGGAAGCAGGCAAGACAGGGCCTAGGGATGGATGAAGGGAGACAAACAAGGGAGGGAAGCAGGCAAGACAGGGCCTAGGGATGAAGGGAGACAAACAAGGGAGGGAAGCAGGCAAGGCAGGGCCTAGGGATAGATGAAGGGAGACAAACAAGGGAGGGAAGCATGCAAGGCAGGGCCTAGGGGTGGATGAAGGGAGACAAACAAGACAAGACAAAACAGCCTGCCAAACAGACGGTACAGAAAAGCGGGCGGACAAACGAGCAGACGGACAGACAGACGGACAGACGGATAGACGGGCAGACAGACGGACGGACGGGCGGACAGACAGACAGACAGACGGATAGACAGACAGATGGACGGACGGATGGACGGGCGGACAGACAGACAGACAGACGGACGGATAGACAGACAGACGGACGGGCGGACAGACAGACAGTCAGACGGACGGACAGACAGACAGACAGAGACAGACAGACGGACGGACAGACAGACAGACGGACAGACAAGACATGGTGGCCAGCAAACAAACCATCTTTGACGTTCGAGAGGAGCAGATCGATTTGCTTCTGTCCTTGATGGACTACTGGCCTCCAGCACTCCTATTCCTCCGCCCTTTACTTAGGAGAAGGAGGAGGTGGTGGTAGTGATGGTGATGGTGGTGGTAATGGAGATAAACGGAGAGGGGGGGTGGAGAGAAGAGGAAGAAGAAACAAGATCGTCAAGCTATACCGTCATTGTTATTTTTCTTTGTGAAATGTCCAGGATAACAACTATGTGAGCTGTGGCCAACTGGAATGTCACCTGTGCGTAACGCTTGTTTTGAGAAATCGGAGGAATGGTTTTGAGAACATTCACTGTCATGTTTACCTTTAAAGCCCAGCCGACTGCGTAGAGCCATACCAGGGTTTATAACCCGTTTCAAAACATGCTCAATACTTCAACAGGGAAAAAAGAAAAGGAAAAGAAAATTAAGTACACATACTAATGCTTTCCCGCACATAATCTATGGAGACGCCTCTGGCGTTGACCACTCCGTCAAATTCATCACACAGGGATTTAAAAAACATACCTGAATACACTGAAGGTGAAACAAAACATGACTGCTGGATCTTGAGGGTAAAAACAAAATACTAAAAAAATACCTTGTTTGTAAAAGATCCTTGGGAGCATAAAACAACGTTTCGAGCCCCAGGCCCTTTGTCAAGTGAAAACTAAAATGAATACAGCTTTAAACATAACTAAGGACAATAAAACATATATAAAAACGGGACTAAATTATCGAAGACTGCTTCTGCAAAAAAAACAAACATACCTGAATACAAATCTAAACATAACTAAGGACACTAAACATATATAAAAACGGAACTAAATTATCGAAGACTGCTTCTGCAAAAAAACAAACATACCTGAATACAAATGTAAACATAACTAAGGACACTAAAACATACATAAAAACGGGACTAAATTACATAAAATTGATTCTGCACATCACATTTCCATAGTGCCACAAAAAAAGCATTGATACATCTACCCAATTATCTTAAGAGAAAGTGTTTAAGGTTTTTGTAGAGAAAATGTGTAAGGTTTTCATAGAACACGTACAGGTGAATGGACCAGCAAGGCAGAAAATGACAGGAAGGAAAGACAGAAAGCAAAGGAGGCAATGCAGAAACAAAAAGAGTGACAGAAAAGAGGAAAGACAGACAGACAGCACAAACACACACACAAACACAAACACACACACACACAAACACACACACACGAGAGAGAGAGAGAGAGAGAGAGAGAGAGAGTGAGAGAGACAGAGAGACAGAGAGAAAGAGAAACAGACAGACAGAGACACAGACAGATAGAGAGACAGACAACAGAGAGACACAGACAGAAAGCCAGACAGACAGACATTTCTAGCAAGGAACTTTCAGAAAGCGGGGTTACTTCTTTACTAAAAGACACCCCCACCCCCCAAAACCCCCTCCGACATCCCCATGAGAGAGGTTCCCAGAAGAAATAAACCATCAAACAAAAAGCCACAGATAACAAAAGCTAATCAACTGATTTGGAGCACCTGGTCACAACGGGAAAGCTGGAGGGAAAGCGAGCACCAAGTAGACCCAGGGAGAGAATGCTGGACGGACTTGCAGAGTGGCTGGGGATGAGGAGGGTGGGGGAGATTCTGGGGGCAACGAGAGATAAGAGATGGTTGGAAGTCCACGGTCGTCAACGCCATGCGGCAGGGCACCTGATGATGATGATGATGATGATGATGATGATGATGAATCAACTGATTACCCATCAGGTGATGACAATGAATCAACTGATTACCAATAATAACTTGTAACGGATCACGTATCACTACTTAGTTCAGCTTGTGCTCTTTACAACCCCATCGACCGCTAAGGGCCATAATTACTAGGGCTGTCTATCTCAGTTCATCGCACAAAAGTCATTTCTGCAATCAAACGATACCAGGAACCAAAAGAACAAGAAAACCAATGCAAGCGCGTATTCAACACAACAAGACAAGACAAGCGCAAATTTTCGGCCAACCGGCCTTTGTCAAGCGCCAACGCACGGTCACAAACAGACCACAAACACCACCAAACAACGGATAATAAAAAGAGGACCAAAAACTTCCCTGCCGCCTCGTCCAGTGGATAAAAAGGGACCACCAAATGGAATGACGCGCTTGCCCTGGTTTTCTTGTTCTTCTGGTTCCTGTTTGCTCGGGTGCGAGCAGTCGCACTTGTTTTGGAAAACGATGCCAGATAAATCCAAGTATGTTGGGAACTGCGAGATGAGTTTGCACGGATGTCTGAGCGATTCTTGGCACTGTCAGACTTTCGTCGTGAAAACTGTGATCGTGTTTACCATCACATTGTGTTTATTTATTCGTTTGTATATTGTAAAGTTTCACAAAGATATCCTTGAACCAGGACTTTTTTTAGGGGGTTAAAAGATTTTATACCTGTCTAGTTTCGCACAAACGCATGCACGTTTGCGCGCGTAAACACACACACACACACACACACACACACACACACACACAGACACACACACACACACACACACTGAGAGATGAGAGAGAGAGAGAGAGAGAGAGAGAGAAACAGACACACACGCGCGCGCACACACACACACACACACACACACACACACACACACACACACACACACACACACACACACGCACATAAACACACACACACACACACACACACATTGAGAGATGAGAGAGAGAGAGAGAAAAACAGACACACACACACATACGTACGCGCACACGCACCCACACCCACCCACACACACACACACAGATACACACACACTTAGAGAAACAGAGAGAGACAGAGATAGAGACAAAGACAGTGAAAGAGAAACCAAATATTATGACACCTACCCGTCAAGTGAAACCTGCTACAATAATAACATTTTAGATGTTGTTGTCTGGAACTGGGTTCCATGGTTGTCATATACTTGTACATTTTCCTATCTCAACTGATGTATTCGTAATCACACGTCAAGACACTCAACACCAGACCTCTACACCAAAATGTGTAAATCCACACACAATGGTCATATTGTCCCTCTATGATTTTCATTTTTAACCGGAATCATTCCCGCCCCCCACCCCCATCCCCACCCCCTATGGGGATGCCGGGGGCTCTTTCAGTATAAACAGTATCCCCACCTTCTGGAAATTCTGTGCTATTAATTTCCTCTTTTCTATCACTATTTTTTTCCGTCTTCCCCCTTTGCTTTCTGGCATTTCTTCCTATCATATTCTGCCTTGCCGGTCCATTCACCTGTATGTGTTCGAAAAATTCTTACATGCTTTCTCTTATGATTGATTATTGGGTACATGTATTAAGTGCATTTTTGGCTCTAGGGAAATGAGATATGCGAAAGCAATTCTAGATAATTTAGGCCGTTTTATGTATGTTTTGTTGTCCTTAATTATGTTTAAATTTGCACTCGAGTTTGTTTTTGTAAATCCCGTGCAATAAACTGGACGGAGTGGTCAACGTCAGGGGCATGTCCTTAGATTATGTGCGCGAATGCATTGATATGTGTACTTAATTTTCTTTTATTTGTTTTCCTGTTGAAGTATTGTATTTGCTTTGAAGCGGTTATAGCCCTGATATGGCTCTACGCAGTTGGCTGGACTTTCAACAAAAACATCAGTAAACAGGAATCTGAATCACAGCGACTGCTAGCTTCAAATGAACAGCAAAACTGAAGCACTTAAAAAGAGTAACGATACGAGTTTAATTGACGAAAGAAGCCAGGTGCACATTCCACGCAAACTGGCCTTTTCATCATCATCATCATCAAGTGCCTTGCCGCATGGCGTTGGCGATTATGGACCTCCATCTGTCTCTAACACTTGTTGCCTCAAGCATCTCTTCCACCCTCCTTGTCCCCAGCCACTCTGCAAGTCCGTCCAGTATCTTCTCCCTGGGTCCCGGAGTATTTTTGAGTTTGAGTTTGGTCGCAGTAGCTTGCTGACGGTCTGGTGTCACCTGCGCCGTGTGACGGTCCCTACCGGACGAAGGTGCTCCATCGGAGCACCTATTTACGTCGTTATCTTCATTTTTATTCTGTCTGTCCATAATTTTCTAGGGAGAATACGATGGTGGTTTCCCGTTGCCTTCCATCGGTACTGGCCTTTTAGAGACCGAAAAATATGAAAACAGAAGGTGAACGCATATTTCATCAGTTCAGGTTCATATTGCTTATAGCCCAACCGACTACTAAAGCCATATCAGGGCTAACACCACGTCAAAAAAAACAAAAAACGAAAAAGCAAAAGGACAACCAGTTAAGATAAAAGACAACAGTTAAAAACCATGCTCACCGTTAACCTTACAAATCTAAAAGCAGAATGTGTAGAGCTAAAAGCAGAATGTGTAGAGCTAAAAGCAGAATGTGTAGAGCTAAAAGCAGAATGTGTAGAGCTAAAAGCAGAATGTGTAGAGCTAAAAGCAGAATGTGTAGAGCTAAAAGCAGAATGTGTAGAGCCATATCAGGGCTATAACCGTTTCAAAACACATACATAACTTCAACAGGAAAAAAAAAGAAAATTAAGTACACATATCAATGTATTCGCGCACAATATCTAAGGAGATGCCCCTGGCGCTGACTACTCCATCCAATTTATCATACAGAGGATTAAAAAAACACACACGTGAGTACAAACGTAAACATACGTATGGACACCAAAATATCTATAGAAACGGGCCTAAATTACCTGAAATTGCTTCCGCATATCTCACTACCCTAGAGCCAAAAATGCACTTAATACATGTACCCAATTATCAGTCCTAAGAAAAAGTACACAAGACTTTATCAAACACATACAGGTGAATGGACCATTAAGGCAGAAAACGATAGGAAGAAATGACAGAAAGCGAAGGAACAAGGGAGAAACAAAGAGAGTGACAGAAAGGAGGAAATTTCTAGCAAAGAATTTCCAGAAGGTGGGGATACTATTTATACTGAAAGCGCCCCCGGCATCCCCACTGGAGGAGGGAGGAGAAGCGTATTTCATCCACAAAACAGGCGCAAATGTTCATCCAACTGGTCTTTGTCGAGCGTACTCAAAAGACAACAATGAAACACAAATCACTGGATTTAAGACAAAAACAAACTTCGCTGAGGTTTCGTTGAGTGAGGAAGACAACTCTGGGTTTCTGGACGGATGGGAGACAACTCTTCTGAACTGGATTTCTGACAAGCCTACGTCTTTTATTTCCACACAAATACACTCCAGCGCGAGCGGATAGACGGATGGCGTCGAGAAGAACCAATCATCTCCTCTCCTGTTTAAATTTTGTCAAAACCTGATTGATAAAGGAAACGGAACGGAAAACGAAACGCGATGGAACGATAAACACAGTCAAGGAGGACATGAACAAGCAAATCAAGCGGAAAAGTCAATGTGACCTCCCACCACCAATTCAGCCTTAACTCGCAGTCAGTCGAACAGCACTAGGAGCTGAAAAGGTGACTGAGGGTCTATCTGGGGTGTTTTGACTTTTTCTCAAAATTGATTTCTGTGGACAATAATCTATCCCCCACTGAAATTCTTTTCTTGAAAAAATATCATTAATCAATTTAAAATGGTATTTAAATACACTGATCGTAGCAGAAAGAACGCAATTTCTTACCAAAAATACCTATTTTTGTCTCTTATTGCGAACTGTAACCTGTACAGACCCCCCATATGTAATACACTGACAGAAAGCTCTTTGGTGCACCTTTCAGATAATGACAGTTAAAATTAGAAACAAACCAGGTCAAAGCCACCAAATAAAGAAATTTTTAAAACAATGTGTAGGAGAGTACGTAAACACTTTTTAGAGGCCGTTTTCTCAAAATAATGGCCGTCATACAACTTAATGACTTTAAACATACATAACAGCAACATTTTCTTTTTTTTCTTTTTTTTTTTTTTGAGTACAAGCTTTATTCAAGTACTAAAATAATCAGCAGAATGCATACTTTCCAGTGACATGTATATCTCAAAATACCCAGAATGCTAGTTAAGACTGCTTTCCTGCTGGGAGGTCACCATTTGCCGCAGCGTCCAAAGTCAAAAACGCAGACACACAGACGGCCAACACATCCACAAAACAGGAGTTGCCTGTATCCCACATTTCTCGAAGAATTCGGAAAAATCGTGACATTGTTGGAACCAGCGACATCTTCGAATACAAATTTAAACAAAACTAAGAACTCTAAAACATATGTAAGAACGGGCCAGGCCTCATCATCATCATCATCACCATCATCATCATCATCAGGTGCCCTGCCGCATGGCGTTGGCGATCATGGACTTCTTCTTTTTCTTTCTCCTGTCCATGATTTTCCTGGGGAAAAACTACGATGGTGGTTTCCCCTTGCCTTCCATCGGTTTTCTTTTTAGGGTTAACTCCCTTAGCCTTACTCTCTCCCGAGATGTCCACAAGGCAGTGGAGCTATTTACCCATAGCTTGGGGATCTGGTTCGTGGGCACCAGGGCGTGTCCACACGCCGGTGGCCTGCATGCCTCACGTCTGGGGGCCAGACCTCCTCCGAGTCCTACGAGATTCAGCCTGAGTCCGTGAGGTGCTCAGTTACCGCCTGTCGCCACGAGGAGGCACAGCGTAGGGCTTGCTGATGGAGAGGCTATGTACTGACAGGAAGAGACTTACACATTGCTCTTCTTTTCGCACAGCAGTGCTAGCCAGCAGTGCAGGCCGAAGCCGACACACTAGACGCATCACATCTGCCAATATGACAAGCCGGGTCTAAATTACCTAAAATTGCTTCTGCATCTTTTTTCCCTAGAGCCAAAAATGTGCTTAATACAAGTACCCAATTATCAACCCCTAAAGAACGCACGCAAGACCTCATCGAACACAATCATACAGGTGAACAGTCCAGCAAGACCAAAAAAAAAATGATAGGAAGAAATGACAGAAAGCAAAGAACAACAACGACGATGATGATAATGATGATAACAATAAAAGCAACAACAACAACAATTATAATAATAATAGTAATTATGTTCATAATAATGCTCATAATTATAATGATATTCGTAATAATAATGATATTCATAATAATAATAACAATAATAGTAATTATGTTCATAATAATGCTCATAATTATAATGATATTCGTAATAATAATAATGATATTCATAATAATAACAATAATAGTAATTATGTTCATAATAATGCTCATAATTATAATGATATTCGTAATAATAATGAGATTCATAATAATAACAATAATAGTAATTATGTTCATAATAATGCTCATAATTATAATGATATTCGTAATAATAATGATATTCATAATAATAACTATTTGTACAGTACCTCATTTCGCAGAACCTCCCCCCCCCCCCCCCCCAAAAAAAAACCACTTCAAAAAGTGCAAGTGACAATTCAATTCAATTCATATTGCTTATAGCCCAGCCGACCACTACAGCCATATCAGGGCTAACACCACGTCAAAAAGAAAAGAACAACCCATTAAGATATAAAAAAAAATTTAAAAAACCAGTTAAAAACCATGCTCACCTTCAACCTTGCAAATCTAAAATGCCATTAAAGAAAAACACGTAAAATTACATCAAGTGAAATCTACTGATCTCTTGTAAAAACTGGAAAATTTTATCAGGAGGGACGTCTCGGAAGAGCTCCTTTAAGGGGGCAGACCTACCCAGATTTGGGTACCAAGATTGTGATGTTCAGTGTTTCAGTTCTAATCAACCAATCACCATGATATTTGGCAAGAAGATACCTCAGACAGTATTCTTTGGATTGAATATCTTTGTTGGGGTCTGTGAGTTATGAAAGGTTGACAAAAATTAATTAATTAAAAAATGTTCTCGCGAAATTGAAAACAAAAATATAGTACATACTGTGACATTTATAACTACACATATATTCATGTTACGAATTTGATATTTAATGAGCAAACACATCTGTATAGTATGTATGGCATGTAGTAAAATCTTAGCTCTACTTTCATTATTTTCTGTACAATCATCACACCAATTTTTAGAATAATTTTAATAAAAAAAATTATAATACAACTTTTGATAAAAACGTTTCTTTCAAGCAGAACTGCGAGATTTTAGTACCAGCTATAGGTACCTGTCCCTGCTATATGTGTGCCAAATATCAAGGAAATCGGATGAAAGCTTTTGGACATATTATGTCTGATGTATACATCAGGGTAGGTCTGGGTAGGTCTGCCCCCTTAAGGAATCTGCCGTGTAGTGCTTTTGTCTCACAACGTACAATTCGTGCAAGCGACAAAGAGGCGGAGACAGGTCTATAAAACGCATGTCAAAAACCCATCCCACAACCAGTATTGATTTATCCAGAAAAAAAAAGAGAACGTCCGGCTAATCTTTCTTATGACGAAAACACACCCGTCATTTTCCCCCCTCCAACGCACCCCCCCCCCCCCCCCGCCCGATCCCAACGCGGGAAATACCAACTCGATGCTCTTTTCTAAAACATTATCGATAGGATCTTGTTTTCATGCATCTTATTTAAAGATGTCAATAGTTGCTGGTATGAAACGAATCCTCTCTCTCTCTCTCTCTCTCTCTCTCTCTCACTCTCTCTCTCTCTCTCCCTCCTCACTCTCTCTGTGTCTCTCTCTCCACACACACACACACACGCACACATACTCACACACACGCGCGAACACACACACACGCGCACGCACACACACATGCGCATATTCACACACACGCGCGTGCACACACACACACACACACACACACACAAAACACACACACACACATGCACATACATACACACACACACACATACACACACGCACACTCACAACACACACACACACACTAACACTAATACACACACACACACAAACACAACACACAACACTAACACACAAACACAACACACGCACACTAACACACACACAAACACAACACACGCACACTAACACACACACACACACTAACACTAACACTAACACACACACACACAAACACAACACACACACACAAACACAACACACACACAAACACAACACACACAAACACAACACACACGCACACACACACACACACACACACACACTAACACACACACACACACACTAACACTAACACACACACACACACACACAAACACAACACACACACACACACACACACACACACACACACACACACACACACACAAACACAACACACACACTAACACATACACACTCATCTCGCATTTGCCTATGGAAACAGGAAAGTTAAGCGTTTAGTGTTTTTTTTTCTCTCCTTGGGCAAAGACCAGGCAAGGAAACACACACACACACACACACACACACACACACACACACACACACACACACACACACACACACACACACACACACACACACACACACACACACACAAAACCCAGTGTTCTGTTCCTGAGCTCTTATTGATCAGATCTGTGATGGCTTTGTTCCTCCAAATAAGCCGATCCTTCCTGGGATAGAGTAAATCCGACACCTACCCCCCACACGCACCACCACCACCACCACCACCACCCTCACTCCCCACCACCACCCCTAACCCCCCCCCCCCACTCCCACCTGTTTCCTTGAGAATAATGTTCATGGGAGCGTGATTGTCCGATTACTGCTGACCTAACGTGATGCTATTAGTACACAAGCTTCCTTCTATTTCCGAGCTTCCTTCTCTGTAATTTAACCAATCCATAGCATACATGGCCATAAGACTTGTGACTTGTTTCTCCCAGATGAAGATAATCTCTGCTAATGCTTCATAGGATCAAAAACGTCTTGCACTTTTCTCGCCGATTTTGAATCTAAAACACAACGGGTAAATCTCTGAATTTCATGGAATCAAATTTAGCTGACTTTTTTTTTTTTTTTTTTTTTTTTTTTTTAATCATTCCGATTTTCTTCGAATGCGTATGTTCACGTTGTTTTGTTCAAACTGCGCTGACAGTACGTTGCTACACAGTCTGCACACATTTTGTGTACAGAGACTGTGCGCGCTTGTGTATTTTCACGTTTTCATAAACCACAAAAAGCTGACATGAATTACAGGATCTTTAACGTCCGTATGGTTTTCTGCGTGCGTATAACACTTGAAGTCCATACGACGGTGCATAAAATGAGGCAAATCCATACAATTGTGTATAATAAACTGAAGACACGTCCACACAACTGTGTATAAACTAAAGACAAAGCCACACAATTGTGTATAAATTGGAAACTCGTCTATACAAATGTGTACAGAGACAAGGCCACACAACTGTGTATAAATATTGGAAACTCGTCTATACAAATGTGTACAGAGACAAGGCCACACAACTGTGTATAAATTGGAAACTCGTCTATACAAATGTGTACAGAGACAAGGCCACACAACTGTGTATAAATTGGAAACTCATCTATACAAATGTGTACAGAGACAAGGCCACACAACTGTGTATAATCTAAAGACAAAGCCATACAACTGTGTATAAATTGGAAACACGTCCATACAAGTGTAAATTGGAAACACGTCCATACAAATGTGTACAGAGACAAGGCCACACAACTGTGTATAATCTAAAGACAAACCCATACAATTGTGTATAAATTGGAAACTCTTCTATACAAATGTGTATACACTAAAGACAAGGCCACACAATTGTGTATAAATTGGAAACACGTCCATACAAGTATGTATAAATTGGAAACACGTCCATACAAATGTGTATAGAGACAAGACAAACCCATACAATTGTGTATAAATTGGAAACATGTCCAAACAAGTGTGTATAAACTGAAGACAAACCCATACAATTGTGTATAAATTGGAAACACGTCCATACAAAAGTGCATTCATTCCCTGGAGACTAAGTCCGTACAATACCACAACCCCCCGATTACCTGTCAAGCCTACTTGAGATCTATGTTCCCTCACGTACCCTCCGCTCTGCCTCCGATCCTCTGACTTTTCGCTTTCCACGCACTAAGCTCAATACCTATGGTCCACGAGCCTTCTCTGTTTCTGGTCCACTCTCCTGGAACAAATTTCCTCTCTCAGTCCGTCAGCAACCTACTTTTGTCTCCTTCAAGTCCGCTCTCAAAACTCACCTTGATGCTGATAAAGATCTTTGTGCTAGAGTGTGCATGAGTGTCCGCTCTCGATTAGAGGAGTGTGTGAATACCGACGGCAAGCAGTTTGAGTATCTGAGGGATTAAAATTAAGGCTGTTCTTGTTATTACATGTATATGCAATATTCTTTTGTTTGTATAATAAATGCAATGAGTATTGTACGTGTTTTCTTTTTTCATAACTGTATACCTACTTTTGCACCCCCCTGTATATGTGTAAAACCCTACAGACTACATGTATTGGGCATCTGTCCTTCGTTTCGGGGCTGATTTTTTCTATTTTTTGTACTGAAAAGGTCATTCAGCTTTCAGACTTGTCAACCATGCTAGCAAAGCTAAAACTTAACCCTTTGACTCCCCCACCCTGTCCACCAGCATCCTGCATTGGCAACCATGCCAACAAATTGAAAAAAGTAAACCCTTTGGCTCCTTCACCCTATCCACCAGCTTCTTGAAAATTAACCCTTTGACTCCCTCATAGGAAGCTGGTGGATAGGGTGTGGTGTGGTGTGGTGAGGTGAGGTGAGGTGAGGTGAGGTGAGGTGTGGTGTGGTGTGGTGTGGTGTGGTGTTTATGTGTGTTGGTGATGATGATGGTAGTGGTGGGTGGTACGTGCGTGTGTGTGTGTGTGTGTGTGTGTGTGTGTGTGTGTGTGTGTGTGTGTGTGTGTGTGTGTGTGTGTATGTGTGTGTGTGTTGTCGGTGTGTGTGTGTCTGTGTGTGTGTGTGTCTGTGAGCGCGCAGGGTGTCTGTTGGAAGAATACGGCTTTCGTTGGGGTACTTTCGGATCTTTTATTAAAAACCCGTTTGACTCCCGCACCCAACTTAACATCAGCAAAAATTTAACCCTTTGACACCCTCACCCTGTCCATCAACATCCTGCAGGACGCTGCTGGAGAGGGTGAAGGAATCAAAGGGTTAAATTTTTGCTTTGATGTCATGGCTGATAAAGCACTGATGCTAGTGGATAGGCTTAGGGAGTCAAAGGGTTAAATTTAAGCTTCGATGACATGGCTGACATAGCACCGATGCTAGTGGATAGGCTTTGGGAGTCAAAGGGTTAAATTTAAGCTTCGATGACATGGCTGACATAGCACCGATGCTAGTGGATAGGCTTTGGGAGTCAAAGGGTTAATGTTAGAGGATTTCTGGTGTACCATCTACGGATGGAATCGTCCGCTGGCTGTGACGACTCAGAACCAACTGAACTGAACTGACAGGAAAGTAGAACGAGCGCAAACTAAAATTAGAGTAAATTCAAATGACAGCAACTGAAACGAGGGGGGGGGGGGGGGGGGGGCAAACTAAACTGGGAGCAAATAAAACTCAGAGCAAACAAAATGAGAGCAAATTAAATTCAGAGCAAATAGAAATGACCAAACTAAAATAACGCACAACTATAATAAATGAGAGCAAATTAAAATGAGACCAAACTGATTAATAAAAAACAATTTTATGAAATGAGAGCAAATTAAAATGACATCAGATTATAACGACAGCAAATTAGATGAAGACCAGACTAAACAGACAGCAAAATGAAACTAAAAACGAGAGCAACTAAGTAACATAACTCTTGAGAGTTACGTAGTTATCTCCCATGTAGAATTTCTCAAACCCAACACAGTTTGCGTTACCCATTCAGCTAGCATAGACGCAGCCACAAAGCATAAAGTGGTAAGCTCAGAACATTCCTTAAAAAAAAACGGTGTTGGGTTTGAGAAATTCTACATGGGAGATAACTACGTAACTCTCAAGAGTTATGTTACTTAGTTGATATTTAAAATTCTCCCTGCTTCCTTCTTATTTCCTTCGGTAAAACGAGGGCAAGTTAGAATGAGACCAAACTCTCAAAAGACACAGATCGAACTAGAATGGGGACAAACTAAAATATGAAATAAGAAAAAGACACAATGAAAGCATACTAAAATGGATACAAAGTCTAATGGGAGCAAACTAAAATGAAGGCAAACTAAAAATCAGAGACCGAACTAATTTTTTAATTCTTGGATGGCTGGTTAGCGTTCTATCTGTCTGTCTCTCTGTCTCTCTGTCTCTCTGTCTCTCTCTCTGTATGTGTGTGCGCGCGCGCGTGTGTGCGTGCATGTATGTATGTGTGTGTGTGTGCTATGTGGGGGGTTATGTGTGTGTGTGTGTGTGTGTGTGTGTGCGTGCGCGCGCGCGCGCGCATGCGTGTCTGTGTCCGTCTTTCTGTGTGTCTGGGTGTCTGCGCATGTGGGTTGTCTATGTGTGTGTTGTTGGTGGTGGTGGTGGTCGTCGTGGTGGTGGTGGCGATGGTGGTGTGTGCGCACGCACGCGCGCGCGCGCACGTGTGTGTGTGTGTCTGTGTGTCAGTGCCCCCCGTCCTCTCCCCCCCCCCCCCCCTTTTCCCGCTTGCACGTGTTCTTCTAAGCATTGTGCGCGGCGCGATTACAAATCTACCACTAGCAGGTTTGCTATCTTTCTTCCAGTCGCACGACGCTCTTTCTGCGAGTTGCAGGGCAAGCGGTTGCTTAGCAACGACAATGAGCGTGGCAGACGACAAGACGGGCTCCATGGTGACGGCAACAATGTGTTGCCAGACGCTGTGAGGGTTTAAAACTGCTCTGGTCAAGGTCCGCTGTTTGGTTTGGATTGGTTTTCTTCTGTCAACTGAGAGGGACGGGATATGGTCGTATTTTTTTTGTTTAGTTCTGGGGTGTTTTTTTTAAGTTCAGCAGATTCCGCAGCACCATAACAGGGCTATAATTTTATATATATATATATGTATGTATGTATGTATGTATGTATGTATATATATCATCACCATCATCATCATCATCATCATCATCATTATCAGGTGCCCTGCCGCATGGCGTTGGCGATCATGGACTTCCATCTGTCTCTATCTCTCGTTGCCCCTAGCATCTCCCCCACCCTCCTCATCCCCAGCCACTCTGCAAGTCCGTCCAGCATTTTCTCCCTGGGTCTACCCGGTGCTCTCTTTCCCTCCAGCTTTCCCGTTGTGACCAGGTGCTCCAAATCCCCCTTCCTCATAAAATGGCCTATAAATGTTGCCTGTCTTTTCCTAATCTTCCTTATGATGATCTACTTATGTCTGCCTCCATCAAGACTGTCTCGTTTGTTTTCTTTGCTGTCCATCGAACTCTCAACATTCTTCTTAGAAACCACATCTCGGCTGCCTCAATCTTGTTCTGGCTTTGTTTGTTGACTGTCCACGCCTCGCATCCGTACAACAGTATTGGTTCTATATAACATTCAAGAACTCCCTTCCTGGTGTTAATTCACAGGCATTTGTTATACCGGACTACTAGATCGATATCTGGCTAACATCACGTTAAAAATAACTTGGAAGTTCAATTAAAAAGACAGCAGTTCACGAACAAGCTCACCATGATCCTTTACAGGCTAAAATCCATACATATTTTCACATGACATGAAATCTATTGATCTCGTGTATAAACTTGAAAATTGCATCCAGAGGGACATTTCTAAACAGTCTTACGCACTTTTTGTTAGGATTGATAATTGTGTGCATGTATTTTAAGTGTATTTTTGGCTCAAGGGAAGTAAGATATGCGGCAGCAATTTTAGGTAATTTAGGCCTGTTTTTTATATATGTTTTAGCGTCCTTAGTTATGTTTAAATTTGTATTCAGGCTTCCGCATATCACATTTCCCAACAGCAAAACATGCAGTTCAAACATGCACCCAATTATCAATCTTTAGAAAAACTATGCAAGACTTTATCGAACACATACAGGTGAATGGAGCAGCAAGGCAGAAAATGATAGGAAGAAATGACGGAAAACAAAGAAACGAGACAGAAACAAAGAGAATGACAGAAGTTCAGGTTCATACTGATTTTATAACCCAGCCGACTATTAGAGAGAGTGACAAAAAGAGTAAATTTCTAGCACAGAATTTCCAGAAGGTGGGGATACCACAAGGACAGAGCCCCTGACTTGCCCGCAGAGGGATTTTTCTCCTGCCACCGAAGCAGGTGAGAGAGATTAAAAAGTACGAATGAATGTAGGATGTGTGACCCGTGCGTAACCTACATAACACTGTGTCTTTCTTACGGTTCCCTGCAGCAGATGGGAGAATTTCTTTCAGTTTGGGGAGGATTTGGAAAAGTTTCTTATCTGTCTGTTCATTCCAATCCTCCTTCTCACGTAACTGTGTACTTTCGATTTTAAATCTGTGTAACGAATCAAGGACTTAGACACCTTTTCCCTTGTGGCCTTCTTGGCCAGGCAGTCAGCCTTTTCACTGCCTCCAATACCAACATGGCCAGGAATTATTGTTTAAAGCCCAGCCGACCGTGTAGAGCCATATCAGGGCTATAACCACTTTAAAGCATACAAAACTTCAACAGGAAAAAAAAAAGGAAAAGAAACTGAAGTACACATATCAATGCATTCAAGCACATAATCTAAGGACACGCCCCTGGCGTTGACCACTCCGTCCAATTTATCGCACAGGGGATTTAAAAAACACACCTGAATACAAATATAAGTACACAAAAGGAAACCAAAACATATATAACAACAGGCATAAATTACTAAAAATTGCTTCTGCATATCTCACCTCCCTAGAGCCAAAAATACGCTTAATACATGTACCCAATTATCAATCTTAAGAAAAAGTATGTAAGACTTTATCGAACACATACAGGTGAATGGACTAGCAAGGCAGAAAATGATAGGAAGAAATGACAGAAAGCAAAGGAACAAGACAGAAACAAAGACAGTGACAGAAAAGAGGCAATTTCTAGCACAGCATTTCCAGAAGGCTCCGGTAAAGTTCATATTGCTTATAGCCCAGCCGACAACTAGAGCCATATCAGGGCTAACACCACTTCAAAAATGACCCGTTATGATAAAAGACAACAGTTAAAAAACCACGCTCACCGTTAACCTTTCAAGTCTAAAACGCAATTAAAAAAAACAACCGTAAAATCATATCAGGTGAAATTTCCTGAAGGTGGGGATACTGGTTATACTGAAAGAGCCCCCGACATCCCCACGGGGGGGGGGGGGGGGGGGGGGTTCCTGCCACCGCAGCAGGTGACAGAGATTAATACAAGCAGCTAATTACTGTCGCTACCGTCTCTGCTAGTGTGTGCCCACACAGACGGTTAGTTAGAGGGAAAAACTCATGGCTTTCAGTCTGATTGAAAGCAAGCAATACACACACGTCTGTGTGAACACAGCGCGCATATCATGCACACTCACATACACGTGCCTTTCTTCTTCTTCTTGGCGTACGCTGCTACACAATCATCTGAGTCCGGGCGATGAATGCAGCCGTCTTTTCCAGCTCCTGTCTGCAGCCATGGAGTTTGGTTGTCAGCGGAGTGTCTGTCGGCCACACGTCCTGTCCTGTCTTGCCACCTGGTGAAGGGGACATCTTTGGAGTATATGCTCCGTGGTTTGGTCTTCTTGACCGCAGGGACAGGTTGGGGAAGGCGCCAGCTTCAGTTTGCGGTACATGTGGCTGTTCAGCCTATTGTGACCAGTGCGCAACCTCACCAGGGCAACTTGCTGCTCTCTAGACAACAGGTGGTCGTCATCCCTGTGTCGACTCGGCATGGAAAGCGCCCTGATGATGCTCCTCTTCTCGCTGTAGCTGACGCTGTTGTTAGGTTGTTCTTCTCTGGCTCCCTCCTTAGCGAGGATATCAACTCCTCATTCCCGGAGACTCCGCAGTGGGCTGGAATCCACTGCAGAACTGCTCTTCTGGTTGTGGCAACCTGGTGCAGAGTTCTAGACAGGAGGGGGAACGTGTTCTGGCATGCCTGCAGCACAGAGAGGGCATCAGACAAGAAGACAACTTGTCTGCAGTCACAGTCTGTAGCCTGAATCATGGAAGCCGCCTGCATGAGACATGCACGTGCCAATAAGGAAGTCCCCTTTTTCATCGCTGTTACAAACATGCACGTGGTGCGCGCGTGCATAAAGCACATGCATAGATACACACACACGTGGAGACTTTTGAACACATACTTGATTAAATGCCTATGCAATGTGCGTATCGAATTTTCGTGAAATGTCTCGCACAATAGTCCGTCTGTCTGTCTGTCTGTCTGTCTGTCTCTCTCTCTCTCTCTCTCTCTCACACACACACACACACACGCACGCACGCACGCACACACATTCTCTCTCTCTCTCTCTCTCTCTCTCTCTCACACACACACACACACACACACAATCTGTCTGTCTCTCTCTCTCTCTCTCACACACACACACAGATATATATATTATATATATATATATACATATATATAGATACAGATATATATATAGATATAAACATATACATGTGTGTATATACATATCACACACACACACACAACACACACACACACACACACACACACACACTCACTCACTCACTACTGTCCCTCTCTCTCTCACACAACACACACACACACACGTACGCAAGCACACACACACATCTGTCTCTCTCTCTGTCCTCTCTCTCTCTCTCTCTCTCTCTCTCTCTTCTCCACACACACACACACACACACACACACACAACACACACACACACACACACACACACGCACACACACCTCTGTCTCTGTGTGTGTGTGTCTCTCTCTCACTCACACACACACACACACACACACACACACACACACACACACACACACACACTCACACACACACACACACACCTCTGCCTCTCTGTCTGTCTGTCTGTCTCTCTCTCTCTCTCTTTGTGTCTCTCTCCCCCTCCTCTTTCCTCCCTCTCTCTAACACAATAACAGAAAACATCCTCTGGCGATTGTGGTTAGCGAAAACATCGTTAACCATGTCACCCTCAAGCTCTCCCACCCTCTCCGCATTCCATCCTCTCATTTGTTCCTCTCTCTCCTTTCATCTCGCAAGTGATGGACACGGTGACCAGTTCAGTTCAGTTCATATTGCTTATAGCCCAGCCGACTACTAGAGCCATATCAGGGCTAACATCACGTCAAAAAAGAAAAAGAAAAAAGAAAAAAGAAAGAAAAGAACAACCCGCTACAGATAAAAGACAAACAGTTCAAAACCATGCTCACCGTTGATCTTGCAAATCTGTTCAGTTCAGTTCATATTGCTTACAGCCCAGCCGACTACTACAGCCATATACACGGTGGCCAAGTGGGTACACTGTCAAACGTCCTACCAATCAGGTCATGGGTTCGATCCTGCCGGGATAATACCTCTCTGCCTGGTGGGTGAATGGTGATGATCTTTCCCGATCCAGTGCCCAACCTCCCTCCGTGTGTTCCAATTGCTATTGTTATTGTTGTTTTAAAGCACATACAATACTTCAACAGGAAGAAAAAAAGAAAAGAAAATTAAGTACACAATGTTATTGTTCTTGTTGTTTAAAGCCCAGCCGACTGCGTAGAGCCATATCAGGGCTATAACTGTTTCAATACACACACACAACACTTCAATAGGAATATAAAAAAAAACCCATAAAATTAAGTACACATTGCTATTGTTATTGTTGTTTAAAGCCCAGCCGACTGCGTACAGCCATATCAGGGCTATAATCGTTTCAATGCATATATAATACTTCATCAGGAAAGAAAAAGAAATTAAGTACACATTGTTATTGTTGTTTAAAGCCCAGCCGACTGTGTAGAGCCATATCAGGGCTATTACCATTTCAATGCACACACACAATACTTCAACAAGAATATAAAAAAAGAACCAAAAAATTAAGTACACAATGTTATTGTTATTGTTATTGTTGTTTAAAGCCCAGCCGACTGCGTAGAGCCATATCAGAGCTATTACCATTTCAATACACACACAATACTTCAACAGGTAAAAAAAAAAAAAAAAAAATGAAGTACACGTTATTACTGTTATTGTTGTTTAAAGCCCAGCCGACTGCGTAGAGCCATATCAGGGCTATTACCATTTCAATACACACACACAATACTTCAATAGGAAAAAAAAGAGAAAATCAAGTATACATTGTTATTGTTGTTTAAAGTCCAGCCGACTGCGTAGAGCCATATCAGGGCTATTACCATTTCAATACACACACAATACTTCAACAGGAAAAAAAGAAAAGAAAATTAAGTACACACTGTTCTTCTTCTTCTTCTTCTTCTTCTTCTTCTTCTTCTTCTTCTTCTTCTTCTTGTTGCTGTTGTTGTTGTTGTTGTTGTTACTGTATAAAGCCCAGCCGATTGCGTACAGCCATATCAGGGCTATAACACTTTAAAAACGCACAATATTTCAACAGGTAAAAAAAAAAAAAAAAGAAAATTAAGTACACATATCAATGCATCTGCACACATTACCTAAGGACATGCCCCTGGCGCTGACCACTCAGTCCAAGTTCACGTTCATATTGCTTATAGCCCAGCCGACTACTAAAGCCATATCAGGGCTAACACCACGTCAAAAACGACAACCAGGTTAAGATAAAAGACAACAGTTAAAAACCATGCTCACCGTTAACCTTGCAAGTCTAAAATGCCAATTAAAGAAAAACAGTTCAGACATAAAATCACATTAGGTGAAATCTACTGATCTCTTGTAAAAACTGGAAAAATTGCATCAGGAGGGCCGTCTCGGCAGAGGTTCTCTAAGGAGTCCGCTGAGTAGTGCTTATGTCTCGCATCGCCGAAGTCCCAAAATTCAAGGAGGTGTCTGATGCTCAACGGCTCGTCACAAGGTGTACACCAAGGTGTTTTTTCATTTTTTTTCAAAAGGCACGAATGAGTGTATGATGTGTGATCCGTGCGTAACCTACATAACACTGTCTCTTTCTTACCATTTCCGTGCAGCAGATGGGAAAATTTCTTTCAGGTTAGGGCGGATTTGGGGAAAAAAAGTTTGTCTGTTCAGTCCAATCCTCCTGACACAGATTTCTTACGTTCAATTCAATTCAATTCAATTCATATTTGCTTATAGCCCAGCCGACCACTAGAGCCATATCAGGGCTAACACCACGTGATTTCTTACGTAACTGTGTACTTTGGATCTGCTGACGAAGTGACTTTTGTTGATATAATTATTTTTTTTTATTTTTGATGGATTTTTCATGATATAATTATATGCATTGCAAAATTTGTATAAATCACAAAAGCCCTATTTCCCTCCCCACCCCACTGACTATCGTACTGTAGCCTAAGGCCGATGTACATAAAAATATTCTGAGTTCTCTCTCTTACATCCATGCATACTCTCTCCCCTCTCTCTCTCTCTCTCTCTCTCTCTCTCTCTCTCTCTCTCTCTCTCTTGTACATCTTTTATTATATTGTCCAGCACTCCATTCTATTCGTGAGAAATACATACGCTCAAAATATTACAGAAAACCTTCCTTACTTAAATTTCCTTTATTGATTTTTGAATATGAAGCGAGGAGAGGGATGGCACCGCCCCCATGGTGCTGGCCCCGGGAAAAGTTGAGGTCTCTACCATCTCACTCCTCTACGACCCCAGGGTTATGGAACTATCTAGGTAAGGACCTCAGGACCTGGCCAGCTCATGGGTTTATGTGCAGGCTTGAGGCGTGTGCCTTGATCATTCTGAATCTTCTCCATCACGTGGCAACTGTGACGTTAATGCATACGAAATTCATTCTCAGCGCGGAGACGTCATCTTGAGAAACTGAAACTGAAACTGACGAAGGGACTGTCATTCCCGGACAGGCCTGTCCAGCCACACACGATGCTGCACCAGACTAGGAAAGGCAGAGACATCCAGAGTGCAGCCTAATAGTCCTTCCACACAGACGGTTGCCCTATACCATCAGAGTGAGATTACAGTAGCCACTCGTATCGGTGTTTTGCGTTTTTGTAGCGCGTCTGAAGAGCTGCGTAAAAACAATGGCTTGCAATCTGATCGATGGCAATGAAAACCACACGCTCGCGCTCGCACACGGACACAAACAACACGCACGGACCACACACACACACACACACACACACACCACACACACACACACACACACACAACACATACACACGCACGCACACACATACACACACACCACACACACACACAGATACGACACACACACACGGATACGCACGCACACACATATACAGACACACACACACACATACACACACACACGCACACACACACACACACACACACACACACACGCATACACACACACGCACACACGCACACACACACACCACACACCACACACACACACACACACACACAGGATACACACACAGATACAAACACACACACACAGATACAAACACACAACACACACACACACACACACACACACACACACAACACACAAACACAACACACGGAGGAACAAGGTGATTTTCTTCTAAATACACTGTTTTTCTGTGTGAAAGAGGAGAGGGAGAGAGAGGGGGAGAGAGAAAGACAGACAGACAGACAGGGAGAGTAGAGAGAGAGAGGGAGGAAGGGAGAGGGAGAGAGAGAGGAGAGAGAGAGAGAGAGAGAGAGAGAGAGAGATGGACTGTTGTGCGGGTATTCTGATGTGATTTTCTTTTTTTCCAAGCACACACTGAAAGAAACAGAGGAGATGGGGAAGAGAGACAGAGACAGAGACAAAGAGAAGACAGAGACAGACATACAGAGACAGAGACAGACATACAGAGACAGAGACAGACATACAGAGACAGAGACAGACACAGAGAGGAGGGGAGAGAGGAGAGCGGTGAAAGACAGAGAGAGAGAAGAGAGAGTGGAGACAGACAGAAAGAGAGAAGAGAGAGTGGGAGACAGACAGAGAAGAGAAGAGAGTGGGAGACAGACAGAGAGAAAAAAGAGAAGACAGTGAGAGAGACACAGACTGACTGACAGACAGACAGGCACACAGACAGAGAGAGACAGAGACAGCCAGAGACAGGCAGATAGAGCGAGACAGAGAGAGCCCTCAACAGACAACCCGCCAGAGGTGATTGTCAGTGTTAATCACGTTGCCCTCAACCATTTCCACCCTGATCCCCCCCCCCCCCCCCCCCCCCCGTCTCTCCCCATCTTTCCCATCGACAGCATTAACCCTTTGACTCCCGCACCCTATCTACCAACCGCAAAAACTTAACCTTTTGATTCCCTCACCCTATCCACCAGCTTCCTGCAGGAAGCTGGTGGATAGGGAGAGGGAATCAAAGGGTTAAGTTTTTGCTTTGCTAGCATGGTGAACAATGCGGGATGCTGGTGGACAGGGTGCGGGAGTTAAAGGGTTAATCACGTCACTCCTTCCCTCCTCCTATCATTTGCCCGTCTGCCTGTCCCTTTCTATCCTGCCCTTGTCATTGTTGCTTTGTTTAATTAACCTTTTGCCTCCCGCACCCAATTCACACCAGAACTGTTGACCATACCAGCAAAGCAAAAACGTAACCCTGTGCTCCCTCACCCTACCCACCAGCATCCTGCTCTCATCATGTGTATATATATATATATATATATATATATATATATATATATATATATATACATATATATATATATATATATATATAGATATACAGGGGGGTGCAAAAGTAGGTATAAAAGTTACGAAAAAAGCAAACACGTACAATGCTCATTGCATTTATTATACAAACAAATAAATATTGCACATGCATGTAATAACAAGCACAGCCTTAATCTCTCAGATACTCAAACTGCTTGCCGTCGGTATTCACACACTCGTCTAGTCGAGAGCGGAATTAAGCATTATAATAATGATGTGATACTTACTGTATACCTACTTTTGCACCACCACCACCCCTGTATATATTATATATATATATGGTGTGTGTGTTGTGGTGTGTGTGTGTGTGTGTGTGTGTGTGTGTGTGTGTGTGTTGTGTGTGTGTGTTTTGTGTTTTGTATGTGTGTGTGTGTGGTGTGTGTGTGATGTGTGTATGTGTGTGTGTGTGTGTGTGTGTGTTGTGTTGTGTGTGTGTGTGTGTGTTGTATGTGTTGTGGTGTGTGTGGTGTGTGTGTGTGTGTGTGTGTGTGTGTGTGTATGTATGTGTGTGTGTGTGTGTGTGTGTGGTGTGTGTGTGTATGTATGTATGTATGTGTGTGTGTGTGTGTGTGTGTGTGTGTGTGTGTGTGTGTGTGTGTGTGTGTATGTATGTATGTATGTGTGTGTGTGTGTGTGTGTGTGTGTTATAACGGGCCTAAATTGCCTAAAATCGCTTCAGCACATCATATTTCCAATTCCATGCAGCTAAAAATGCACTCCACGCATGCATCCAATCATCAATCCAAAGAGACAGTATTTAAGACTTTACGAACACGTACAGGTGAATGGACCAGCAAGGCAGAAAATGATAGGAAGAAATGACAGAAAGCGAATGGACAAGGCAGAAACAAAGAGAGTGACAGAAAAGAGGACATTTCTAGCACAGAGTTTCTAGACAGGTGGGGATACTGTTTATACTGAAAGATATTGCCTATAAATGTTGGTTGTCTTTTCCTGTACAGAGAAAGGGCTGTAAAACTCCCAGTTCACAGGACGCCTACTGCTGCTATACAGGGACCTCTGACAAACGTGACCTGAACTCTGCTGATATCAGTGTGGACACTTGGAAAGAGACAGCCACAAATCGATGTGCCTGGCAACAGGCTTTTCCTGCAGGCACTACCACTTCAGAGAAGCCAATTCGACTGTGGTCGGACAGAAGTTTCAAGTTCATAATTTTATTGTTTATAGCCCAGCCGACTACTAGAGCCATATCAGGGCTAACACCACGTCAAAAACGACAACCCAGTTAAGATAAAACACAACAGTTAAAAATCATGCTCACTGTTAATCTCACGAGTCTAAAATGCAAGTAAAGAAAAACATTCAGACGTAAAATCGTACCAGGTGAAATCTATTGATTTCTTGTAAAAACTGGAAAATTGCATCAGGAGGGACGTCTCGGAAGAGGTTCTTTAAGGAGTCTGCCGTGTATTGTTTATGTCTCACATCGTACAAGTCCCACCAATCAAGGTGTCTGATCCTCAATGGATCGTCACATGATATATACCACGGAACCTCTTCGTTTTTTAACCCTTTGATTCCCGCACCCTGTAGACCAACTGCAAAAATATAACCCTTTGAATCCCTCACCCTATCCACCAGCTTCCTGCAGGAAGCTGGTGCGTAGGATGAAGGTGTAAAAGTTTTCGCTTTGCTGGCATGGATAGCAATGCTGGATGCTGGTGGACAGGGTGCAGGTGCCAAAGGGTTAAAAGGTCAAATAGAAGCGACAGAAGGAAAGCCACAAGGGCGACCTGCCATGTTCATGTTCGTATTGCTTATAGCCCAGCCGACTACTACAGCCATATCAGGGCTTACATCACGACAAAATCGACAATCCGGTTAAGAAAAAAGACAACAGTTGAAAACCATGCTCACCGTCAACCTTGCAAGTCTAAAATGCAATTAAAGAAAAACAGCCTTAAAATCATATCAGGTGAAATCTATTGATCTCCTGTAAAAAATAGGAAAATTGCATCAGGAGGGACGTCTCGGAACAGGTTCTTTGAGGAGTCCGCCGTGTAGTGCTTGTGTCTTACATCGTACAAGTCCCAGCAATCAAGGAGGTGTCTGATGCTCTACGGCTGTCACATGGTATATACACCATGGAGCTTCTTCGTTTTTTAACCCTTTGACTCCGGCACCTAATGTACCAACTGCAAAAACTTAACCCTTTGATTCCCTCACTGCAGGAAGCTGGTGGATAGGGTGAGGGAATCAAAGGGTTAAGTGCAGGAAGCTGGTGGATAGGGTGAGGGAATCAAAGGGTTAAATTTTTGCTTTGCTAGCATGGTTGGCAATTCAGGATGCTGGTGGACAGGGTGAGGGAATCAAAGGGTTAAGTTTTTGCTTTGCCAGCATAGTTGGCAATGCAGGATGCTGGTGGACAGGGTGCAAGAGTCAAAGGGTTGAAAGGTCGGACAGAAGCGACAGAAGGAAAGCCGCAAGGGCGACCACCCAGCAGCAGCCATTACCGGCACCCCACGTGGTTTTCCTGGCATTTCTTGTTTTGAAACCCGCTCTAGTATGGCTGAATACATAACACTGGCTACTACCACATTCGCCTGTGAATAATGTCAGTTATCAGCAGCAGAAACTGCACACTGTAGGCACGGTCAAGGTCAGGACAGGTGTGATTATTTGCACAGGAGGCCATATTTGGGTGACCGAGATTTTAGTAATGGCTACGAAGACGAGTACAGAATGTCAACACAAAACAAAAATCCGAAACCAAAATCTCAGTCAGGTAGTAAATCACTTTTTGTCTCTCTAATAATCATGACTGTTACTGTTATTGTTGTTTAAAGCCCAGCCGACTGCACAGAGCCATATCAGGGCTATAACCGTTTCAAAACACATACAATACTTGAACAGGAAAAAAGAAACATAAAACTGAGTACACATTGTTATTGTTATTGTTATTGTTGTTTAAAGCCCAGCCGACAGCGTAGAGCCATATCAGGGCTATTACCATTTCAATACACATACAATACTTCAACAGGAAAAAAAAAAGAAACTTAGAATTAAGTACATATTATTATTGTTGTTGTTGTTTAAAGCCCAGCCGACAGCGTAGAGCCATATCAGGGCTATACCATTTCAATACACATACAATACTTCAACAGGAAAAAAAAAAGAAACTTAGAATTAAGTACATATTATTATTGTTGTTGTTGTTTAAAGCCCAGCCGACAGCGTAGAGCCATATCAGGGCTATTACCATTTCAATACACATACAATACTTCAACAGGAAAAAAAAAAGAAACTTAGAATTAAGTACATATTATTATTGTTGTTGTTGTTGTTGTTTAAAGCCCAGCCGACAGCGTAGAGCCATATCAGGGCTATTACCATTTCAATACACACACAATACTTCAACAGGAAAAAAGAAAAGAAAATGAAGTACACAAATCAATGCATTCGCGCGCATAATCTAAGGAGATGCCCCTGGCGTTGATCACTCCATCTAAATTATCGAACATGGGGATTTAAAAAAACAAACCTAAATACAAATTTCAACATAAATAAGGACACTAAAACATATATATATATATATGTGTGTGTATTAGTGTGTTGTGTTGTGTGTGTGTGTGTGTGTGTGTGTGTGTGTGTGTGTGTGTGTGTGTGTGTGTGTGTGTGTGTGTATAAAACGTGCCGAAATTACCTAAAATTTACTTTCACATGTCTCATTTCCATAGAGCCAAAAACACGCTTGACACGTACCCAATTATCAATCCAAAGAGAAAGTACGTAAGACTTTATCGAACACATACAGGTGAATGGACCAGCAAGGCAGAAAATGATAGGGAGAAATGACAAAACAAAGGAACAGGGCAGACACAAAGAGAGTGACAGAAAAGAGGAAATTTCTACCACAGGATTTCCAGAAGGTGGAGATACTATTTACACTGAAAGAGCCCCCGGCATCCCCACGGGGAACGCGATTTTCCTGACATGTCTTGTTTTGAAACATGCTCTAATATGACTGAATACATAACACTAACTACAATCACATTCACCTGTGAATAATGTCAGTTATCAGCAGCGGAAAGTGCACACTACAGCAGGCACGGTCAAGGTCAGGACAGGTGTGATTACGTAGGCAGGGGGTCCTGTTAGGGTGACCGCCATTTTAGTAATGGCTTCGAAGACGAGTGCAGAATGTCAGAACAAAACAAAAATCCGAGACTGAAATCTCAGTCAGGGAGTAAATCACTTATTGTCTCTGTAATGGTCATGATAAAAAGTTTGTAAAAAGGTTTTTATACAACAGAAACGATGGTCACAAAAGACGTGCTCATATAATAATAACACAGTAATCCCGCCAGTGTCGATCGTCATTGTTCTCACCGTCTCTGAGAAGACCGATGGTAAGGGTTGTAATTTCTTTCCACCAATCACTACCCCCCTCTCTCTCTCTCTCTCTCTCTCTCTCTCTCTCTCTCTCTCTCTCTGTCTCTCTCTCTCTCGTCTCTCTCTGTCTGTCTCTCTCTCTGTCCTCTCTCTCTGTCTCTCTCTCTCTCTGCTCTCTCTCTCTCTCTGTCTCTCTCTCTCTCTCTGTCTCTCTCTCTCTCTCTGTCTCTCTCTCTCTCTCTGTCTCTCTCTCTCTCTCTGTCTCTCTCTCTCTCTGCTCTCTCTCTCTCTCTCTCTGTCTCTCTCTCTCTCTCTCTGTCTCTCTCTCTCTCTCTCTCTCTCTCTCTCTCTCTCTCTGCTCCTCTCTCTCTCTCTCTCTCTCGTCTCTCTCTCTCTCTCTCTGTCTCTCTCTCTCTCCTCTCTCTCTCTCTTCTCTCTCTCTCGTCTCTCTCTCTCTCTCTCTCTCTCTGTCTCTCTCTCTCTCTCTCTCTCTCTCTCTCTTCTCTCTCTCGTCTCTCTGTCTCTCTCTCTTCTCTCTGTCCTCCTCTCTCTCTTCTCTTCTCTCTCTCTCTCGTCTCTCTCTCTCTCTGTCTTCTCTCTCTCTCTCTCTGTTCTCTCTCTCTCTCTCTTCCTCTCTCTCTCTCTCTCTCTCTCTCTCTGTCTCTCTCTCTCTCTCTGTCCTCTCTCTCTCTCTCCTCTCTCTCTCTCTCTCGTCTCTTCTCTCTCTCTCTCTCTCTCTTCTGTCTCTCTCTCTCTCTCTCTCTCTCTCTCCTCTCTGTCTCTTCTCTCTCTCTGTCTCTCTCTCTCCTCTGTCTCTCTTCCTCTCTCTCTCTCCTCTCTCTCTCTCTCTCCTGTCTCTCTCTCTCTCTGTCTCTCTCTCTCTCGTCTCTCTCTCTCTCTCTGTCTCTCTCTCTCCTCTGTCTCTCCTCTCTCTCTGTTTTTTTTTTTTTTTTCCTCAGTGTGTTTCTTGTGCTAAAAATACATTTCTTTTGATACTTTGCTTGCCATGCTTACCATTATTGTCAATGTTGGTTATCCAAAACTAGTGTGGCTGCCCGCGTTCAAGTAAACAGGAACCAGAAAAACACAAAAATAGAATCAGGACGCGTATCTAATACAACCAGACAAGACAGGCGCAAAATTTCGGCCAACTGGGCTTTGTCAAGCGTGAATGTAAGATCACAAACAGACAAACACCAAATACACTTAACGAAGCACCAGGGAAGTTTCAGTCTTTTTCTCCTAATTTTTGTACATGGTGTTAGTTTGCTTGTGATCTTTTATTCACGCTTGACAAAGGCCAATTGGCCGAAAATTTGCACCTGTCTTGTCTGGTTGTATTAAATACACGTTCTGATTCTTTTTTTTGTGTGTGTTTTTCTGGTTTCTGGTTGGTTAGCTTATGCAAATGTCTCTCTCATTTTACATCTACATGCCGTTATAATACCTGCGCGCTTTCAGACCTCACATTGAGTTTCTATGCTGTTACAATGCTTGAGCACTATAAAGATCTCGTTTAGTGACTTGTACTCTTACGATGCTTGTACACTAAAGGAACTCACTGATTACGTGCGTATTGATTCTTGCATGGTTGTTATTATTTTGTCGTTAACTTTATTGTAAGATACTGTCATTTCTGTTCACTAAGAGAGACTGGATCTGCTTTCTTTACTCTATTCCCGCCCCCGTTCCTCCCCCCCCCCCCCTCCCCTAACTTTACTGTAAGATACTGTCAGTTCTATTCACTAAAAGAGACTGGATCTGCTTTCTTTTACTCTATTCCCGCCCCCGTTCCTCCACCCCCCCCCCCCCCCACCACCCCATATCATCATTTGATACTACTTAGGAAGGAATTGTCTCTGTGTGTTATCAATTGTGTTAGCAATGATATTCTCTGCCGTTTCTGGTTGGATCTTTATCAAATTTGGATCAGAAGTGTGGACGATTGATAAGTCGCCATTGCCCGAATCATCATGAAATTCATATTGGTTAATTTAAAGCCCAGCCGACTACTACAGCCATATCAGGGCTAACACCACGTGAAAAACGAAGTCATCATCATCATGTGCCCTGCCGCATGGCGTTGGCGATCATGACCCTCCATACGAATCTATCCCTTGTCGCTGCAAGTATTTCTCCCATCCTGTCTGTCTTCATCCACTGCGCAAGTCCATCGAATATTTTTCTCCTTTGGTCTACCTGATGCTTTTCCCCTACAGCTTTCCTGTTGTGACTAGGTGCTCTAATTTCTTTTCCCTCATATAATGTCCTACAAATGTTGCTTGTCTTTTGCTTATCTTCTTCATTTATGTTCTTTTTTTCTGTTTTGCCTTCTTCAAGACTGTCTCATTAATGCCGAGTACGAAGGACAAATGGTCAAGTTCACACAAACCATAATAATAATAGTAATGATAATAATAATAATAACAATAATAATAATAATAATAATAAGGACAATAATAACATTAGTAATAATAATAATAACAGCAAAAACAATAATGATAATCACAACAATAATAATAATAATATTCATACTACTACTAATAATAATAATACTCATAATAACAATACCAATAAGAATAAGAATAATAATAAGGTACATGAAATCAACAAGAAAGTGTGTGAGCAGCAAGAACTTGGACAATATTCAAAGCTGGGTTTTCATTGTTGCTAGTCTACCATTGTGCCCGAAGCACACGAACCGTTTTATTTCAACTTCAGCTTCCAGGTCACAAGTGGCCACAAGGAACAAAACCTGGAATTTTTCTCTATAATAACTGGCGTTTAAATGCCTAAAATTATGTCTGCAGCCAGTAGGCGGCAGCCTTCCATGGCCTTGCCGGGTCTGACCATAAATCAGTCTTGCCAGGTCTGACCATCAATCAGTCTTGCCGGGTCTGACCATCAATCAGTCTTGCCAGGTCTGACCATCAGTCTTGCCGGGTCTGACCATCAATCAGTCTTGCCAGGTCTGACCATCAATCAGTCTTGCCAGGTCTGACCATCAATCAGCCTTGCCGTGTCTGACCATCAATCAGTCTTGCCGGGTCTGACCATCAATCAGTCTTGCCGGGTCTGACCATCAATCAGTCTTGCCAGGTCTGACCATCAATCAGCCTTGCCAGGTCTGACCATCAATCAGTCTTGCCGGGTCTGACCATCAATCAGTCTTGCCAGGTCTGACCATCAATCAGCCTTGCCAGGTCTGACCATCAATCAGTCTTGCTGGGTCTGACCATCAATCAGTCTTGCCAGGTCTGACCATCAATCAGTCTTGCCAGGTCTAGCCTTCAATCAGTCTTGCCAGGTCTGACCATCAATCAGTCTTGCTGGGTCTGACCATCAATCAGTCTTGCCAGGTCTGACCATCAATCAGCCTTGCCGGGTCTGACCATCAATCAGTCTTGCTGGGTCTGACCATCAATCAGTCTTGCCAGGTCTGACCATCAATCAGTCTTGCCAGGTCTGACCATCAATCAGTCTTGCCAGGTCTGACCATCAATCAGCCTTGCCGGGTCTGACCATCAATCAGTCTTGCCAGGTCTGACCATCAATCAGTCTTGCCGGTCTGACCATCAATCAGTCTTGCCGGGTCTGACCATCAATCAGTCTTGCCAGGTCTGACCATCAGTCTTGCCAGGTCTGACCATCAATCAGTCTTGCCAGGTCTGACCATCAATCAGTCTTGCCAGGTCTGACCATCAATCAGTCTTGCCAGGTCTGACCATCAATCAGTCTTGCCAGGTCTGACCATCAATCAGCCTTGCCAGGTCTGACCATCAATCAGTCTTGCCAGGTCTGACCATCAATCAGTCTTGCCAGGTCTGACCATCAATCAGTCTTGCCAGGTCTAGCCTTCAATCAGTCTTGCCAGGTCTGACCATCAATCAGTCTTGCCGGGTCTGACCATCAATCAGTCTTGCCAGGTCTGACCATCAATCAGCCTTGCCAGGTCTGACCATCAATCAGTCTTGCCGGTCTGACCATCAATCAGTCTTGCCAGGTCTGACCATCAATCAGTCTTGCCAGGTCTGACCATCAATCAGTCTTGCCAGGTCTGACCATCAATCAGCCTTGCCGGTTCTGACCATCAATCAGTCTTGCCAGGTCTGACCATCAATCAGTCTTGCCAGGTCTGACCATCAATCAGTCTTGCCAGGTCTGACCATCAATCAGTCTTGCCAGGTCTGACCATCAATCAGTCTTGCCGGGTCTGACCATCAATCAGTCTTGCCGGGTCTGACCATCAATCAGTCTTGCCAGGTCTGACCATCAATCAGTCTTGCCGGGTCTGACCATCAATCAGTCTTGCCAGGTCTGACCATCAATCAGTCTTGCCAGGTCTGACCATCAATCAGTCTTGCCACCTTCTCCAGTGACAGAAGACTGTGGTGATTACAGGCTATGACAGTCAACTGGTTTCATCAACATGTTTCCTTTTTCCCTTCCCACCGTCTGTCTGTCTGTCTGTGTCTGTCTGTGTCTGTCTGTCTTGTCTGTCCTGTCTGTCTGTCTTGCCTATCTGTCTGTCTGTCTCTCTCTCGGTGCCTTCACAAAAATTCTGTGTGTGTGTGTGTGTGTGTGTGTGTGTGTGTGTGTTTGTGTGTGTGTGTGTGTGTGTGTGTGTGTGTGTGTGTGTGTGTTTGTGTCTGTGTGTGTGTGTGTCTCTGTGTGTGTGTGTGTGTGTGTGTGTCTCTCTCTCTCTCTCTGCCTTCACAATCTCTCTCTCTCTGCCTTCACAATCTCTCTCTCTCCTCCTCTCTCTCTCTCTGCCTTCACAATCTCTCTCTCTCTCTCTCTCTCTCCTTCTTTCTCTGTCTCTCTCTCCTCTCTCTCTCTCTCTCTCTCTCTGTCTTTCTCTGTCTCTCTCTCCCTCTCTCTCTCTTCTCTCTCTCTCTCTGTCTCTCTCTCTCTGCCTTCACAATCTCTCTCTCTCTCTTTCAGTCTCTCTCTGCTTTCACAATCTCTCTCTCTCTCTCTCTTTTTTTTTTTTTGTCTCTCTCTGCCTTCACAATAAATCTTCTCTCTCCCCCTCTCTCTCTCTTTCTCTCTCTCTCCCTCTGTCTCTCTCTCTCTCTGTCTTTCTCTGTCTCTCTCTCCTTCTGTCTCTCTCTCCTCCTCCCCCCTCTCTCTCTCTCCCATCATAATAAATCCTCTCGCACGCGCGCACGCGCGCACGCGCTCTCTGTTTTTGTACTTTGATATCGACGGTCATCTTCCAGGACGGTGTCTCTCTCAAAATGAACAACAAAGACAGATACACCAGTGTGGTCGGAAACCCTCTATACGTCCACTTGTGTCTGAAACTATGCATTTCGTTTGTTCGTCT
>JAPXFY010000027.1:52483683-52486183 GCA_030674185.1 Monoplex corrugatus
AACAACTATCTAAAACGGACCTAAATTGTGACCCGTTTTAACAAAATGAGTCCTAAGGTGAAAATAACAGATTTTAGGATATTATGATTTTCAAAATGTCCAGATTATTAACTTTCTTTTCATATGAAATGTATTATTCTACTCCTAAAAATAAGGAAGTTATGGGTGTTTGAAGTGTGTAACATAGCAAGCAGCCATTTTGAGAAAATCAATTTTTAAAATTTTCACCACTTCAGTGAAGTTTTACCTTAAGCAACAGGTATTTGTACTTCACCAATATTTACCAAATTTTGTACCATGGTAAAACACATCATGCCACAATAGCACACAGACATTGGTGTGAACATCTACTGTAATTGTCTTGTTATTTAAGTTTATATATCCCTTTTTCTGACACAAAAAGCATGCCCTTATCTGGTTTAAAACGCATTTTAAATACATTTTCCGATTGAATTATAAAGTGCTGACTGCATGTACATGTAATTTAAAGATTAAATATTCCATTTTTGACGAAAAGTAAAAATTGACAAAATCGACTCATCATACCTTTTCCGGGCCTCTACGCTTTTCGCTGCTTTCGAGTTAGGACTCATTTCGTGAAAACGGGTCACAATTAGCTAAAATTACTTCTGCACATCGCATTCATTTAGAGAACCAAAGACACAATACATGTATCCAATTATCAATCCTAAGAAAGTGTACGTAAGATTTTATCGAACACACACAGGTGAATGGACCAGCAAGGCAGAAAATGACAGGAAGAAATGACAGAAAGCAAAGCAACACGGCAGAAGCAAAGAGAGTGACATAAATGAGAAAATTTCTTGCACAGAATTTCCCGTTTATTTACTGTTATTTTCCGTTTAAAGCCCAGCCGACTGCGTAGTCATATCAGGGCTATAACCGTTTCAAAACATACACAATACTTCCACCGAAAAAAAAGGAAAAGAAAATTAAGCATACATATCGATGCATTCGCGCACATAATCTAAGGAGATGCAAAAAAAAAACGGCAGGAAGAAATGACAGAATGCAAAGGAACAAGGCAGAAACAAAAAGAGTAACAGAAAAGAGGAAATATCTAGCACAGAATTTCCAGAAGGTGGGGATACTATTTATACTGACAGAACCCCCAGCATCCCCACAGGGGGGGTGAGACTATGAGTGGCATGGTGGCGCTAAAATCAAATGATGATGTGTTATAATCAAATGGTGAAGCTTATCGTTTTTACTGTTTAACCCTTTGAACCCAGCTGGCCGATGCGGCGAGAAGTGCGATTAATACCTCTGTATTTGGCAGGCCGCAGGAGCGGCCTGACATGTCCGGTTGACCTTGCCTGGTATGGTGCTGGCGTGCGGTATGCGACCTACCGGCACCTACTCTCCTCTGCCACATCCTGTTTATATTACCGAATTCCAGACACCCTATACTTTCTTCCTGGCAAATTTTTAAGCATTAGAAGGATTTATTCTGAGACACCGATTTTTGCTAGAATTTCTCTAAAAATACTCAGGGTTGAAGGTATCAGAGGTCTAGAAATACTTAGGGTTGAAAGGGTTAAAGCCCAGTGACAGCACACAGCCACTTCAGGACTATAACCATTTCAAATATACACAATATCTGGTTCGAAAAAAAAAGCTTGTTATTGTTTTTGATATCGTTGTTTAAAGCCCAGCCGACTGCACAGAGCCATATCAGGGCTATAACCGCCTCAAAACACACAAAACTTTAACAGGAAAAAAAAAAGAAAAAGAAAAGAAAATTAAGTACACATATCAATGCATAAGCGCACATAATCTAAGGACATGGCCCCGGCGTAGGACCATTCCGTCCGATTTATCGCACAGGGGAGATTTAAAAAAACACACCTGAATACAAATATAAGCATATATAAGGACACCAAAACACATGTAAAAACAGGCATAAATTACATAAAATTGCTTCCGCATATCTGACCTCCTTAGAGCCAAAAATGCACTTAATACATGTACCCAATTATCAATCCGAAGAAAAAGTACGTAAGACTTTATCGAAAAACTACAGGTGAATGGACCATTAAGACAGAAAATAAGTAGAAATGACAGAAAGCAAGGCTAAAAGGCAGAAACAAAGAGAATGACAGAAAAGAGGAAATTTCTAGCACAGAATTTCCAGAAGGTGGGGATACTATTCATACTGAAAGAGCCCCGGCAACCCAACAGGGGTGAAAAAAAAAAAAGCTGCAAAAGAAAATGAAGCACACATGTCAATGCATGCGCGCATATAATCTAAGGATATATCCCTGGCGTTGACCAGTCTATCCAATTTATCACCAGAGTATTTCAAACAAAAAAACTCAGTACAAATGTGAACATAACTAATGATATTAAAGCATACATAACAATAGTCTGAATTACCTAAAATTGCTCCTGCAAAACACATTTCTTACAGTACAGCCAAACATACAGTCAATACATATATATACATGTACCCTATTATCAACCCTATGAGAAAGTACTG
>JAPXFY010000027.1:52496183-52498683 GCA_030674185.1 Monoplex corrugatus
ACACACACCACACACACACCACACACACACACACACACACACACACACACACACACACACACACACACACACACACATTGAAGAAAACAAAAACAAACCAGTTTCATACAAAGCTACAATTTACCTTGTCAAAACCAACGCCTCCTCCATTCAAAGAGCTTTCGATCCGACGCGGCCTCGATCACTTTCTCCCAATCCACATAGTCAGTCTAGTCGTAGATGAACAACAGAGAAGAGATAATAACCACGTCTACTAGTCTCGAATGCCAGCGTGTAACGATATTCCCCAGAAATATATCTCCACACGATTCAGTTACTGAAAACCAAACACGCGAGACGGTTTCTATTAACCTCAGCAAGAGGAAAACATAGCATCGACATCCTCTCGCCGCCCATTCCTTATTCGTTCACTACAACCGAAAACACACACAAAAACGAAACAAAAATTCCACACGTAAAAAGAAAGAAAAGAAAAACGAACGATTTTTTTTCCACGTTATTTACGTCATCGATGATTAAGAGTGACGTCAAACAGCTGTCATTTAAATTAAAAACAAGACGTTAAGTGAACGAGGAAAAAGGTAGGTTTTGGTTATTACAAGCTGAATCTGACCAACGGGAACGGAGTAACCGTAAAGGGAAGCTATCTGCGATAACATGCCATCATGAAGACACACTGCGTCTTTCTGTTATACATAGACACCCAGAGGACTCAAGTGTAAAAAACTTGCAACTCTGCGAGTCTCTCTCTCTCTTCTTCTCACTCTCCCGCAACACGTCTCGCGCCCTGCCCTCGCCACGTGATTCGTTCGCTTCCTGTGATGCGCGTGTCGAGCTGGTGGCGCAACGGGTTGGGACGACTCGCAAAAAAAAAACAACAACAAAAAACAAACGTTTGCAAACGTTTTCATTGACCCCTAAAGAGGCATTCAATTAGAGCCCGACTTCTTTTCAGTTTACTGTAAATTCGCGTTCTCTACAGACTCACACAACCCCGTGGAATTGCAGAAGCTCGGTTCTGTTCAAGTCTCAAACACAAATACTATATCTCCCACTATCTAAAACTGTGCTGACAAGAAAGTCAAATTATGAACTTGATTTCTAAATTTAATTCAATTCAAAAACTGGTCTCTGTCAAACCCAATGTACCAGATAAAATGTAGTATTCAGTTCCCTCAAAACAGTGATAAAAAAAATAACCTAACAACTGTATCAAAAATACAGAAAGGAACATAAACTTTCACTTTCAACAGCCCCGTTTTTCTTTCATACTGCTTATAGCCTAGCCGACTAGTAGAGCCATATCAGGGCTAACACCACGTTAAAAACACCACCTAAGTTTAAGTAAATAGTCTCTTCCGAGACGTCCTTCCATACGTAATTTTCCATTTTTACAAGAAATCGATAGAGTTCACCTGATATGATTTTACGTCGTTTTTTCTTTAATCGCATTTTATATTCGCAAGGTTAACGGTGAGCATGGTTTTTAACTGTTGTCTTTTATCTTAATCGATTGCTCTTTTCTTTTGACGTGGTGTTAGCCCTGATATGGCTCTAGTAGTCGGCTGGGCTGTAAGCAATATGAACTGAACTGCAGTAAAAAGTCAATCGTTAAAAGCCAAGCGACTATTATCCTTTCAAGTCTAAAATGCATGTACAAATCTTTCTCATACGATGAGTCACACCACATGAAATCTATTGATGTCTTGTTAAAAAATATTTGAAAACTGCAACCGGAAGAGCATCTCTGAAGAGGCTTTTAAGGTGTCTGCCGTATAGTGCTTATGTCTCACATCGTTAAGTCCAAGTATTCAATAAGGTGTCTGATGCTCAGCGGCTCGTCACATGGTATACATCACGGTGTTTCTTCATTTTTTAAAAGGCAGATGAATATAGGTATGTGACCCGTGTTTACCGAACATAACACTGTTTCCAGCGATTCCCAAGAGCAGAGGGGAGAATCTTTAAGGTTAAGGCGGATTTGAAACAAGGTCTGGTTTGCTTGTTCCAATCTTCCTGCTTGAAATTGTTCACATAACGTGTACTTTGGCTGCAGATCTCTGTAAGGAATGGGAGGATTAGACATCGCTTAACCGCTTCCTCCATCTGGGGCAACCCGCACACATGAAGCGCTGATCGCGACTCTCTGCCTGCTATGATGGTGCTTTGGTCTAAGAAGTAATGAAAAGTGTACAGGTATCACTGTACTTTTGGTGCTTGGAGCCAAAACTTAATGAAAGTGGACAGTATCACTGTGCTCTTTGTGCTTGGTGCTAAGAACGTAATGAAAGTGGACAGGTATCACTGTACTTTTGGTGCTTGGAGCTAAGAACTAATGAGAAGTGGACAGGATCACTGCCCTTTGGTGCTTGGAGCTAAGAACTTAATGAAAAGTGGACAGGTATCACTGTGCTTTTGGTGCTTGGAGCTAAGAACGTAATGAAAGTGGACAGGTATCACTGTACTTTTGGTACTTGGAGCTAAGAACTAATGAAAAGTG
>JAPXFY010000027.1:52513683-52516183 GCA_030674185.1 Monoplex corrugatus
CACTTCCGTTCACAAACTGTGTCTATTATGTCTTGGACCTTCGTTTTTCCTCTTACCCATGCCGCCGTTTTCCGGTCCTTCCAGGCGATTCCCATCATGATCCGGCGTTTTAATTAACAATTGGCATGTCTTTATTTCTTACGATCATAAGATGGCGCTTGCTTTACCGAATGCTTGCCATCCGAGCGTAACGCGACGTCTGATCTCTTGTTCCTTAGAGGTTTGAGTCCATCGATATATATACTGACCCAAGGTAGATATACTCATATAGTGGTCGACCTCTTCTATTGTGTGGTTGTCAATTACGATAGTTTTGGTCTTTGTCTTCCACGTGGTCGTTACACAATGATTTTAGTTTTCGTTTTCGTCGTGTTTCATGCTCAATCCAATTTTAAGTACAAACTTGGACTGTCGAAAAAAAAAAAACAATGTTCGCCAAGCCAAATGTCTGCTATTCCCGACGTTCACAGTTGGTTGAATCACGCTGTCTCAGTGTTTTTGCCTGCGATGAAGACACTGTGACTGTCTCTTGAACATGTCGTCTGGCATGTCTTCTGGTCAGAGTTACCTCCCCTGTGTCGTTCACAATTTCACGTGCATCACTATCGTGCTTTACGTGCTTTGTGTTTACGTGTACGTGCTACGTTCGAACGGGGCGAGTTTTTTTTTTTTTTAAACAGGATGGTCAAGCTATACTTTAAGCTTTTTTTTTTTTTTTGCACACTTTGCAACGTACTACATACAACACACCACACACACACACACCACACACGACGCACTCACACACACGCACGCACACACACAACAACGCACAAACACACACACACACACATTACACAACACACAAAAACACACACATACATACACACACATACACACACACACAAACACATACACACACATACACACACATAACACACACACACAAACACATACACAAACACATACACACACACACAACACACACACACATAAACACACACAAATACACACACGAACACACGCACACACACACAAACACACACACACACACACACACACACACACACACACACGCATACACACACACATGCACGCGCGCGAACACACACACACATACACTCACACATACACACACACACACACACACACACAACACACACACACAAAATACACACACAACAACACACACACAAACACACACACACAACACACACACAACACACACACACACAACATACATACACAACACACACATACACACGCCCTCGTGTGAATGCCGGGTGCTCAAGGGATCTTGTCCACCCTTTCTCATTATAATTCACAGCAAAATCTTCTGCCTTTGCTTTATACCAGCTCAGTTATAGGGGGTGAAATCATCATTTTTTGCTGAATTTTTGTGAAAATTTGGTCAAGCTGTCCTACAGAAAGTTGATGGCCCAGGAAAAAGATAGTGCTTCATGCAGTAGCCACACTTACACTCTTTATGTGTGCAAAATATTGCACTCCAGTTTTGTTAGTTTTATGGGGGGTAAGCCTTACACTATGTAGTACATTTTGGTATGTCGCGGAAGTATATTTTTTATTTTTTTTATTTTTTTTATATATTTGCACTGTCATCAGACAACAATGACTTATACCATACTAAAATACTGCCTCTTGCTGACCTTCAGGCAAAATTTAAAGGCTGCACCTGAATTAGTTGCTCAACATAGTTTGATATAGTATAGGTACTGAATTTTGGGTGACCGTGCCCCCTTAAGAGACTTAACTGTTCACTCAGGCTTTCTAACGTGGATATAAGCATGTGGTATGTGTGTACGTATGTGTGTGTATATATACAAACCCTTCTCGAACGTATACGTATCTGTCAGTCTGTATGTGTCGTGCACGCGCGTGTATGTATGTGTGTGCACGTAATCTCAGGCCACACTTCTCTCCTTCTTTGCATTCGCCTTCTTCCTTCCTTTGATTCTTCATGTGAAACTCCTCTCTCTCTCTCTCTCTCTCTCTCTCTCTCTCTCTCTCTCTCTCTCTCTCTCTCTCTCTCTCTCTTCTATCTATCTATCTATTATATATATATCTCTCTCTCTTGCTCTCTCTCTCTCTCTCTCTCCCTCTTTGTGAACAACAAATATAATTCTAAACCATGTGACATAAGAATGCATTATGTTTTATTCTTCGCTAAAATATATTATAAAGTATGTATGTCATAGACTTAAACATATGTTTCGGTAAATAACAGAAAGAAAAAAAAGAAAAAAACAGAGCATCAGATTTCTTAACATGAACCAGACGAGAGAAAAAGCAAACAATTCAAATTAAAAACAGAAAGAAAAAAAAAAAACGGCAGTTTTGTGCAAGAAATAACACCCTTCCTCTAAAAATAAGGATTCCTTGAAATCCAAAGTGCAACAATTATAAAACTCTCTCTCTCTCTCTCTCTCTCTCTCTCCTCTCTCTCCTCCTCTCTCTCTCTCTTCTCTCTCTCCTCTCTCTCTCTCTCTCTCTCTCTCTCTCT
>JAPXFY010000027.1:52518683-52528683 GCA_030674185.1 Monoplex corrugatus
CAATAATACTAAAACACCAATAAAAAACAAACAAACAATGATACACAACATCTACCAAACAAAGTCTGAACATTTCACAAAACGCGTGTCCACATCATCCGTGAACATACGAGTGCTTAAACATACTGCCGAGTTATCTATATAAAAATTTACGTGTGTCCAACATTACCATAAAACATACTGCCCATTGATCCACAAACCAAAACACATTGCTCAAACATTGGTAAAGAGTATGTCCAAGCATCTAACATGTACAAATGAGTCTGTCTATAACAATATCCCCGAACACATACAGAAATATAAAAAAATAACACCAACACATCCATATGTGGTTTTACTGGACACTAAAATGGAAACAGAAGAACAAGAAAAACCAATGTAAGCGCGTATCCAACACAACAAAACAAAACAAGCGCAAATTTTCGGCCAACCAGCCTTTGTCAAGCGCGAACGCACGGTCACAAACAGATCACAAACACCAAACAATGGATAATAAAAACAGGACTAAAAACTTCCTTGCTGCCTCGTCCAGTGGGTAAGAAGGGGACCAAATGCAATGACGCTACTGTGCGTCAAAATGGACAGACAGAAGAACTAATGAAAGTGTCCTGGAAGAACTTGATACCACCAGAAAACTACTAGCAGACATCAACAAGAGAAGACTTAAAATACATTGGTGTTTGTCATGCAAAAAGAACACGGACCTCATGGCAACTATTTTATCGAGGAAAATCAGTGGCAAAAAGGAAGAAAGGCAGACCTCTAATTTCATACATCGAGAACATAACCAACATCAGTGGCCTAAATATTCAAGAAATTGTCCACGAAAGTCAAGACAGAGCGGCCTGGAGGGAGATGGTGGTGTCCAGGTGTGCGGCGGCCAAGACCGAATCCGGTGACGCCGACAGGTGAGACAGGTGAGAGTTGATGCCCAGTCACCTATAATGAAAACACGTTAATGCCCAAAAGAAGAAGAGCTGGAAAGAAAAGGGGAAACAACCAGAAGAGAAAGACAGAAAAGAAACAAAGGAGACAGAAAGACAAAGAAAAAAAAAACCAGAAACAAAGACAGTAATAACAAGAGAACGATAGAAAATTTCTAGGACAGAATTTCCAGAAAGTGGGATACTGTTTTATAGTGAAACAGCAGCTAGCATCCCCAGGAGGGAAAAGTACAAGGTGTGAATAAGACAAACCGAGAAACACGTTTGAGTTTGCTCATGAGTCCTAACGACTCTGCGCGCAAGGACGAACATATGCGCTTCGCCTATCCGTCCATATCCAACAGACCACGATAGAAATCTCAGCGCTATGCGTAAATTCTGCACAGCATTTGTTTAAGAATATAATTTTAACAAAGAACGGATTTACGCAATGGAACTGGACGGAATGAAAATACTGCAGCAGTTTACGAAACGGGATGACATTTTTTATAAGTATATCATGACATTAAATTGAAACTATCAGAGATATCACAGTTCTCAACTGTCTAAATTAAAATGCGTCTTTTTCTCAAATATTTCACAGGATATATTCTATAAATATACGTCTCCACATTAACAAAAAAAAGAGATCAATTAGTCAGACAATATAATTACTCAATAGCTCTCCAGCCAGCCAGCCATTTATTCAAGCAAACAACTAACCAACCAATCCATCGAATGACCAAACATTCCACCACCAATCCAGCTATTGATAATCGGTCAGTGGAGTTTTATTTGAAAAAGAGAGTGAACGACAAACAGACAGACAGACAGACAGACAGGCAGACAAACAGATAGACAGACAGACAGAGATATAAGTAGGTACGTAGGTACGTACATACATACATACATACATATGTACATACGTACGTGCATACGTACATACGTACGTACGTACATACATAAATACATATATACACACATACATACATACATATGTATATACATACGTAATACATACGTACATACATACATACATACGTACGTACGTACATACATACATCATACATACACACATACTACGTACATACATACATACATATATACATACATACATACACCATACATATAGTACACATACAGACAGACAGAAGAGAGGAGACAACCATTACACCCATAAGCTAAACAACGGTTTAGTTAAGTTTGTTTCAAGACCTTATGATTACAGTCACTTTTTGGGGGGGAGGGGGGAGCGGGGAGCGGGGGAGCGGGGCAAAATGAGAATTTCACCCTTTTAACTTCAGCAATTATCAGCCTCATTATCGTCACAGTCAGTAACCCTTTATCATCACAATCGAAGAACACCCTCAAACAATCTGTCACGAGAAGAGAATAATACGTCATGAAGAATTTTAGCTTAACCCTTTCACTCCTTCCTCTTGTCCACCCGCAGGAAGGTAGTGGATAAGGGGGAGAAAGTGAAAGGGTTAATAAAAGTGATTTCTCATACAGACAGACAAACAAACTGTGATCACAGTTATTGGACGGAGAACAATTAAATAAAATTAAAAAATTTCTCGTTATTCAACGACATTGAAGCGAAGGTTATATAATCAGCAGTAAAGGTCACAGCAACATCACATCGAGCTGAAGGTCGAATCAACTGTGAAGATCATAATTATTACCAGCCAAGGTCATGTCAAGGACAAAGGTCACATTAACAATGAAGGTTTCGTCATCGACGGCGATGGTCACATCAACAGCGAAGGTTATGCCAATAACAACGGTCACATTAACAGCGAAAATCACTAACCAGAAAAAAAAACACGAAAATAGAATCAGAACGCGTATTTAATACAACCAGACAAGATAGGTGCAAATTTTCGGCCAACTGGCCTTTGTCAAGGGTAAACGTAAAATCACAAACGAATCAACACCAAATCAAAAATTAGGAGAAAAAAAAGACTCAACCTTCCCTGCAGCTTCGTCCAGTGGGACAAAGGACTGATTTAGTCCTTTTTTCCCGTGGACGAAGCAGCAGGAAAAATGTTAGTGTTTTTTTTTCTTCTAATTTTATTCGTTTGTGATCTTACGCTTACGCTTGACAAAGGCCAGTTGGCCGAAATTTTGCGCCTGTCTCGTCTGGTGGTATTAAATACGCTTTCTGATTCTATTTTCGTGTTTTTTTCTGGTTCCTGTTTGCTTGAACGCGGGCAGTCACACTTGTTTAGCGAAAATCACATTCACGACAAATACCACTTCTTGTCATCCAGAGTCGATACGACGATAATCACAAAGGCAGCAGCATCAATACGACGATAATCACAAAGGGTAGCAACATCAACAGCTGAAGGCATCAAGAATAAAGGCCCGTCAACAGCCAAGGTCACAGAGGAAAAGGTCACGGAGACCAAGGTCACCACGCCATCCACCATAGTGTCGACGCTCGTGAAGGACTCCACGGTCATAGGTCCTTGACATTCAAGATGACAATTCAAGATCAGCAGGGCAGATTTGACGACAGAGGTGAGGGGTGATAAAGGTCAGAGGTCGAGCTCCTCCCTAAGAGGGTGTGAGATGATACGCTGGTGGATGAGGATGAAGAGAGGGATGTAGGTGACGAAGTCCAGAAAGTCCACCACTCCTTTACTCTCACGGTTGAACTTGCTCAGCACCTGCAAGACCAGTATCAGGTGTAATTATTCTGCATAGTACACATTCAAGATTCATCATCATCATCATCATCATGTGCCCTGCCGCATGGTGTTGGCGATCATGGCCCTCCATACGAATCTATCCCTTGTCGCTGCAAAGTACATCTCCCACCCTCTCTGTCCTCAGCCACTCAGCAAGTCCGTCCGATATTTTCTCCCTGGGTCTTACCTGGTGTTCTCTTTCCCTCCAGCTTTCCTGTTGTGACCATGTGCTCTAATTCCCCTTTCCTCATGAAATAGTCAAGATTAAATAAACATATTACGTTTATAACTAAATCGCGGTTGGTTACATCCAAACTACTGTCAGAGGCGTAAGTACGCAATCCATTAAAAAGCCTTTGACTCCCGCACCTTAATAAACCAACTGCAAAAACTTGACCCTTTGACTCCCTTACCCTATCCACCAACTTCCTTCAGAAAGCTGGTGGATAGGGTGAGGGAGTCAAAGGGTCAAATTTTTGTTTTGCAAGCATGGTTGACAACGCAGGATACTGGTAGACAGGATGCATGAATAAAAGTATTAAGAAGTTATAATCGTTTCCTTTTTTTTTTTTTTTTATTAAAATGAACGTTATCCTTTGAATTTTCGTCGTTTATTTTAACCCCTTCACTGCCAAGCCTATCTCACGCTCGGTGGCAACTACTTGCCAAGGTTTTTTTTTTTTGGTTGGTGAATGACGAAGATTCAAAGGAAAACGTACATTTTCACAAAAGAGGAAACAATTATACGAACTTCTTTTTAATTAATGATGGTGATACGAAATAAAACGTGGAACAACCCACAATGTCCCTCTCCAGAGACGGCTAATAATGAACAGCTGGTCAGTTTTGTGTCAAGCATAATCTGGGCTTTGTTGGTTTGTTTGTTTGTTTGTTGGTTTGTTTGTTTGTTTGTTGTTTTAGTCTGTTAAGTTTCAGTTTCAATTTTCTCAAGACGACGTCTCCGCGCTCGGAATGAATTCCATATGCACTAACGTCACTGGTGCCATGTGATGGAGAAGATCCAGAATGATCGCGGCACAAGCTTCAAGCCTGCATACAAACCCAATAGCCGGCCAGGTCCTGAGGTCCTACCTAGATAGTTCCATAACTCTGGGGTCGTAGGGGAATGAGGTGGTGGCGACCTCAACTTTTCCCGGGGCCAGCACCACGAGGGCGGCGCCCATCCCTTCTTCCTCGATACAAATTCACATTCATATCCACTTTTTTTTTTTTTACTAAGACTTTATAAAGGCAAGAAGGCTATTTGGTCTTCAAGGTGTGTGTGTGTGTGTGTGTGTGCTGTGTGTGTGTGTGTGTGTGTATGTATGTGTGTGTGTGTGTGTGTGCGTGTGTGCGTGCGTGCGTGCGTACGTGCGTGCGTGCGTGCGTGCGTGTGTGTGCGTGCGTGTGTGGTGTTTGAAGGGCGGGTAACACGGGAGACAAAGTGCATTATGTGCAATAAAATTAAGTTTTAAAAGAATCTATACAAAGGGTCACTCACAAATTGCGTGTGTTGTGGAGTTAGTCCCCCTGCCGTGAGTTCCACAGCCAGTCTGTCGGCGGTGGCGCCACCTCGTGGCGCTATGTCGTCCTCCTCCACGAAGCGGAACAACTCCTGTAACCATGGTGACAACAACACACGTAAACATACAGAATTATGTAAAATTACCTTATGATTATTATGATTATTATCAACTGTACACACTGTATTCAAAGACCCTATACGATTAACAGTATTTGCATGGTTTCTTTCTTTCTTTCTTTTGTGTGTGTGTGTATGTGGTGGTCTTTGATTTAATGTCTATTCACTAAAGTGATTTTAGACAAAAAAACAAAACAAAAAGGGGGGGGGGTGATAGAGGAGGAGTGAAGAGGATATTTGAAAATTGTCAATTTTGAATTTGAGAAAAGATGATCCAGAAAAACAACTTTTGTTGTGTATGTGTGAGTGAGTGAGTGTGTGTGTGTGTGTGCGTGTGTGTGTGTGTGTGTGTGTGTGTGTGTGTGTGTGTGTGTGTGTGTGTGTGTGTGTGTGTGTGTGTGTGTGTGTGTGTGTGTGTGTGTGTGTGTCCCATTTTCTAAGCCACCGTAATGGCCACAGAAGCTGGGGCAGTTTTTTTGTTTTACAATGCTATGATGACGATGACGATGACGATGACGATGACGATGACGTTGACGATGACGGTGATGATGATAATCACGATGCTGTGGAGTTCCATCTAGGATTGAGACTACGTGACAGGGCTGTACTCTACACTTACTATCATAACATATCCTGGCGTCAACCAGGCCCGAGAGATACAGACACATGCGGAGTTGGTCAAGAGATAATTAGAACAACAACTTCAATGACAAGTCTGCGAAGTGGATGAGACTCGACTGGGTGGGTCCCAGTCTTCCCAAAGAGCCCACACTACGTTCTACTCCGGGAAGGAGCCGGATCGGGCCGAAAAAATCCCACAGTGATTTTGACATGACTTAATGGGGATTCGAACCCACAACCTTGCAGCTGGTTGTCCATTGCGCTTACCACTGCATCTCAGCGACTGGCAGAGCAAATGTTTTATCCATTAAACCACATATCCATCTATGGACAGCAAAGAAAACAAACGAGACAGTCTTGACGGAGGCAGACACAAGTAGATCACTCATAAGGAAGATTAGAAAAAGACAGGCAACATTTATAGGCCATTTTATGAGGAAGGTGGATTTGGAGCACCTGGTCACAACGGGAAGGCTGGAGGGAAAGAGAGCACCAGGTAGACCCAGGGAGAGAATGCTGGACGGACTTGAAGAGTGGCTGGGGACGAGGAGGGTGGGGGAGATGCTAGGGGCAACGAGAGATAGAGACAGATGGAAGTCCATGATCGCCAACGCCTGATGATGATGATGGTGATCCATCTATGAATAAGAATGTATAATTAACTCATTGCAATCTTAACAACATCCTTCGACTGATTAGCCTATACGCGCTTTACAAAAACCCAGTTTTTCTTTTTAATATTTTTACTTAGATGTATTTGGGGCTGTGGTTAAAAAAATGCATCTGTCACATTAAACATTCTAAAAGTCCTCATCTACAAAACTGGATAAATTGGACGGAGCGGTCAACGCCAGGGGCATCTCTTTAGATTATGTGTGAGAATGTACTGATTTGTGTAATTGATTTTTTTTTTTTTCCTTTTTTCCTGTTGAAGTATTGTGTATGGTTTAAGGGGGCAGACCTACCCAGACCTACCATGATGTATACATCAGACATAATATGTTCAAAAGTTTTCATCCGATTTCCTTGATATTTGGCACACATATAGCAGGGACAGGTACCTATAGCCAGTACCTATAGCAGTTTTGCTTGAAAGAAACATTTTTATCAAAAGTTGTATTTTAATTTTTTTATTAAAATTATTAAAAAAATTGGTGTGATTATTGTACAGAAAATAATGATAGTAGAGCTAAAAATGTACTACATGCCATACATACTATACCGATGTGTCTGCTCACTTAATATCAAATTCCTAACATGAATGTATGTGTATTTATAAATGTCACAGTATGTACTATATTTTTTCATTTTCGTGAGAACATTTTTAATTAATTAATTTTTGTCAACTTTTCATAACTCACAGACCCCGACAAAGATATTCAATCCAAAGAATACTGTCTGAGGTATCTTCTTGCCAAATGTCATGGTGATTGGTTAATTAGAACTGAAACACTGAACATCACAATCTTTGTACCCAAATCTGGGTAGGTCTGCCCCCTTAAAACGGTTCTAGCCCTGATATGATTCTACGCAGTCGGCTGGGTTTTGAACAAAACAGAAATAATAGTAATCCATTAGGCCACACATCCATCCATCGACGAAAAAGAATGTATAATTAATTCACTGCAATCTTAACAGCATCCCCTGACCATAAGTGACCTTCCATCACGGAGTCGCTTGTCAGTAAGAGACCAAACAAACTGGATATCAACATCAACGGAACCCAGTTGAAGCAAGCCAGTGAATTTAAATACCTGGGCAGCATCTTCACTGAAAATGGCAAACTAGACAGAGAAATCGAGACCAGATGCCAGAAAGCCAACACAGTCAGCTACCAACTTGCCCCTCTCCTGAAACACCCCAGCATTCCCACCAGCACTAAGGCGAAACTCATCAACGCCATTTTTCTACCAACGCTGACATACCAGTGCCAGACATGGTCCCTAACTAAAGTCCTCGAGAGAAAACTGGTCACCTGTGAAATGAAATGCCTGAGGAAAGCAGTAAACAAGACAAGGCGGGACAAGATCAGAAATGAGGTGATACGAGACATGGTAGGAGCAGCAGCAATCCTACAACACATCGAACATATGAGGATCAAGTGGTTCGGACACCTCACACGTATGCCCCTAAACCATCCAGCTCTTCGGGCATACAACACCAGATACTCTGGCTGGAGAACCAGAGGAAGACCAAGACGACGATGGAGCGACTCCGTGGCAGACACCCTCAGAGCTCACGAGATGTTCCTTCTCCAGGCCACCCGCCTTGCTGCTGACAGACCCCCAAAAATGCATATGTAACACTAAACATTCTCAAAGTCCTTATCTACAAAACGTTTCTAACTCTGTTCACATTTGGTTATAAAATCATAAGGAAGGACGGGCGAAGGGGGGGGGGGGGCGGTGTCGGAGAGGGGGAAGAAACTCATTCACTGCACCTCACTCCACTTCCCTCAACCTCCACCCCCTCCATCTCAACTCTCAAACTAAGAGGGGGGAAGGAGGGGGAAGAAACTCATTTACTGGACCTCACCCCACTTCCCTAAACTCCCATCCTCTCCATCTCAACTCTCAAACTCAGGGAGAAGAAACTCATTCACTGCACCTAACTCGGACTTCTCTCAACCTCCACCTTCTCCATCTCATCTCCCAAACGAAAGAGGGAGGAAGGAGGGGGAAGAAACTCATTCACTGCACTTCACTCCACTTCCCTAAACTCCCATCCCCTCCATCTCAACTCTCAAACTGAGGGGGAAGAAACTCATACACCGCACTTCACTCCACTTCTCTCAACCTCCACCCTCATCTCCATCTCAACTCTCAAACTAAAGAGGGGGGGGAGGGGGAGGGGGAGGACATTCACTGCACCTCACCCGACTTTCCTCAACCTCCATCCCCTCCGTCTCAACTCCCAAACTCTCTTTTTTCTTTTTTTTTTTTTTTTTTTTTTTTTTGTGCTTTTGTGCGGTGATGGGAATGACAAGCTTAGGCGGCTTGCCGGGGTTCAGCACGGGCCATAACCCTGCACACCTCAGCACAGTTGCCCAATTTCGGGCAGATTCCTTCCCCTTAGCGGAGGGCATGCAGAAATACGAACGAGCGGACAACAAATCGATCGGACAGAGTGAACAAAAGGGAAAAAGATTACTTGGCTGAAACAGGCGCGGGTAACAGGGAAAATGGCTGCCGGAAGAGGGCAATTACAGTACATGCGCTGTGCGCCAACAGATTTGCGACTTCCGCCTTAGGCGGAGTGGCATTGGTATGGAACAGAAAATCTGATCGTTTCCGACCACTGCATCAGTGCGACGCGGTATAGTGTGTGATTAAACTGTAGACATTCACACACATATACATACAACACACACGCACATACAAAACATACACACACACACACGGCGCGCGACCCCCGCGATACAAACACATACACACACACACACCGCGCGCGCGCACACACACACACACACACTGCGAGCAATTTTAGGTCATTTAGGCCCAGTTTTATACATGTTTTAGTGTCTTCTCAGTGATGTATAAATTTGCATTTAGGTACGTTTTTTAAATCCCCTGTATGACAAACTGGACGGAATGATCAACGCCAGGGGCATCTCCTTAGATTATGTGCGTGGATACATTCATATGTGACTTAATTTTCTTTTCCTTTTCTTTTTCCTATTGAAGTATTGTGTATGTTTTGAAACGGTTAGTGCCCTGATATGGCTATACGCAGTTGGCTTGGCTTTAAACACAAATAACAGTAACAGTAAACAAACACAGACACAGAAATATATATATATATATTTATATTGTTTATATTTATTTGTATGTATATATATTTTTTCTTTCTTTTTTTTAACAGTAACACACACACAGACACAGAAATATATATATATAAACATAAAATATAAACAAACAAATATATATATGTAATAATATATATATATATATATATATATATATTATATATATATATTAGATATACATAATATATTTGTTTGTTATATTATTTGTATCTATATATATTTTTTCTTTCTTTTTTAATTTTGTTTCCTATTTTAAAGTATCTACCCTGGTCCCTCCTACTGTTAATAAACAATCAATACACCATCCATTCTT
>JAPXFY010000027.1:52533683-52538683 GCA_030674185.1 Monoplex corrugatus
CACAACACAACACAACACCACACAACACAACACAACACAACACAACACAGCATAACACAGCACAACACCACACAACACAACATAACACGAGTTCAACACAACACAACATAACACAGCACAGCACAGCACAACACAACACAACATAACACAACACAACACAACACAACACAGCATAACACAGCACAACACCACACAACACAACATAACACGAGTTCAACACAACACAACACAACACAACACAACACAACACAACGCAGCGCAACGAAATACAGTACAATAGAGTAAAATGTAATACAATACAATACAATACAAGACCAGACAAGACAAGAAGACAATGCAATGCAATACAACACAACAAAACACAACACAACACGATATCAACACAGCACCACACAACACAACATTAACAGGACAGCAAACACAGCACAACACAACACAACAAATACAACACAATAGAATACAATACAACATAACACAACACAACATAGCACAACACAATACAAAACAGCACAACACGAGATCAGCACAACACGAGATCAACACAACACAATGCAGCATAACAGAACACAACAAAACACAACATCACACAACAACACACTAAAACACCACACCACACCACACAACACCAAACCACACCACACCACACCACAATACAACAGAGCACAACACAACACGAGATCAACACAACACAACACAATGCAGCATAACAGAACACAACACGACACAACAAGACACAATACAGCACAATACAACACAGCACAACACAACACAACACAACACAACACACCACAACACAACACAACACAGCACAACACACCACGCCACACCACACCACACCACAAACAGCACAGCACAGCACAGCACAGCACAGCACAGCACAGCACAACACACCACACCACACCACACCACAACACAACACAGCACAACACAGCACAACACAACACGAGATCAACACCACAACACAACACAGCACAACACAACACAACACAACACTACACCACCAACACCACACAAACACCACACAACACAACACAACACAACACAACACAACACAACACAACACAACACAACACTACACCACACAACACAACACAACACAACACAAAGGAAGACTGGCTTACTCTAGCTGTGTCACTTTCTCCGACAAAGCCGCCACAACACTGAACAGACGGAAATTGATGGTAGTTCTGGCCGGTAGGTTCAACACCTGAACATACACATACATTTATCAATCATAGCAACACACGCACTGAAAGAGAGAGAGAGAGAGACAGAGAGAGAGAGACAGAGACAGAGACAGAGAGACAGAGAGAGACAGAGACAGAGAGAGAGAGAGACAGAGACAGAGAGACAGTCAGTCAGACAGACAGGCAGACAGACAGACAGAGACAGAGAGACAGACAGTCAGACAGACAAGCAGACAGACAGACAGTCAGACAGACAGACAGACAGTCAGACAGAGATAGAGAGAGACAGAAAGAGAGATAAAGAGAGAAAGACAGACCCACGAACACAGAGAAAGGAGAGAGTGATCGAGCGAGAGATAAGAGGGAGAGAGGTAGGGAAGGAGGGAGAGAGAGAATGAGAGGGAGAGAGAGAAAGAGGGAGAGGGAGAGAGAGAGAAAGAGGGAGAGGGAGAGAGAAAGAACGAGAGACAGAGAGACAGACAGACAGACAGTGAGAGTCAAAGAAATGAAATGACACGAAGGGACGTAACCGCACCAAGAAATTAAACAACAGGCTAAAGGGCTAAGAGGAGTTGCTTTTCCTGACACGAAACCCCCTCAGCGAACATGGCACTCTGTGTGTCAATCTAACAACCAAACCAAACCAAACCAAACCAAAACCAAACCAAACCAAAACCATGACGTAGCTCGTATCTTGAAACGAATTTCCCCATTGAAAATAATGGAAATCCAATTAATCCGTTCCACACCCCAAAAATATCAATATAAAAATCAGGTAACATGGTATTTTATGCAGAATTAAAGTAATTTTTCTAACATTTAACAATGATAAATAATATACAGTGTACATGTACTGTGCTTTACTTTTATGAAGAGTCGTGGCTGGCTTGAGGGAGACGATGGGGAGGAGGAGAGGGGTTACTGTGGGGAAGGAGAATCCCCCTCTGATTCAGGAGGGCTCTCTCTTCTTGGGAATTTTACCCCACTGGGACCAGGTTGTTTTTCAAAAAAAGACCTGTGTCATCAGAATTAAAAACTTGCTGGGGTATGAACCCCTCACTAATAATGAGTTCTGCATAATTTCTTCCTTCTTCTTCAGGATAGTGCAGATTGTTGATGACGAATGGTCGTAAAACTTGGCGAGATCAGCCACATGTAGACCACGCTCGTGTTTTTCTATGATCTCCTTCTTCAATTCTATGGAAATTGTATCCTTCTTCCTCTTAGCAGCACTACCCTTAGCAACCATCTTCTTGGACGACGTAGTGGGTTACAAAATTTCTTCACGTAAACCACAAGAAAACACTGAAAAGCGCAAATGAACGCAGAGATGCTTCCGCTACGAGAGAACAACGCTCACTGAGAGCGGGATGCAGCGGCGGGAAGCACGTGAAGTAACCACAACGTCGCTCGTAACTCGAGCGAATGCTCGTATACCGAGGCGAATTGTTCCAAGTATTTTGTGCTCGTAACCTGAATTGCTCGTATGGCGAGACGCTCGTATCCTGAGGTGCCACTGTATATCGGTAAACATTTTTAGCCCCACACATGTCCCGCCTCATTCTCCCTCCCCTCACCACCCGCCCATTTCAGGACCTTCCCATCACACAGGGTTCTGCACAAGCTACAAAAGTCTTGTCAGATAATCAACGCCAGATTTGGGTGGGACATGTAGTTATGGAATTTTCCGACTGCAATGACATCCTCTTGAAATAACTCCGAGCAGAGAGAATAGTGGCTTACTCTCTTTGCTCTGAGCTCGGTATAGGAGCTGAGTTCTTTCAGGAGAGATTCGTCGCTCGTGAATAAGTCTAAATGCACGCCACCCTATCAATCAGCAGGTCCACATGCACTCCACTAAATCCGCCAACACGTCCAAATGCACTCCATCCAATTTGCCTGCAAGTTCACATGCACGCCAACCCAATCTGCCAACAAGTACAAATGCACTTTACCTGATCAACAAACAAGACCACATGCACTCCTCCAATCTGTCAACAAGTCCAAATGCACTTCACCCCAATCTGCCAACAAGTCCACATGCACTCCACCCATTCTGCAGTAGGTCCAAATGCACTCCACCCGATCTGCCAGCAAGTACAAATGTACTCTGCCCTATCTGCCAACAAGTCCAAATGCACTCCACCCAATCTGCCAACAAGTCCATATGCACTCCACCCGATCTGCCAGCAAGTCCACATGCACTCTACCAAATCTGCTAACAAGTCCACATACACTCCACCCGATCTGCCAGCAAGTCCAAATGCACTCCACCCAATCTGCCAGCAAGTGCAAATGCACTCCACTCGTTCTGCTATCCGTTATCTGGCAGACCCTGAAGCCTACAAAAAAAAAGTTTTATACGCTGACAAGGTCTTTCTCTTTCTCCTATCACTATATAGCGAAAACATCATGAGAAACCTAGAAGAAGACCCTGGATTAAAGGTTGGAGGGAAAATGATAAACAACATTCGGTACGCAGATGACACAGTGCTAATTGCAGAAAATGAAAGGGACCTACAAAACCTTGTGAATATACTAGAAATAGAAAGCAAAGGTAAGGGGTTGGAACTAAACAGCAGGAAGACTGAAGTCATGGTGATCAGTAAAAGACATGAAATCCCCTCATGCAAAATAACAGCAAATGGCACAACCTTGACACAGGTTAATAAGTTCAAATACCTGGGAACGGTCATTTCATCAGACGGCAGATGCACATCGGAAATAGCTGGCAGAATCGGCCAAGCTAAAACAGCATTCAAGAAGATGACAAGCATTCTTACCAACAAATGCCTATCAATTAATATCAGAAAGAGAGTCCTTGAATGTTATATAGAACCAATACTGTTGTACGGATGCGAGGCGTGGACAGTCAGCAAGCAAAGCCAGAGCAGGATCGAGGCAGCCGAGATGTGGTTTCTCAGAAGAATGTTGAGAGTTCCATGGACAACAAAGAAAACAAACGAGACAGTCTTGATGGAGGCAGACACAAGTAGATCACACATAAGGAAGATTAGGAAAAGACAAGCAACATTTATAGGCAATTTTATGAAGAAAAGGGATTTGGAGCACCTGGTCACAACGGGAAAGCTGGAGGGAAAGAGAGCACCAGGTAGACCCAGGGAGAGAATGCTAGACGGACTTGCAGAGTGGCTGGGGATGAGGAGGGTGGGGGAGATGCTGGGGGCAACGAGATATAGAGATGGTTGGAAGTCCATGGTCACCAACGCCATGCGGCAGGGCACCTGATGATGATGATGATGATGACAAGGTCTTGAAATGGAGGGGGGGGGGGGGCAGGCATGGAGAAACGCATCGAAACACTAAGCTGATACCCACCACGTTGACCGGGAGCATTAAGCCAACAGGCCAAGCTTTCATACAGCCAGCTGGGATTGAACCTGCGATATCAGAACTGGTGAATAGGGTGAGGGAGTTAAAAGGGGTTAAGTTTTTGTTTTGCTAGCACGGTTGGCGATGCAGGATGCTGTTGGACAAGGTGCAGGAGCCAAAGGGTTAAGAACCTGAAAGGGAAAGTGTGTCTGAAGCTGAGCGCAAGGTGCAATTGGCCTATAAATATTGACGTTCTCATAAAGGTAGGATGGAGCAAACTGATGAATAGATTTAGAGCACAAAGTATCCAGGTATCCAGCTTATGTTCAATTTTGTTTGAAACAGGCAACTTGCATCAGTAAAACAATAGAAAACAGGTCTACAGGTGAGACAGAGACAGAGACACAGAGAGACAGAGACAGAGAGAGACAGACACAGAGAGAGATAGAGAGAGAAAGGGAGACAGACAGACAGAGAGAC
>JAPXFY010000027.1:52546183-52548683 GCA_030674185.1 Monoplex corrugatus
AATAATACCAGTAAATCAGGCAGGATTTCGAAAAGGCAGGTCACCAGTAGAAATCCTAACAAAGCTAACTACTAACATAAAACAACAATTTGCAAGACGTCAATGTGTTTTAGCTACATTTTTTGATATAACGAAAGCATACGATCAAGTGTGGCACTCCAGATTGTTATTTAAATTTAAAAGTATTGGGCTGACAGGTCACATTTTTGACTATGTTAAGTGTTTCTTAGAAAACAGAGTATTTCAAACGAGGATTGAAAATGTATATTCCACGAAACGAATTCTTCAAATGGGTATCCCTCAGGGATCCGTTATAGCTCCCCTTCTTTTCATGATATTAATGCATGACTTACCCAGTAAAGTATCTAAGCATGTAGTTTTAGCTCAATATGCTGACGATTTATGCATGTGGATGCAGGTAAATATGAAAAGGAAAACTCCTTTGCGCTGTATTAATTATACACGCAAATGCTACCAATTAGAACTTGATAAAATAGCACGATACATGGTAGAAAATGGGTTACATCTATCCCTGGAAAAATCGAAAATAGTTTTATTTAATAATGGAGCTAACCCAGTAAATCTTCCCACTTTCAAACTGGGAGATACTCTTCTTCAGTTTAATGAGTCAATTAAATTCTTAGGAGTTTTTCTTACGGCAAAATTATCTTGGAATCAGCATATTGAATACTTATTAACCAAAGCTCAAAAAAGTTTAAATTTCTTAAAAATAGTTCGCAAACAGGCATGGGGTCAAGATTCATCAACACTTGTTCATCTTTGTAAATCGCTTGTTAGATCTAAATTAACCTATGCCCAGGAAGTCTTCTTCAGTGCACCGGAACACTTAATGAAAAAACTGCAGAGCATAGATTGTAAAGGTTTCAAACTTGCACTGGGTCTTCCAATGCATGCTTCCTGTCTTCGCACATATACTGAAATCAAACTGTTGCCACTTGATGAGCAAAGGAAAGTCGCTTCTACTAAATTTTTGTTAAGACACACCACTGTAGAAAACATCTCTGAAACAGAAATTAAACTGAGATCAGATATCGACTTTCCAAAAAGAGCTAAATCAATATCTTCACAGGTCACTCTTGCAACATACACATCTGACGTCATGAAAGGTTCAGGAATTGATCTACACGTAGATCCTGTATCTATAAGACCTTCCTTTTCGCCAGTACCCAGTTGGGAACTCCAAAGAGCACAATTTGACGTACATCACACTAACTTAAAAAAAGGAGACAATGTAAACTTACTGGCAAGTCAGGTTAAATGTCATATAGACGACTTATATTCCGATCATTTGAAAATTTACACTGATGGATCAGTAATTGAAAGAAAAGCAGGCTCAGCGTTTTTAATACCTGCTCTCAAAATTGAAAAATCTTTCTACATAGGACTTGATAAATCTATCTTTACAGCTGAACTTTTTGCAATATTAATGGCTTTAAACTTTATGATAAGTTTTCCTAGGACAATTTTTCAAACACTTTTTTGCGTGGATTCAAAATCAGTACTTCAGGCTCTTGAATTATCAAAATTACAAACAAGATCAGAAATGATTCTGGAAATTAGTCACTTGATTCATAATTTATCTTTAAGAGGCACTGATATTACTTTCTGCTGGATACCTTCTCATAGTTCTTTTCGTTATAATGATAAAGTTGACAGGGCTGCCAAACGGGGAGCTAATAACTCACCAGATTCAAACAATATCCAGCTTTCTCTCTCGTTGCACGAGAATTACACTTTAGTAGACAACTACGTCTGGAAGCAGTTCCAATTAAAACAGAAAAAGTATGATAAATGTCACATGAACTTTGAAATTAGCAAAATACTTAAGCAGCTTCATGCCAGCAGAATTATACAATCCCTTATGTATAGATGGAAACTTGATGCATTCAAAACAAAATACACCAAGAACATAGTATGTCTGTGTGGAAAGAAGATAACACATAGTCATATTCTTTCTTGCGTTAAGGTAAAACGACATATTCCAACACTATCTATGAGTACAGTTTCTGATATATTTGCCTCATCATCATTACTGTATGAATTTTTTGTTAGCCTGTCAAAAAGTCCTATAGCGAATTACCTTTAAAATGTTATTTCACTTGTTCACTGTTATGGTTAGTCAATTATTAGTTTTATTTTTTTTCTTCGTTTCTTCCAGATATTTATCAATTTTGTTTGTTAGTTTGTTTAAATCGTTAATTATGGTAACATTATTTGTTAGTTTTACCTTCCCCTCTTCAAAACAGTTGTTTTCTGGATCATCTTTTCTCAAGTTCAAAATTGACAATTTTCAAATATTCTCTTCACTCCTCTTATCACCCCCCCCCCCCCTTTTTTTTTTTTTTTTTTTTTTTTTTTTGTTGTTGTTGTCTAAAATCACTTTAGTGAATAGACATTAAATCAAAGACCACCACCACACACACACACGCACACACACACACACACACACAAAGAAATGAGCTCTTACAGCGGTAAACAT
>JAPXFY010000027.1:52561183-52563683 GCA_030674185.1 Monoplex corrugatus
CGACAACAACAACAATGACAACAACAACAATGACGACAACAACAACAACAACAACAACGACAACAACAACGACAACAACAGCAACAAAAACAACGGACTGACCACACAGACACTCACTTGATGATGCAGTAGCAACAACAACAACAACAACGACAACAACAACAACAACAACGACAACAACAACAACAAAGACAACGGACTGACCACACAGACACTCACTTGATGATGCAGTAGCAACAACAACGACGACGACGACGACGACAACAACAACAACAACAACAACAATAACAGCAACAATGGACTGACCACACAGACACTCACTTGATAATGCAGTAGCAACAACAACGACAACAACAACAACAGCAAAGACAACGGACTGACCACACAGACACTCACTTGATAATGCAGTAGCAACAACAACGATGACAGCAACAACAACAACAACAACAAAGACACTGGACTGACCACACAGACACTCACTTGATGATGAAGTAGCAACAACAACAACAACAACAACAACGACAACAACAATGACACAACAACAACAACAATAACGACAACAACAACAACAACAAAGACAACGGACTGACCACACAGACACTCACTTGATGATGCAGTAGCAACAACAACAACAACAACAACAACAACGACAACAACAACAACAACAACGACAACAACAACAACGACAACAACAACAACAACAACAACAACAACAACGACAACAACAACAACAACGACAACAACAACAACAACAACGACAACAACAACAACAACAACAACGACAACAACAACAACAAAGACAACGGACTGACCACACAGACACTCACTTGATGATGGAGTAGCAACAACAACAACAACAAACAACAACAACGACAGTAACAACAACAACAACAACAAAGACAACAACAACGACAACCACAACGACAACAGCAACAACAACAACAACAACAAAGACACTGGACTGACCACACAGACACTCACTTGATGATGCAGTAGCAACAACAACGACAACAACAACGACAACAGCAACAACAACAACAACAACAAAGACAACAACAACGACAACAACAACGACAACAGCAACAACAACAACAACAACAAAGACAACGGACTGACCACACAGACACTCACTTGATGATGCAGTATTTAGCCAGCCAGTCCAGGGGGTCCTGCATGTCCTGCACCTGGTCAGGATTCACTGGTGCCTCTGCTGGCTTCGTTTTCAGCCGCTGAAGCGGTACTTTGAGTCTGATAATAGAATAATGATCATCATGATGATGATAACAACATCAACAACAATGATGCTAATGGTAAGAATAATAATGATGATGATGATGATGATGATGATGATGATGATGATGATGATGATGATGATAATAATGATAATGATAATGATAATAATAATAATGATAATAATAATGATAATAATGAATAATAATAATAATAATAATAATAATAATAATAATGATAATAATGATAATAATGATAATAATAATAGTAATAATAATAACAGCAGCAACAACAACGACAACAACAACAATGATACTACTACTAATAATAATAATAATAATCATAATAACAAGAAGAAAACAAAAACAACAATAACAAGAAGAAAACAATAACAACAATAGCAGCAACAACAACAACAACAATAATAATAATAATAATAACAACAATAATAATAATAATGATAATAGTAATAATAATAATAATGATGATGATGATGATGATGATAACAACAACAACAATAATAATAATAATAATAAAAAGATGAAGAAGATAACAACAATCACTATAACAATAAAAAGAATTATTCAACAACAACAACGACAACGATAACAACAACATTAATAACAACAGCCATAACAACAACAACAACAACAACGACTCACGATCTTCTGGTTTTGGGTGCTGGTTTCCGTTTCTTAGGAGCTTCTTTGAGGGTGGGAGGAGGGGCCACCATAAACTTCTGTTTCTTCTGCTTTTCCACCTGGGGGAAAAAATCACACACAACACACACAAAGTGTACAGTAATTATGCAGTTATGAGTGTTTCTGTTTCTGTCTGTCTGTCTGTCTGTCTGTCTGTGAGTGTGTGTGTGTGTGTGTCTCTCTAACTCTCTCTCTGTCTCTCTCTCTCTGTCTCTCTCTCTCTCTGCAGGTCTGTCTGTCTGTCTCTGCCTGTCTGTCTGCCTGTCTTTCTTTCTCTCTGCAAGCCTGTCTGTCTGTCTGTCTCTCTCTCTCTCTCTCTCTCTCTCTCTGCCTGTCTGTCTGTCTGTCTCTCTTTCTCTGCGCCTGTCTCTCTGCCTGTCTTTCTCTCTTTCTCTCTGCAAGCCTGTCTGTCTGTCTGTCTGTCTGTCTCTCTCTCTCTCTGTCTGTCTCTCTCTGTCTCTCTGTCTCTCTGTCTCTCTCTGTCTCTCTCTCTGTCTGTCTATCTCTCTGTGTCTGTCTGTGAATACAATAAAACAGAACAGAATACAATAAAACAGAATAGAGTAAAA
>JAPXFY010000027.1:52578683-52581183 GCA_030674185.1 Monoplex corrugatus
GCGTTGACCACTCCCTCCAATTTATTGCACAGGGATTTGAAAATACACATTTAAACATAACTAAGGACACTAAAACGTATATAAAAAACGGGCGTAAATTACCTAAAATTGCTTTCGCATATCTCATTTCCCTACAGCCGAAAACGCACTTAATACATGTACCCAGTTATCAATCGTAAGAGAAAGTACATAAGACTTTATCGAATACATACAGGTGAATGGACCAGCAAGGCAGAAAATGATAGGAAGAAACGACAGAAAGCAAAGCAAACAAAGCAGAAACAAAGAGAGTGACAGGAAAGAGGAAATTTCTAGAACAGAATTTCCAGAAGGTGGGGATACTATCTACACTGAAAGAGCCCCCGGTATCCCCATCCCCTGGGGAGGGGGAGGGGGAAGGGGGGACTGTAAAACCACTTTCAGAATTACCCAGTGATACCGAAGGACGTTCAGTAAAGGAGACAGCCCAGACAGTAGTTTTACGTGACCTCAGTAAGCACAAAATCTTTTGAAAACGAGAAACAGTGACCCGGCAGTTCAACTGGTTAACCCTTTGATTCCTGCACTCTAGCCACCAATTGCAAAAACTTAACCCTCTGACTCCCTCAGGAAGCTGGTGGATAGGGTGAGGGAGTCAGAGGGTTAAGTTTTTGCTTTGCTAGCTTGGTTGACGATGCAGGATGCTGGTGGACAGGGTGCGGGAGTCAAAGGGTTAAAACGTTATGTTGCTAATTAATGGATCGCGGGATCAACCCTCCGACGGGGTTTCTCTGTGTGTGTGGATGTGTGTGTGTGTGGTGTGTGTGTGTGTGTGTGTGTGTGTGTGTGTGTGTGTGTGTGTGTGTGTGTGTGTGTGTGGTGTGTGTGTGTGTGTATGTGTGTGTGTGTGTGTCTGTGTGTGTGTGTGTGCACGTGTGTGTTCTGTGTGTGTGGTGTGTGTGTCTGTGCGTGTGTGTGTGTGTGTGTGTGTGTGTGTGTGTGAGTCTGTGGCGTGTGTCTGTGTCTGTGTGTGTGTGTTGTGTGTGTGTGTGTGCATGTGTGTGTTGTGTGTGTGTCTGTGTGTGTGTCTCTGTGTGTGTGTGTGTTTATCTGTGAGTGTGTGTGTGTGTGTGTGTGTGTGTGTGTGTGTGTGTGTGTGTGTGTGTGTGTGCGCGCGCGCGCGTGTTTTCAGCGGTCTAGCTAGCTAACTCTTGTGGACGCAAGGTATAATATTTCCAGTTCAGTGGCAGCCCACAACACAAAAACTGATCTCTTCGCTGTCCGTATCAATGTTCCAATTAATTCTCCAATCATTCTGGTGGTGTCAGCTTAGTGTTTCATGGGTCCTGTTTTCCCTTGTCCTCAATTTCAAAACCTTGCCAGCGCATGGGTTTTCGCACATGCTCAAGGAGTCCAACCACGTAACAGAAGATAAGATTGGGAGGAGCGCAAATGGGTTTGTCCGAGTGTGAAGAATTCTTCTTCAGTAAACTGTAAACTTTGAAAAGGATAGGAGTATCGCTCAGCAACATTTACAGGAAAGTTCACGAGGCAAGAGAAATTAGAGCACCTGGTCACTACAGGAAAGCTGGAGGGAAAGACAGCACCAGGGAGAAACTATTGGACGGACTTGCGGAGTGGCTGAGGACAAAAAAGGTGGGCGATCGTACTTGCAGCGACAAGGGACGGATTCGTATGGAGGGCCATGATCGCCAACGCCATACGGCAGGGCACATGATGATGATGATGATGATGATGATGATGATGATGATGATGATGATGATGATGATGATGATGATGATGATGATGATGATGATGACGATGACGATGATGATGATGATGGTGATGATGATGATCGCTCGGACAAGCTGCATCCGTACACGGTGTCACACACCTTTTATCCGTTTCAGTTCAGTTTCTCAATATGACGTCTCCGCACTCGGAATGAATTCCATATACACTATCGTCGCAAGTGCTATGTGATGGAGAAAATCCAGAATGATCACGGCACACGCCTTAAGCCTGCATATAAATCCAACAGCTGGCCAGGTCCTGAGGTCCTACCTAGATAGTTCCGTAACCCTGAGGTCGTAGGGGAGTGAGGTGGCAGAGACCTCAGCTTTTCCGGGGCCAGCACCACGAGGGCGGCGCCCATCCCCTCTCCCTCGCTTTAAAGTCATTCATATTCATAGTCACTTTTTTTAACCAAGACTTCAGAAAGGCAAGAAGGCTGATTGGTCTTCAAGTGGAGGGACCTGGGAAATCAACCTATCTCTCAATGTTTTATACCAAGGCAGCCGGGCAATGCCCTGCTTTTCACAATTTTCAACTACCGTGGGATCTTAAACGGGCGCAGTTCATTTCACTTTATAAGACGTGTGTTTCGCAAAAGGTACACGGATCTGACTCGTTTTTCGTCCCCTTCCGAAGGACTAGACGTTCAGTTCGATTTTCCGGTCAAACTGAGGGGAAAAAGTTGAGGCTTCTACGGGGAGCGAACCCAGGAATTTCGAGTTTAGTT
>JAPXFY010000027.1:52593683-52596183 GCA_030674185.1 Monoplex corrugatus
TCCGTCCAATATTTTCTCCCTGGGTCTACCTGGTGCTCTCTTTCCCTCCAGATTTCCTGTTGTGACCAGGTGCTCTAATTCCCCTTTCCCTATAAAATGGCCTATAAATGTTGCCTGTTTTGTCGGAATTAAGTGAAATATTGTCTACACATTGTCTAGGGTGGGGGAGATGCTAGGGGCAACGAGAAATAGAGGCAGATGGAAGTCCATGATCGCCAACGCCAAGCGGCAGGGCACCTGATGATGATGATGATGATGATTGTCTACACTAGCCACGGCCAGTTGCTGTATCTAGAATTATCTGAGAGCCAGGTTCAACCAGGTAGCCATTATAGAATTATCTGTTGTCATTTTCTCCCATACTGCCTCTAACACTTTTCAACACTTCTTGTTATTGATGCCAGTCTATTATTGAGCATATTCTAACTAATTATCCAACTAACTAACTAAGTAATTAAGTATCTAAGTAACTAACGAACTAATTAACGAACTAACTAACGAACTAACCAACTAACTATCTAACTAACCAACTAACTAACTAACTAACTAACTAACTATCCAACTAACTATCCAACTAACTAACTAACTAACTTACTAACTAACTAACTAACTATCTAACTAACTAACTAACTAAGTAACTAAGTAACTAACTAAGTAACTAACGAATTAACTAACGAATTAACAAACTAACTAACTAACTAACTAAATAACTAAATAACTGAATAACTAGCTAACAGAACTTAGTTGCTACCAACATAAGTAAGTAAGAAGCTTGATATTTAAATAAATAACTATCGAACTCACTAACTAACTAACTAACTAACTATCTAACTAACTAACTAACGAATTAACTAACTAACGAATTAACTAACTAACTATCTAACTAACTAACTAACTATTAACTAACTAACTAACTAACTAACGAATTAACTAACTAACTAACTAACTAAGCATATTCTTTTTACGAGGTACACAGCCCTTCAATGATGGCATCATCTCATAGACATTCTGCATTTAGTGAATGCAGTCCCCTGATATGTTTGTATTGGAAACGTTTTTAGCAGACACTTTCCTTTTCACAAGATAAAGCTTTTCACAAATCTGTTTCTATCGGGATTTTTTTTTTTTTTTAATAGCAAACACTTTCCTTTCCACAAAAGAATCCAAGAGACCTGCTTTCCACGAACAATATCAACAAATATCCTTGAATAACATTTTCTTTCTTCAATCTTCTCGCTTTTTGATTAACAGAATTAGATATTTTATCATAATTCATTGTCATTACTTCTTTTTAATATCATCATTATTATTGTCATTATCATTAATTTTACTATTATCATCATATTAGTAGTAGCATAGAAGAAAATTGTCATAATATTTTTCCGCTTTAACCAGTCATGTAAAAGAAATGCGAAGAAGAAGAAAAGAAGAATGAAAAGAATGAAGAAGAAGAATGAAAGAAGAAGATCGAAGAAGAAAAGAAAGATGCAGAAGAGAGAAGAAGGAAGAGAAGAAAAGAAGAATGCAAGAAGAAGAAGAATGCGAAGAAGAAGAAGAAGAATGCGAAGAAGAAGAAGAAGAAGAAGAGAAGAAGAATGCGAAGAAGAAGAAGAAGAAGAAGAAGAAGAAGAATGCGAAGAAGAAGAATGCGAAGAAGAATGCGAAGAAGAATGCGAAGAAGAAGAAGAAGAAGAAGAAGAAGAAGAAGAAGAATGCGAAGAAGGAAGAAGAGAAGAAGAAGAAGAATGCGAAGAAGAAGAAGAAGAATGCGAAGAAGAAAAGAAGAAGAATGCGAAGAAGAAGAAGAAGAGAAGAAGAGAAGAAGAAGAAGAAGAGAAGAAGAAGAAGAAGAAGAATGCGAAGAAGAAGAAGAAGAAGAAGAAGAAGAAGAAGAAGAAGAAGAAAGAAGAGAAGAAGAAGAAGAAGGAAGAGAAGAAGAAGAAGAAGAAGAAGAAGAAGAAGAAGAGAGAAGAAGAAGAAGAAGAAGAAGAAAGAAGAAAGAAGAGAGGAGAGGAAGAGAAGAAGAAGAAGGAAGAAAAGAAGAAGAAGAAAGAAGAAAGAAGAAGAAGAGAAGAAGAAGAAGAAGAAGAAGAAGAAGAAGAAGAAGAAGAAGAAGAAGAAGAAGAAGAAGAAGAAGAAGAAGAAGAAGAAGAAGAAAAGAAGAAGAAGAAGGAAGAAGAAGGAGAAGAAGAAGAAGAAGAAGAAGAAGAAGAAGAAGAAGAAGAAGAAGAAGAAGAAGAAGAAGAAGAAGAAGAAGAAGAAGAAGAAGAAGAGCAGAAGAAGAAGAAGAAGAAGAGAAGAAGAAGAAGCAAAGAAGAAGAAGAAGAAGAAAAAAGAAAAAAGAAGAAGATAATAATAAAAAATAATAAAAATAATAATAATAGTAATAATAATAAACAATAACAACATTAATATTAATAATCATAATTATCATTAATAATAATAATAATAATACTAAACAATAACAACATTAATATTAATAATCACAATTTTCATTATT
>JAPXFY010000027.1:52608683-52613683 GCA_030674185.1 Monoplex corrugatus
CACACACACACACACTACACACACCACACACCAAAAACACAACACCCACACACACACACACACACACACACACACACACACACACCGTTTTTTGCTGTTGTTGTTGTTATTGTTGTTGGTTGGTTGGTTGGTTGGTTGGTTGGTGGTTGGTTGGTTGGTTGGTTGGTTGGGGTTTTTTGTGTGTGTGTGTGTGTTGTTGTTTTTTTTGGGGGGGAGGGGCCGGGGCAAGATTATGTGGCTGTGTTGACAGAGATATAGACTGGAGATCTGATTTCGAATTTTCGAATTCAATCTTAGCCCGAACTAAAAAAATCCAAAAAAAGTTTTTAAAAAAAAACCGCTGACTTTAATTGATTGTTATTGTTATTGTTATTGTTGTTTAAAGCCCAGCCGACTGCGTAGAAGCCATATCAGGGCTATAACCGCTTTAAAACATACAAAAATTTCACTGGAAAAAAAGAAAAGAAATTAAATACACATATCAATGCATTCGTGCAATAATCTAAGACATGTCCCTGGCGTTGACCACTCCGTCCAATTTATCGCACAGGGGATTTAAAAACACACCTGAATACAAATATAAGCATACTAAAGGGCACCAAAACATATATAAAAGCTGCATAATTTCCTAAAATTTTTCTGTAGTATCTCACCTCCCTAGACCAAAAATGTACTCAAACATGTACCCATTATCAATCCTTAAAAAAAAGTACGTAAGACTTAATCGAAAACATACAGGTGAATGGCAGAAAAAGGATAGGTAGAAATGACAGAAAGCAAAGGAACAAGGCAGAAACAAAAAGAGTGACAGAGGAGAGGAAATTTCTAGCACAGAATTTCTAGAAAGTGAGGATACTATTTATACTGAAAGAGCCCCCGGCGTCCCCACGGGGGGGACTTTGAATGATCGATTGATTGGTTCAGTTTTTACGTCGACACCCACCTCAGGTGATATGGCCGACGGGGTGATAACCATCCCAGGGAAGTGGGGGAAGGGGGACTTATCTAATCCTATACTGACACCACCAGAACAACAATGATGTTAAGGTGGGACGGTGAGAAGGCCAGTTTTAATGTAGCGCACCCCGGGATTCGAACCCATAACCATTAGCATGTGAATCCGACGCTCAAACCAATGAAGGTACTGGGACACGCTAAACTGCTGATCTGTAAATTTCTACATGACTTACCTGTGTATCTTGATGTACTTTACGTTCTACATTGTTGACAGTGACAAAATGTCACGCACAAGACTCTTTGTTGGAAGATATGAACTGGAAGCTATGGAAGTCTTGTGTGTTTTTTCAGCTTTCAACTTCTGATACAAATTATACCTTTGACACAAATTATCTGTGATACCAATTATTCTGCTTTGCATTGCTAAATGGGCTGTGTCTAGAGCATCGTCAAGGGCCACTTTCGTGGCCATTTTAAACACACTCAGTGGTTGAAGTAAAGCAAGTTTGGACCTTCCGACTGCTAACTGTCGAGACAGTCAGCAAGCAAAGCCAGAACAAGATTGAGGCAGCCGAGATGTGGTTTCTCAGAAGAATGTTGAGAGTTCCATGGACAGCAAAGAAACCAGACGAGACAGTCTTGATGGAGGCAGACACAAGTAGATCACTCTAAGGAAGATTAGGAAAAGACAAGCAACATTTATGGGCCATTTTATGAGGAAGGGGGATTTGGAGCACCTGGTCACAACGGGAAAGCTGGAGGGAAAGAACACCAGGTAGACCCAGGGAGAGAATGCTGGACGGATTTGCAGAGTGGCTGGGGATGAAGAAGGTGGGGGAGATCCTGGGGGCAACGAGAGATAGAGATGGTTGGAAGTCCATGGTCGCCAACGCCATGCGGAGGGCACCTGATGATGATGATGAACTGTCGAAACTATAGTAAGGGGAAAAAAGCTGGCAGCTATGCGAGCTGGTGGCAGGGCGGACTGCCCGAAAGACAGATGAAAGCCCAGAGTAAAGCAAGAGAGGGCTCTTCCATTCTCTCTTGGTCCGGGAACCGGGCTGCACCTGGTTGTTTGGCTATGTCCCGGGGTTGGGTCATCTCCCCACCTTGCCGTTTGGTTTGTAAACGGGATAAACTGATGACTGGGTCCGAATGGGTCTCGCAGCGCAAGAACTGCCCCTTCCCTCCTCCCCTTCATCGTCATCAGGTGCCTTGCCGCGTGGCGTTGGCGATCACGGGCTTCCATCTGTCTCTATCTCTTGTTGACTAAAGCACCTTTTCCACCCTCTTTGTCTTCAGCCACTCTGCAAGTCCGTCTAGTATCTTCTCCTTGGGTCTACCTGGTGCTCTCTTTCCCTCCAGCTTTCCCGTTGTGACCAGGCGCTCCAATTCCCCTTTCCTCATAAAATGGCCTATAAATGTTGCTTGTCTTTTCCTAATCTTCCCCTTGCTTGATGAAAATGGCTATCGCGTGGCGTCGGGAGCTTGGGAGATAATTGTGCGGAGAATGGTGAGGCACTGGTGCTCTGGGTCCCAATCAAACACCCTCCGATATTTCTTGTTAACTTTATATGTCATTGTCATCATCATCATCAGGTGCCCTGCCGCATGGCGTTGGCGACCATGGACTTCCAACCATCTCTATCTCTCGTTGCCCCTAGCATCTCCCCCACCCTCCTCATCCCCAGCCACTCCTCAAGTCCGTCCAGCATTCTCTCCCTGGGTCTACCTGGTGCTCTCTTTCCCTCCAGCTTTCCCGTTGTGACCAGGTGCTCCAAATCCCCCTTCCTCATAAAGTGGCCTATAAATGTTGCTTGTCTTTTCCTAATCTTCCTTATGAGTGATCTACTTGTGTCTGCCTCCATCAAGACTGTCTCCTTTGTTTTCTTTGCTGTCCATGGAACTCTCAACATTCTTCTGAGAAACCACATCTGCCTCAATCTTGCTCTGGCTTTGCTTGCTGACTGTCCACGCCTCGCATCCGTACAACAGTATTGGTTCTATATAACATTCATGGACTCTCTTTCTGATGTTAATTGATAGGCTATTGTTGGTAAGAATGCTTGTCATCTTCTTGAATGCTGTTTTGGCTTGGCCGATTCTGCCAGCTATTTCCGATGTGCATCTGCCGTCTGATGAAATGACCGTTCCCAGGTATTTAAACTTATTAACCTGTGTCAAGGTTGTGCCATTTGCTGTTATTTTGCATGAGGGGATTTCATGTTTTTTACTGATCACCATGACTTCAGTCTTCCTGCTATTTATTTCCAACCCCTTGTTATTGTATCTTATCAAAACTCGGCGATCTGTCACCGTATATCAAAACCTTTAGAAGTCTTAGAGAAAATACTTATTTGGCATGGTCAGTCTTTTTGATTTTCTTCACTATTAATTAATTCCAAGCATGAGGCCTTGGTCGTCAAATGTCCTGATGGTATCAAATGGTTTTTTGTCGTTCGTCAACAAGCGTTACCATCTCATTTCTTCAACACTTGACTGAATTCCATTATCTTTCTATCCACCAGCCCACCCGCCTCTTTCCTACACACACACACACACACACACACACACACACGCACGCACACACACACACACACACACACACACACACACAAACACGCACACACAAACACCACACACAAACACACACACACAACACACACATACACAACACAAACACACACTCATACACACACGCACACATACACACACGTACACCTACACACACATATATACATATTTTCACACACACACATACACACAAACACACACACATTTTTGTCAAAAATCACTTTAGTGAATAGACATTAAATCAAAGACCACCACCACACACACATACTCGCACACTACACACACACACACACACACACACACCACACACACACACACACACACACACACACACACACACCAACACACACACAACACACACACACACAAACAAACACACACACAGTATTAACCCTTTCACTCCTTCATCCTATCCACCAGCTTCCTCCCTGCAGGAAGCTGGTAGATGGGGGTGAAGAAGTTATAGGGTTAAGTTTTCGCTTCGCTTTGCTGTCACGGTAACAACGCAGGAGGCTGGCAGACAGGGAGGGAGGGTGAGGGAGTCAAAAGGGTTAACAGAAAACACCTAGACCGTTCCACCCCACCCCATTCCCCACCCCACCCCTTTGCTCACATCGATTTGCAGACAATACCAACGACACGGACCCACAGGGGGATAGAGCGCCGTAAGCCTTCAGACACCCGGAAGCTATTGTGTGCAGTAGTGATTTACCAATACCCCTACCTGATGATTTTGGGTTTAATCCCCCACACACACAATACCCTGACCCCCTGCTCGCGTATATACTAGCATATGTAAAGAACACGCACGCCCTCACACACACACACGCACACACACATTATATATATGTATGTACACGCACTTACACACACTCTACACACCACACACACACACACACACACATACATACATACACACATATGTAGAAGATAGATAGATAGATAGATATGATAGATAGATAGATAGATAGAAATAGATAGATAGATAAGATAGATAGATAATAGATAGATAGATAATAGATAGATAGATAGATAGATTAGACAGATTAAATAGATAGATGGATTAGATAGATAAATAGACAGTTATAGATATATAGATGTACAGATATACAGATATATAGATGTATAGATATATACATATATAACATCTATAATACAGATATACAGATATATAGAGTATGTTATACATATATATATATATATTTTATAATATATATATAATGTACACACACACACACTCACACTTACACACATACACACACACAACATACACACACACATACACACACAATCATACATCACACACACTTACACACATACACACACACTTACACATACACACACACGCACGCACACACACACACACACACACACACCCATCCACATACAACACACACACATACATACACACACACACACATACACACACACATACACACACACACAATCATACGTACACACACACTTAC
>JAPXFY010000027.1:52631183-52648683 GCA_030674185.1 Monoplex corrugatus
CATGCCTCTTACTGACAAACTGTTACCAGCAAAAACGACTTTCTGAAGCAACATGCCTCTTACTGACAAACTGTTACCAGCAAAAACGACTTTCTGAAGCAACATGCCTCTTACTGACAAACTGTTACCAGCAAAAACGACTTTCTGAAGCAACATGCCTCTTATTGACAAACCCCAAATGGCAAGGTGGGGAGATGACAAACCCCAAATAGCAAGATGGGGAGACGACAAACCTCAAATGGCAAGATGGGGAGACGACAAACCCCAAATGGCAAGGTGGGGAGATGACAAACCCCAAATGGCAAGGTGGGGAGACGACAAACCTCAAATGGCAAGGTGGGGAGACGACAAACCCCAAATGGCAAGGTGGGGAGACGACAAACCTCAAATGGCAAGGTGGGGAGACGACAAACCCCAAATGGCAAGGTGGGGAGACGACAAACACCAAATAGCAAGGTGGGGAGTCAACAAACCCCAAATGGCAAGGTGGGGAGACGACAAACCCCAAATGGCAAGGTGGGGAGACGACAAACCCCAAATGGCAAGATGGGGAGATGGCAAACCCCAAATGGCAAGTTGGGGAGTCGACAAACCCCAAATAGCAAGGTGGGGAGATGGCAAACCCCAAATGGCAAAGTTAAGTTTTTGCAGTCGGTGGATAGGGTGCCGGAGTCAAAGAGTTAACTCCTGACACTCTAAGGGGGCCGGGCCGCATGTAGGTTATGTCTCTTGGATGCCTTTCTGCTGTCACATCGATAGTTTTATTAACTCATTATCTCTCTCTGTTCAACCAGTGTGCTGTACGCCGTCACCCTCGACGCCAAAAGAAAATTGTCATCTCATCAGTGAGAACAGGAGCATCATCAGGGCTTTTTCCATGCCGAGACCACACAGGGATGACTACCACCTGTTGTCTAGAGAGCAGCAAGTTGCCCTGGTGAGGTTGCGCACTGGTCACAATAGGCTAAACAGCCACATGTACCGCAAACTGAAGCTGGCGCCCTCCCCAACCTGTCCCTGCAGTCAAGAAGACCAAACCACGGAGCATATACTCCAAAGATGTCCCCTTCACCAGGTGGCAAGACAGGACGTGTGGCCGACAGACACTCCGCTGACAACCAAACTCCATGGCTGCAGACAGGAGCTGGAAAAGACGGCTGCATTCATCGCCCGGACTCAGATGATTGTGTAGCAGCGTACGCCAAGAAGAAGAAGCACCAAATTATAACACCCTGACATTGATCCCTGTATTCAAACAATAACAGTTCAGACGTTTTTACAATCGACATTTTTGTTAACATTTACTCACCATAGATAATGCAGCACATCAGCTGCGGTGACAACTTATTTAATCCATTGACTTCCGTACCCTATCCGACAAGTGCAAAAACTTAACCCTTTGACTTCCTCACCCTATCCACCAGCTTCCTGCCGGAGGATAGGATGAGGGAGTCAAAGAGTTAAGTTTCTGCGTTGCTAGCATGATTGACAATGCGGGAAACGGTTAAAGAATGTGTGAGGCATGGTTGACAATGCTGGACGCTGGTGGACAGGAGGGGTCAAAGGGTTAAACAATGTGTGTAGCATGGTTGACAATGCTGGACGCTGGTAGACAGGGTCCGGGGGTCAAAGGGTTAAACAATGTGTGTAGCATGGTTGACAATGCAGGACGCTGGTGGACAGGGTCCAGGGTCAAAGGGTTAAACAATGTGTGTAGCATGGTTGACAATGCAGGACGCTGGTGGACAGGGTCCAGGGATCAAAGGGTTAAACAATGTGTGTAGCATGGTTGACAATGCTGGACGCTGGTGGACAGGGTCCAGGGATCAAAGGGTTAAACAATGTGTGTAGCATGGTTGACAATGCAGGACGCTGGTGGACAGGGTCCAGGGTCAAAGGGTTAAACAATGTGTGTAGCATGGTTGACAATGCAGGACGCTGGTGGACAGGGTCCAGGGATCAAAGGGTTAAACAATGTGTGTAGCATGGTTGACAATGCGGGACGCTGGTAGACAGGGTCTGGGAGTCAAAGGGTTAAACAATGTGTGTAGCATGGTTGACAATGCGGGACGCTGGTGGACAGGGTCCGGGGGTCAAAGGGTTAAACAATGTGTGTAGCATGGTTGACAATGCGGGACGCTGGTGGACAGGGTCCGGAGGTCAAAGGGTTAAACAATGTGTGTAGCATGGTTGACAATGCGGGACGCTGGTTGACAGGGTCCGGGGGTCAAAGGGTTAAACAAGGTCTACTGCACACACCTCTGAATTACTTAAAAGATTAAAGAAGACAAGGTGAAAAAACAAACATAACAGCTCTATTCATACCGGCTGAAGATAATTGCATTACACACTTGTCTAAACTTTTAACTTACCCCCACCTACTTGAGTGTATAAAGGCATAACACAGGATTATCCATCTTCACAAACCGCGACAATGACAAACTTCGAAACACAGGATTTTGAAGTGTTCGGATAGAATCATGGAAATCTATTCACGCTTTTAACATAACATATCATTTATTCATACTGTGTTTATGTTTGTTGAGTTTTTGTTTTTGTTTAGTTTTGTTGGTTTTTGTTTTTGTTTTGTTTGTTTGTTTCTTGTTGTTTGGGCTCAGGTATTATGACTCATAGTCCGTTATTGAATAACACATTAACCCAACTCTCTCTCTCTGTCTCTCTCTCTCTCTCTCTCTCTCTCTCTCTCTCTGTCCGTCTGTCTCTATCTGTCTCTGTCTGTCTGTCTGTCTCTGTCTCTGTCTGTCTCTCTCTCTCTCTCTCTCTGTCTCTCTTTCTCTGTCTCTGTGTCTCTGTCTCTCTCTCTGTCTCTCTCTGTTTTTATCTGTCTCTCTGTCTCTGTCTCTCTCTCTCTCTCTCGCTCTCTCTCTCTCTCTCTGTTTTGCGAACTCCATCTCACAATCAGTTTGATGAGCCATGTATCAAAAATCCTGTTAAGAATAATCATGATGAGGACAAGGAATAGAATCAAAAGAGAAATAGCAGAAGAACAGTGTGAATTTGTGGAAGGGAAAGGAACTATTAATGCCATATACAGCCTAAGAACTATTATAGAGAGGTCAAATGAGATGAATAAGGATTTATATTTATGCTTTGTTGACTATACCAAGGCTTTCGATCGGGTAAGACATGATGAATTGATCAACCAACTGGAGAGACCCAATGTTGATGGTAAAGATCTACGAATAATCAGAAATATGTACTGGGAACAAACAGCTGCAATGAGAATAGAAAACAATGCAAGCTCTTTCCAAAATATCAAAAGAGTCAGACAGGGTTGTGTTTTGTCACCAGATCTGTTTTCACTTTACAGCGAAAACATCATGAGAAACCTAGAAGAACACCCTGGATTAAAGGTTGGAGGGAAAATGATAAACAACATTCGATACGCAGATGACACCGTGCTAATTGCAGTAAGTGAAAGAGACTTACAAAACCTTGTGAATATACTAGAAATAGAAGGCAAAGGTAAGGGCTGGAACTAAACAGCAGGAAGACTGAAGTCATGGTGATCAGTAAAAAACATGAAATCCCCTCATGCAAAATAACAACAAATGGTACAATCTTGACACAGGTTGATAAATTCAAATACCTGGGAACGATCATTTCATCAGACGGCAGATGCACATCAGAAATAGCTGGCAGAATCGGCCAAGCCAAAACAGCATTCAAGAAGATGACAAGCATTCTTACCAACAAATGCCCGTCAATTAACATCAGGAAGAGAGTTCTTGAATGTTATAATAATTATATAATAATAATAATAATATATTATTACAATATTTATATAGCGCAAAATCTCGACAAAATCAAATCTAAGCGCTGTTATATAGAACCAATACTGTTGTACGGATGCGAGGCGTGGACAGTCAACAAACAAAGCCAGAACAAGATTGAGGCAGCCGAGATGTGGTTTCTAAGAAGAATGTTGAGAGTTCCATGGACAGCAAAGAAAACAAACGAGACAGTCTTGATGGAGGCAGACACAAGTAGATCATTCATAAGGAAGATTAGGAAAAGACAAGCAACATTTATAGGCCATTTTATGAGGAAGGAGGATTTGGAGCACCTGGTCACAACGGGAAAGCTGGAGGGAAAGAGAGCACCGGGTAGACCCAGGGAGAAAATGCTGGACGGACTTGCAGAGTGGCTGGGGACGAGGAGGGTGGGGGAGATGTTAGGGGCAACAAGAGATAGAAACAGATGGAAGTCCATGATCGCCAACGCCATGCGGCAGGGTACCTGATGATGATGATGATGTGCAGGCGATAAGTTGCTGCACAGTCTGCGTACTCCATCTTCGGTGGGCACACACATGCTGGATGTTTCCACGCATCCACAAGCCCACCAGATACTGACACGACTTGAAGGATCTTTAACGTGCATTAATTGATGTTCTGTCCGTCAGCGTCCTGCATTGTCAACCATGCTAGCAACGCAGAAACCTAACGCTTTAACTCCGTCGAAAGCTAATTAGCCTTCTTGCCTTTCCGAAATCTTGGTTTAAAAAATGTGAATATGAATATGAATATGAAGCGAGGAAGAGAAATATGAATCTAAAGCGAGGGAGAGAAATATGAATATGAATCTAAAGCGAGGGAGAGAAATATGAATATGAATCTAAAGCGAGGGAGAGAAATATGAATATGAATCTAAAGCGAGGGAGAGAAATATGAATATGAATCTAAAGCGAGGGAGAGAAATATGAATATGAATCTAAAGCGAGGGAGAGAAATATGAATATGAATCTAAAGCGAGGGAGAGAAATATGAATATGAATCTAAAGCGAGGGACAGAAATATGAATATGAATCTAAAGCGAGGGAGAGAAATATGAATATGAATCTAAAGCGAGGGAGAGAAATATGAATATGAAGCGAGGGAGAGGGGATGGGCGCCGCCCTTGTGGTGCTGGCCCCGGGAAAAGTTGAGGTCTCTGCCACCTCACTCCTCTACGACCCCAGGGTTATGAAACTTATCTAGATAGGACCTTAGGACCTGGCCAGCTCATGGGTATATATGTGAGGGCCTAAGGCTTGTGCCGTGATCATTCTGGATCTTCTCCATCACACGGCACCTGTGACGTCAGTGCATATGGAATTCATTCCGAACGAGGAGACGTCATCTTGAGAAACTGAAATTGAAACTGTTCACAGGAAAGATAATATAATATAATAATAATATACAATATTTTTATATAGCGCAAAATCTTGATAAAATCAAATCTAAGCGCTAAAACAGACACACACGCACGCACGCACACACACGCACGCACGCACGCACGCACGCACGCACGCGCACACACACACACACGCACACGCACACGCACACGCACACGGCTATAAATGGGGAGAAAGAATAAAAGCAATGGAAAATTATAGAGAGCATATTATATACAATTAAAGAGGTTCAGGCATGAACACGTCTGCACACATGTTGACCACAGAGATCAGAAAAATCTCCACCCTTTACCCACCAGGCGGGAGGTACCCAGGTAGGATCGAACACCAGACCTTGCTATTAGAAGCCCGAAGTCTTACCCACTTGACTACCGTGCCCGTCAGAGTGACAGGGTTTGAAAAGAAACAAAACAACAACAACAACAACAACAACAAAGGAACACCTGCGTCCACTTTTAACATTCTGCTCCTGCTCTTTCCAAATGCACAACACGTCATACCATCATCATCATGTGCCCTGCCGCATGGCGTTGGCGATCATGGCCCTCCATACGAATCTATCCCCCTGTCGCTGCAAGTGCATCTCCCACCCTCTCTGTCTTCAGCCACTGTGCAAGTCTGTCCAGTATTTTCTCCCTGCGTCTATCTGGTGTTCTCTTTTTTTCCCCTCTAGCTTTCCTGTCGTGACCAGGTGATCTAATTTCTCTTGCCTCGTAAAATGTTATTTGAATGTTGCTTGTCTTGTCCCGATATTCTTTATTGATGATCTTCTTGTGTATGCCTCGTTCAAGACTGTCTCGTTTGTTTTCTTTGCTGTCCATGGAACTCTCAGCATTCTTGTCAGAAAGCATATTTCAGGTGCCTCAGTCTTGTTCTGACTTATGGAAACGTGAAAACTCCAGCATGCATGCAACGACAGTCTGGAAAGATGGCTTTTAGCTAATAACTTGTACCGTTGGAAAACACAGTGTCATTATGATTATCATAACCTTACTTTTACTATTATCACCTTGCTCTTCTATACATACGATATAAAAGACAGAGAGATATAGTACGAGAAGACAAAGACAGAAAAAACCAGTGAGAGGAGAGAGAGAGAGAAAGAGAGGGAGGGAGAGACAGACAGAAAGACAGACAGACAAATAGATAGATAGATAGATAGATAGATAGATTAGATAGATAGATAGATAGATAGATAGATAGATAGATGGATAGATAGATAGATAGATAGGCAGATAGATAGATAGATAGACAGACAGATAGATAGATAGATAGATAGATAGACAGACAGATAGATAGATAGATAGATAGATGGACAGACAGACAGATAGATAGATAGATAGATAGATAGATAGATAGATAGATAGATAGATAGATAGATAGATAGATAGATAGATAGACAGACAGACAGATAGATAGATAGAGACTGTCCACGCGTCACAACCGTACAACAATATCGGTTCTATATAACACTGAAGAACTCTCCTTCCTGATAGTAATAAAGAATCGGCAAAGCTAAAACAGCATTCAAGAAGATGAAAAGCGTTCTTACCCATACGACATTAGGCTTTTACAAATTCACCGATACACACATAATGCCTGAATGTTTAATGTTTAAACACAGAGTTTACACCGTGAAGAGAAAATCACGAACGTTTACTTAAACCCGCAGAACTCCAGTACGAATTTATTGACGGGAACTTTTAGCATCTATACACACTTCTTTGAAAGGAAGCCACATGGGCTTTTTTTTCTTTTCTTTTTTTGTTTTTTTGTTGTTTTTGTTTTTGTTTTTTGTTTTTTTTGTTGTTTTTCGTCTTCACTGCCAAAATGACTTGAACTTCAAAACGCAAGATTAGAACAGCGAAGAGAGAGAGAAAAAAAAAAGCATAAGTGACTGAGTACATTTTACTGAATTTGTTTTTTAACATATCATATCGTCTTTGTTGCTTTTGTTTAGTTAAAGAGACCAGTTATTTTCCGTTGTGGTCTACAATGGAGCGCAGACGTGAAACACATTTTACCTGGTTTAATAGAGTTGAAGGGAATCTTCACTCTCATTTTCAGACTTACATTAGATGTTTATTTCTCTCTGTGTTTCTGTCTGTCTGTCTGTCTGTCTGTCTGTCTGTCTGTCTGTCTGTCTGTCGGTCGGTCTGTCTGTCTCCGTCCGTCTGTCTGTCTCTCTCTCTTCCCCCCCCCCCCCCCCCCCGTCTCTGTTCCTGTCTTTCTCTCTTTCTCTCTCTGCCTGTCTCTCTCTCTCTCTTTCTCTCTCTGCCCGTCTCTCTCTCTCCTCTCTCTCTCTCTCTCTCTCTCTCTTTCTCTCTCTGCCCGTCTCTCTCTCTCTCTCTTTCTCTCTCTGCCCGTCTCTCTCTCTCTCTCTCTTTCTCTCTCTGCCCGTCTCTCTCTCTCTCTCTCTCTCTCTCTTTCTTTCTCTCTCTGCCCGTCTCTCTCTCTCTCTCTCTTTCTCTCTCTGCCCGTCTCTCTCTCTCTCTCTCTCTCTCTCTTTCTTTCTCTCTCTGCCCGTCTCTCTCTCTCCTCTCTCTCTCTCTCTCTCTCTCTCTCCTCTCTGCCCGTCTCTCTCTCTCTCTCCGTCTCTCTCTCTCTTTCTCTCTCTGCCCGTCTCTCTTCTCTCTTTCTTTCTCTCTCTGCCCGTCTCTCTCTCTCTCTCTCTCTTTCTTTCTCTCTCTGCCCGTCTCTCTCTCCTCTCTCTCTCTTTCTCTCTCTGCCCGTCTCTCTCTCTCTCTCTTTCTCTCTCTGCCCTCTCTCTCTTTCTCTCTCTGCCCGTCCTCTCTCTCCTCTTTCTCGCTCTGCCCATCTCTTCCTCTCTCTCTCTCTCTTTCTCTCTCTGCCTGTCTCTCCTCTCTCCCTCTTTCTCTCTCTGCCTCTCTCTCTCTCTCTTCCTCTCTCTCTTTCTCTCTTGCCCGTCTCCTTCCCCTCTCTCTTCTCCCCGCCTCTCTCTCCTCTTTCTTCCCCCCCCCCCTCTCTTCTCATCTTTTCTTCTCTTCTCGATGTTGTGTTTTCGGCCATTTCTCCTCTTTGTGTTTCTTTCCTGTCTCTTCTCTTGTACAAAAAAAAAAAAACGCATCACATCAACACTGTGTCGTTTTCCATACAGACAACGCGTCACATGGGTAGAAATAGAAGAACTGGACAGTGGTCAGACGAATCAACTCTGGAGAAACCGCTGTGCAGCTACACAGAGAACTTGATGAAAATCACGTCCTTCATCCCGACGACACGACTGACCGAGAGAGGTGTGTGACCATGATGGAACAAAATCAAAATCAAACACTATAATAAACACATAGGTTTGTACGCCTTGACACCCAGACAGACACACAGACGAACAGAGAGAGAGAGAGAAAGAGAGAGAAACACATATCGAGAAAGAGAGAGAGAGAGAGAGAAACACATATCGAGAAACAGAGAGAAACACAGACATAGAGAAACACACAGAGAGAGAGGAGGGGGGGGACAGAGACGGAGATAGAGAGAGAGAGAAAGAAACACAGACATAGAAAGAGAGAGGGAGAGAGAGAGAGAGAGAAACACATATCGAGAAACAGAGAGAGAGAAACACAGATATAGAGAAACAGAGCGAGAGAGAGAGAGAGAGGGACAGAGACGGAGATAGAGAGAGAGAGGGAGAGAGAGAAAGAGAGAGAGAGGGAGAGAGAGAGAGAGAAACACAGACAGAGAGAGGGAGAGAGAGAAAGAGAGAAACACAGACATAGAAAGAGAGAGGGAGAGAGAGAGAGAGAGAAACACAGACATAGAAAAACAGAGAGAAACACACACACACACACACACACACACACACACACACACACACACACACACACACACACACACACACACACACACACACAAAAACGCCCGGTCGCTGAAAACACAAGGCTGGAGAAACAGTGTGAAAATTCCGAGCGCTCGAGTAAACTTTTGACACTTCTTCCAAACAAAAAAACAAAACAAAACAAAAACAAAACAAAACAAAAACAAAAACAAAACCAAAACAAAACAAAACACAACATACCCCTGGTGTGCTTTTTTTCGCCTTAACACACACACACAATGACTGAATTTCCGAAACACCAGGGTGGAAGGTGAAGACGCATGCACATGAACGTAATCTGAACGATAACAACAGATCTGGAAGCAAGCCAGACCCCCCAAGAACGGTCAGAGAATCTGATGGTCTGTCCTGGTCAAAGACTTTGGACTTGAGGACAGGTGGACCTACCTACAAAATAAATAAAACAAAACAAAACAAAAACAAAAAGAAAAAAACAAAACAAAACAAAACAACCCAACACAAAACAAAACAAACACAAAACAAAACAAAATGAAAACGAAACAAAAACAAACAAAACGAAACACAAACAAACAAAAACAAACAAAACAAAACACAAAACAACAAAAAACAAAACAAAAACGCACAAAACAAAACAAAACACAAAACAAAACAACAAAAACAAAACAAAACAAAACCTCAACAACAACAAAATGAAACAAAACAAAAACAAACCAAAACAACAACAAAAACAAACCAAACCAAAAACAAACCAAACCAAACAAAAACAAACCAAAACAACAACAAAAACAAACCAAACCAAAAACAAACCAAACCAAACAAAAACAAACCAAACAAAACAAAAACAAACAAAAACAACACCAAACCAAACCAAATAAAAACAAACAAAAACAACAACAAACCAAACCAAACCAAACCAAACCAAATAAAAACAAAAACAAAAACAAACAAAAACAACACCAAACCAAACCAAATAAAAACAAACAAAAACAACAACAAACCAAACCAAACCAAACCAAATAAAAACAAAAACAAAAACAAACAAAAACAACACCAAACCAAACCAAATAAAAACAAACAAAAACAACACACAAACCAAACCAAACCAAACCAAATAAAAACAAAAACAAAAACAAACAAAAACAACACCAAACCAAACCAAATAAAAACAAACAAAAACAACAACAAACCAAACCAAACCAAACCAAATAAAAACAAAAACAAAAACAAACAAAAACAACAACAAACCAAACCAAATAAAAACAAAAACAAAAACAAACAAAAACAACAACAAACCAAATCAAATAAAAACAAAACCAAACCAAACCAAACAAAAGAACAAAAACAAGCAAAAACAAACAAAACAAGACAAAACAAAAACAATACAACAAAACAACAAAAACCACAAAAACAAAACAAAACAAAAACAACAAAAACAAAACAAACCAACAAACCAAACAAAGACAAAACAAAACAAAACAAAACAATAAACCAGCCCCGTTTTGACAAGATACCACGGCACACAGGCTTCTCGTCAACACGTAGGTTTTAATTCATAACAACAGAAAATTGTTTATCAACTCAAATTTGGATATATATCGCAATGTCCGTCTGCTTGGCTCGTGACACAGGGACGTGCATCCCTTTCTACGGATACTCAAAATATAACGCAAATCTATCATGATTAAAGCGTCGAAAAATCAATGAATAGTGAAAGCAAAAGGTAGTAAGGCTACAGCACAGATAAGACATGGCCTCCTTCAGGCCCTAAAAGCCTGTGGGAATTGTGTCGCTGGGTAAGCATATAAAAGTCTTAAGGGGGGAGGACCTACCCAGATTTGGGTACCAAGATTGTGATGTTCAGTGTTTCAGTTCTAATTAACCAATCACCATGATATTTGGCAAGAAGATACCTCAGACAGTATTCTTTGGATTGAATATCTTTGTTGGGGGCCTGTGAGTTACGAAAAGTTGACAAAAATTAATGAATTAAAATAATTGATTTTTCGCGAGATTGTATACATCAGACATAATATGTTCAAAAGTTTTCATCCGATTTCCTTGATATTTGGCACACATATAGCAGGGACAGGTGCCTACAGCCGGTAGTAGAATCGTGTAGTTCTGCATGAAAGACAATTTTTTATCAAAAGTTGTATTTCAATTTTTTTATTGAAATTATTCTAAAAATTGATGTGATGGTTGTACAGAAAGTAATGAAAGTAGAGCTAAGATTTTACTACATGCCATACATACTATACCGATGTGTTTGCTCACTAAATATAAAATTCCTAACATGAATTTATACATAGTTATAAATGTCACAGTATGTACTATATTTTTTTCATTTTCGCGAGAACATTTTTTAATTAATTAATTTTTGTCAACTTTTCATAACTCACAGACCCCAACAAAGATATTCAATTTAAAGAATACTGTCTGAGGTATCTTCTTGCCAAATGTCATGGTGATTGGTTAATTACATCTGAAACACTGAACATCACAATCTTGGTACCCAAATCTGGGTAGGTCTGCCCCCTAAAATTTCATCAATTTCTTCCTGTTACCAAAGTTTTTCATCACATGACTAGCCTCCTTGTCATTCCGGCCTTTGAAATGGGTACAGCGCAGCAGAAAGACGGGGAGACAGACGGAGGGAGGGAGAGTGACAGAAGAGAGACAGACAAACAAATGAAAGGAGGCAGAGTGACAGAAAAAAGGCAGACAGACAGACAGACATAGTACCAGAAGAAAAAAAGACAAGACAGAGAAAGACAAGGCAAGAAGAGAGACAAGACAGGCAGGCAGACAGACAGAGACAGATAGATAGAGAGCCAGACAGACAAGCAGACAGACAGAGAGACAGAGACAGAGACAGATAGACAGACAGAGACAGATAGACAGAGATCCAGACAGACAGAGACAGATAGACAGAGATCCAGACAGACAGAGACAGATAGACAGAGATCCAGACAGACAGAGACAGAGAGATAGACAGACACAGTCAGACAGACACAGAGAGAGACAGACAGACAAGCAGACAAAGAGACGGAGAGAGAAAGTGAGAGACATACAGACAAGCAGAGACAGAGACAGAAAGAAAGAAGACAGACGAACAGACAGAGACACAGACAGACAAATAGACAGAGACAGAGATGGGGGGAGGGGACAGACAGAGAAAGAAGGGGAAAGAAAGAGAAGAAGAGACAGAACACTACAAAGCAGAACACCCATAACCGCTACATTCGACTCTACACGAAGACAAACCTTATAAACACTACACGAAATCCGTGCCTGGGTAGTCAGCTTATCTGATCAACACACTATCACTTCCCGAAAGTCACAGAGATACAACAGGCGCGATTGTCGAGTGCCTGAACGACAAACCTTCAAATCCGAAGGTCCTAGGTTCAAGTCCCAAGTTCCTATTACTTATAGCCCAGCCGACTACTAGAGCAGCATCAGGGCTAACACCACCACGTCAAAAACGACAATCAAGATAAGATCCTGGGTTTGATCCGCCCAGATACATCCATCCACCTTGTGGAGATTTTCCGATTTCGTAAAAGGGTAGATTTTTTTTTTCTTCCGATCTCACAGGTCAACATGTATGGCAGACTTGCCAGTGCCTGAATCCTTTACGTGTGTATGCACCAGTTTATTATTATAGTATTATTTTTCACAGGCTTACAACACTAACAACCTGTTTTGATCCAGATGGTTAGTGTCGTATGCCTGTTTCCCACAAAAATAAAATTAATTCAACTTCTCTCCACACACAAAAAATGAACAAGTAAAGAAAAATTTAGCACTATATTTGTACAAATCTCTCAAAAAGGTAAAAGATATGTCATAGGTATCCATATATTTATGTATCTCTCTGTTTGTATCTTAGTTGTACTTGTTTGTATGTGACTGTGTGTTGTTCTGATGAGTACTGTCTACCAAATTTTGTCAAACTTCTGTTGAATTTTGCTTTCATTTCACTCTTCTTCATGAGGGGCAATGGCCGAAATGATTAAATATTTTGAAGTCTGAAGACATTGACACCAATACCTCATTCCTGTTCCGTTAACATTTTACCAGTTTCACAGGCATACGACACTAACATCAATACCTCATTCCTGTTCTGTTAACATTTTCCCAGTTTCACAGGCATACGATACTGACAACCTGTTTTAATCCAGATTGTTAATGCCGTATGCTTGTTTCCCATAAGAATAAAGTTAATTCAACTTCTCTCGACATAAAAAAAATGAACAAGTAATGAGAAATTTATCATCATTTTTTGTACAGATCTTTCGAACAAGTAATGAGAAATTTAGCATTATTTTGGTACGAATCTTTCGAACAAGTAATGAAAAATTTAGCATTATTTTTTGTACGAATCTTTCAAAAGAGCAAAAAAATATTTCATAGACATTCACTTATTCGTGCATTTATATGTTTGTATCTTTGTTGTACGTTGTTTGTATGTGACTGTGTTGGTTGTTCTGATGAGTAATGTCTACCAAATTTTGTCAAACTTCTGTTGAATTTTTGCTTTCATTTCACTCTTCTTCATGAGGGGCATTGGCCGAAATGATTAAATATTTTGAAGTCTGAAGACACTAACACCAATACCTCATTCCTGTTCCGTTAACATTTTCCCAGTTTCACAGGCATACAACACTAACATCAATACCTCATTCCTGTCCCGTTAATATTTTCCCACTTTCACAGGCATAAGACACTGACAACAATACCTCATTCCCGTACCGTTAACATTTTCCCAATTTCACAAGCACACGAAGACACAAACAACAATACCCGATTCCTGTCCCGCCCCTTAAAATCCTCACGTTTGTGTGAAGACAAGTGGATGAAGAGTTGGGGGGTTTTCAGAAAACCAGTAACTACACCTCATACAGGTGCTTCTGGTAGTAAATCCTAGCGAAACGGCGGCCCCCGATAAACACCGCACAAACACCAACACTTTGTCTCACTGTCTCAGCTCCACACAGACTATACACATACTACCTTTACACAGACACGCACACTCGCCGAATGATCGAAGCACCTTTCGGTAATAACGGTTTTAAGATCCGGGGCCTCCAAACTGGAAGTTAAACGTACAAGGTGACAGAGAAAGAGAAAGAGAGAGAGAGAGGGAGGGAGGGGGGAGCGGAGGGGAAGGGTGGAAGAGACAGCGAGAGAGAGAGAGAGAGGTGGTGGAAGGAGAGGGAAGGAGGGAGAGAGAGAAACAGTGGTGAAAACGGAGGGGAGAGAGAGAAAGAGACAGCGAGAGACAGACAGACAGACAGAGGGAGAGAGAGAGAGGGAGAGAGAGAAAGATGGTGGAAGGGGAGGGAAGGAAGGAGGGAGAGAGAGACAGCGAGAGAGAGAGCGCGACAATGACACTCAGACAGAGAGAAAGAGAGACAGACAGACAGACAGACAGAGAGAAAGAGAGAGAGAAAGAGACACAAAGACAGACAGACCGAGACAGAGAGAGACAGAGACAGAGAGAGACACCGAGAGAGAGAAAGAGAGAGACAAGAGAGAGACAGAGAGACAAAGAGAGAGAAGGAGAGAGACAGAGAGACAGAGAGACAGAGACAGACAGACAGACAGACAGAGACAGAGAGAGAGAGAGAAGCAGTGGTGGAAAGGGAAGGAGAGAGAGAGACAGCGAGCGCAAGAGAGACAGACAAACACACACACAGACAGAGAGAGAGAGGTGGAACGGAAGGGAGAGAGGGGTAAGGAGAGAGAGAAAGAGAGAGAGGGGTAGTGGAAGGGGAGGGAGGGAGGGAGAGAGAGAGACAGTGAGAGAGAAAGACAGCGAGAGAGAGAGAGACAGAGAGACAGCGAGAGAGAGAGACAGAGAGACAGAGAGAGACAGTGAGAGACAGAGAGAGACAGTGAGAGAGAGAGAGACAGCGAGAGAGAGAGACAGAGACAGAGACAGCGAGAGAGAGACAGGGAGACAGAGAGAGACAGTGAGAGAGACAGCGAGAGAGACAGAAACAGTGAGAGAAGAGACAGAGAGAGGGGGGTAGTGGAAGGAGAGGGAGGGAGGGAGAGAGAAGCGGTAATGGACAGCGAGGGAGAAAGGGGAGGGGGGAGAGAGAGGGGGGTAGTGAAAGGGGAGAGAGGTAGAGAGACAGCGAGGCGGACATAGTTTTTCGGCAGCACGCAGCCACGAGCCGAGCCGCTCGATTAAAAATTGATCAAGCCCTTCTGATGTTCTTCACTTACTGACGGTTTACCGGAATTGGCGGCTGACTGTTGGAACTACATGTACAGCCGTGGACTCCAGTTCTGACGTCTCGAGTTCAATCCTAGCCCCCACAAACATGAACACTGGCCTGTTGTATGCCCGTCTGAACGCTACTCCAATCATTCTGACTGTTATGAAGAGTCGATTAATTGTTGTAACGTTATTATTTGGCACTGTTAAGTGATCGTTCTAAACTATTAATTGAAATCGTTCGCCTTCTTACTTTCAAACTGTGACGTTGAAATTTTGTGACGTTGAAAAACAACAGCAGCAGCAACAGCAACAACAGCAACAACAAGAACGACGACGACAACAACAACATTAGCAGCAGCAGCAGCAACAACAATAGTAGCAGCAGCAAAAACAACAACAATAGCAACAGCAACAACAACAACAACAACAGCAGCAGCAACAACAACAACAACAACAGCAGCAGCAACAACAACAACAACAACAGCAGCAGCAACAACAATAGTAGCAGCAGCAAAAACAACAACAATAGTAGCAGCAGCAGCAACAACAACAACAACAGCAGCAGCAACAACAACAACAACAACAATAGCAACAGAAGCAGCAGCAGCAACAACAACAACAATAGCAGCAGAAGCAGCAACAACAACAACAACAGCAGCAGCAACAACAACAGCAGCAGCAACAACAACAATAGCAGTAGCAACAACAACAACAACAGCAGCAACAACAACAACAGCAGCAGCAACAACAACAATAGCAGCATCAACAACAACAACAGCAGCAACAACAACAACAACAGCAGCAACAACAACAAGAGCAGCAGTAGCAGCAACAACAACAACAGCAGCAACAACAACAACAGCAGCAGCAGCAGCAACAACAACAACAGCAGCAGCAACAACAACAACAAAAACAACAATCACAACAAAAACCACCACCACCACCCCATTACAACAACAACAACAACAACAACACCCTCTACTTTGTCAAATAATGACCTTTCAACAGTCCCTCTTGCGGCCTACCAGCTGGTCGATATATATATCTGACAATGAAAAGGTTTCAGAACCAATCGTTCATTTTGAGTCACCACGTTCTGTAGGCCTACAGCTAGAATGTTTCAACGAGATTCATGCATTCTTGATCATCATAAATCGTTTCTTGTATAACACCAGAAAACTACTACCAGACATCAACAAGACAAAACTAAAATTAAAATACATTGGCCATGCGTCACGTAGCAAGAACACGGACCTCATGGCAACCATATTTCAAGGAAAAACAGTAGTGGCAAAAAGGAAGAAAGGCAGATCTTCACTCTCATACATCGAGAACATAACCAACTGTTGCGGGCTGGGATTGAACTCAAGATATCAGATCTTGAGTCCCACGGTCTATCGAAAGAAATTATCAGCCCGCGGACATCCAGGGTCCCGTGTGCAACACCTACTCAGCGTACGTTAAAGATCACATGGCAACAAAGGAATTTTCCTTAGCAATATTCTGTAAAAAAAATCCACTTTCCTACGTAAATGGAAAATTATTTAAAAAATAATAAAATAATAAAAAAATAAAAAACAAGGAAAGAAATAAGAAGAAAAAGATTATGTACACATCAGCGACACGCTGTACTTGGAGACAACATCCCCAATTTCACGTTGTAAGTCCATCGTGAAGAATAATAAATGACTACTGTTACAACACATACAGACTCGCACACACATACACAGATACACAGACACACGCACACACAACAATCTGCACACACACGCACACACACGCAACACACATACACACACATGCACACACTCACATACACACACACACACAGACACACAGACACATAGACACACACACACACACACGCACACACACACACGCACACACACACACACACACACAAACACACACACACGCGCGTGTCTGTGTCTGTCTGTCTCTATCTCTGTGTCTGTCTGTCTGTGTCTGTCTGTCTGTCTCTCTCTCTCTCTCTCTCTCTCTCTCTCTCTCTCTCTCGCTCTCTCTGTATCTATCTGTCTGTTGTCTGTCTGTCTGTCTCTGTCTCTGTCTCTCTCTCTCTCTCTCTTCTCTCTCTCTCTCTCTCTCTCTCTCTCTCTCTCTCTCTCTCTCTCTCTCTCTTTCCAACGAAGAGAAGCGAGGACGAGAAAAGAAACAGGAAGAAGAAGAAAAAAAAAAAAAACTAAAGAAAAGAAACCCTTAGTGGCCACAGAACTGTGACGACCAGTGTATGTGC
>JAPXFY010000027.1:52653683-52658683 GCA_030674185.1 Monoplex corrugatus
TTGTGGGGTCGATGCATCGGCGCTGTGAAGCATGCATCCAGGCTCGGGGCGGACACACGCGATATTGAAAACAGATTGGCCAAATCTGACACTTTCTGTTTTTTGAAAAGGGGGGGATGTTCCTTTAAATGCATGTGCTGTTCACTAATGGGTCATTGTGCTAATTTCTTTTTCCAAAACAGGTGTGGAAATGATGAAATAAAACATAGAATCAATTCTAAACATTGTCAATTATTTCAACTTAAAATTAGAGAGGAAGGAAGAAGTGGCCCTTAAATTATGATTAGGAGTATATAAAAAGAGCTGAGAAAATCTTGTTTACACCTTTTTTTTTTTTTTTTTTTTTGTCACAGACACGTAGACATATAGACATACAGGCAGACATACAGACACCTCTGTCTCTCTGTCTCTCTGTAAAAGTTGATTGATTGATTGATCACCGTTACCACGGTACACTGAATGTACTAAGTATTTGTTTGATTAGATGGATAAAGTGAAGTATGTTTCGCAAGCAAGGTGATTTACAAATTATTTCTTGATTGTGTGATGATTGTATTATTTGACCGGCTGTTGGCTATACAGAGAGACTAATTACTTGACCAGTAGATGGAGGAATGCAACGTTATATGTATATGTATATAAATATCTTTATGACTTGTTTGATGCCTTAATGCACTGATGAAGCTTAATTATAACCAAGTACTGTTTAGTGTATTACTTCATTAAATGTTAGATTTAGTCAGCAAAAGAAAGATCTGTTGACTGTTACACCAACGAAGTATTCAACTGAGGAAAGCGCGGAAAGTGTCAATGTTCGACGATGCAATCATACGCATTGCAATATTGGTGTAATCCACAAAAACCCTATCTACCCCCCCCCCCCCTCCCACCGACTATTGTATTGTGGCCTAAGGCCGATGTACATTAAAAAAATTCTGAGTTCTGAGTTCTGTCTCTCTGTCTCTGTCTCTGTCTCTGTCTCTGTCTCTCTCTCTCCTCTCTCTCTCTCTCTCTCTCTCTCTCTCTCTCTCTCTCTCTCTCTCTCTCTCTCTCTCTCTCACTCTCTCCGGTTCATAAAAAAGAGGATGCGAAAATGTAGAGGAAAAGAGTCGAAGCACAAGTAAATGAAGAAGTAGAAGAACTACAATACCAATAACAACGACAACAACAACAACATCTACACACAAACTGAACACAGTTCAGAATGACACTCAAGAAGCGTGACACGCATACACAAGTATACTAAACAAAACACGGTATTATACATGTACATACACAAGACGATACACAAAACTTATGGAAGTGACACGCAAGAGTCGCTTTGTGTTCTTACAAGGTGAAATAACTCGACTCCCAACACCTCACGCACTCACAGAGTTATCTATCCTGACAATCTTGATCGCTATCCAGTTAGCTTCGATCACGCTCTGTTATTAAGAAGAGATCTGTTTTAATACTCATATACACTCTTTGCTTTACACATCTGTTCTGTTTTCATTGTTTGGTACGTTTTTGGTGTTAGTGGTTCTGAAATGTACACACACGCGCGCGCGCGCGCGCGCAAACACACACACACACACACACCACACACACACACACACACACACACACACACACACACACAACACACACAAAATTCTTTGTCAGTTAAATTTTCAGAATCATTGGTTCACAGTCCTGTTAATGTATTGCTTTAAGTTTATGAAGTTTGTACTTTAGCGTTAAATTTTCCCTTCGCATTGTTAATGTTAATTGTTAGTGTTAAGATTTTGTTCCATTTTTATATTTACCCGCTTACTCATGTCTCATACTCATTCTCCCCTCTGCCCCCAATCCAACTCGCCCATTTCCCATCCTCCCCCCCCCCCCCCCCCCCCCCCCCATATCACTCATAGTGAACAGACGTTAAATCAAAGAACGAACACCACACACCACACACACACACACGCACGCACGCACGCACGCACGCATGCACGCACACACACACACACACACACAACGCACGCACGCACGCACGCACACACACACACCACACACACAAAACGGTGGTGAGAATGAAGTGCGGAGTGAAGTGGCTGGCTGAGAGAGACAGACGACAGACAGATAGACAGACAGAGACAGACAGAGACAGAGAAAGAGACACAGAGAGAGAGACTGATAGAGAAAGACAGAGACAAAGAGAGAAACAGAGAGAGACAAGAGACAGACAGAGAAAGAGAGAGACAGAGAGAAAAACAGAAGAAGAGAGAGAGAGGAGAGAAGAAACAGAGAGAGAGAGAAAGACAGAGAGAGAAAGACAGACAGAGAGAAAGAAAGAGAGAGAGAGAGAGACAGAGACAGACAGACAGAGACTTAGAGACAGACAAAGAGAGACAGAGAAACAGAAAGAGAGAGAGAAAGACAGAGAAAGAGAAAGACAAGAGAGAGGAAAGACAAGAGAGAGATAAAGACAGAAGAGAGAGAGAGAGAAAGAAACAGAGACCGAAACAAAGACAGACAGAGGCAGACAGAGACACAGAGAGAGACAAACAGACAGACAGACAGACAGAGATATGGGTTATCGCTGTTTTTAGTATCAATCTAACTACCTTTTCGCTAATTAAAAAATGTGCTCTTCTTTGCTTGAACTATGCGCTTTTCCGTTTTTCACATTTGTGGGTTGCAACTCACACACGAATATGTAACCATGTATATGGTCGTTTTTTTTCCCCCGCATTAAGGCAATCATACTTCGTTTTCAGAAATGGGCGGACAGGTATGCTATAAGCCACCGAACACTGATAGGGTTACAGAATCTTTAACGTGTGGAGTTAATGTTTTGCGTGTGTGCTATCTACACGAAGTTGGTTCAGACACCAGCAGGTCTGAACATATGTATATCTGTGAGATTGGACCAATCTCCAGCCTTTCACCCATCAGTGGTACCCAAGCAGGTTTTTTAGTTCAAATCCATACCTTTTAATTCGAAGGCCAGTAACCTAGTTACTCGACTACCGTGCCTGTCGGTATGTGCACTTCATTAAAATACATACACCTCTTTGACCATACAGCTTACAATACCATCCAGAGACATCATTCTGGTAGGTAACACTCAAATTTCATTTATGATATATTAAGGGGTTGATGAGAGTCCTTGAATGTTATGTAGAACCAATACTGTTGTACGGATGCGAGGCGTGGACAGTCAACAAGCAAAGCCAGAGCAGGATCGAGGCAGCCGAGATGTGGTTTCTCAGAAGAATGTTGAGAGTTCCATGGACAGCAAAGAAAACAAACGAGACAGTCTTGATGGAGGCAGACACAAATAGATCACTCATAAGGAAGGTTAGGAAAAGACAGGCAACATTTATAGGCCATTTTATGAGGAAGGGGATTTGGAGCACCTGGTCACAACGGGAAAGCTGGAGGGAAAGAGAGCACCAGGTAGACCCAGAGAGAGAATGCTGGACGGACTTGCAGAGTGGCTGGGGATGAGGAGGGTGGGGGAGATGCTAGGGGCAACGAGAGACAGAGATGGTTGGAAGTCCATGGTCGCCAACGCCATGCGGCAGGGCACCTGATGCTGAAGATAAGGGGTTGATAGGCACATCAGCCTGTGATCTCATGAAGCAGTTCTCGATTTCGAGAAGAGAGAGAACCAGAGCCCTAAAGGCAATGGCAGAATCAGGGAAAAAGAGCTCCAGGTGGATCTGGACCAGGAGGAACAAAAGTGAACTTCATCATCATCATCATCAGGTGCCTTGCCACATGGCGTTGGCAATCATGGCCTTCCATCTGTTTCTATCTCTTGTTGCTTCAAGCACATCTTCCACCCTCTCTGTCTTCGGCCACTCTGCAAGTCCGTCCAGTATCTTCTCCCTGGGCCTACCTGGTGCTCTCTTTCCCTCCAGCTTTCCTGTTGTGACCAAGTGCTCCAATTCTCCTTTCCTCATAAAATGGCCTACAAATGTTGCCTGTCTTTTCCTAATTTTCCTTATCAATGATCTTCTTGTGTCTGCCTCTATCAAGACTGTCTCGTTTGTTTTCTTTGCTGTCCATGGAACCCTCAACATTCTTCTTAGAAACCATATCTCGGCTGCCTCAATCTTGTTCTGGCTTTGTTTGTTGACTGTCCACGCCTCACAACCGTACAACAGTATTGGTTCTATATAACATTCAAGAACTCTCTTCCTAATGTTAATTGATAGGCATTTGTTGGTAAGAATGCTTGACATCTTCTTGAATGCTGTTTTGGCCTGGCCGATTCTGCCGGCTATTTCTGATGTGCATCTGCCGTCTGGTGAAATGATCAAAATATATGTTGTTGGTGACCGATAGCTAAGTGGTTAAGACATCCCGTCACAAGAATGACTTTGCCTTGAGAAACCTGTTCATCTAGGATGCGCGGGTTTGATTCCAGGCGGAGGACAAATTTCTCTAAAAAAAAAAATGGCGATAGCAGAGGGACATCCAGGAATCATGACCTGGATGTGGCCTGGCACCCTTAGAGTGTCAGGAATAAGTTAGGTGCCGAAACGGTCGTTTTCTCCCTCTGGATGAAGCAGCAAGGAATTTTCAGTCTTTTTCTCTTAATTTTTGTATTTGTGACCTCCCACCATGAAATCAGTCTTAACTCGCAGTCAGTCGAACAGCACTAGGAGCTGAAAAGGTGACTGAGGGTCTATCTGGGGTGTTTTGACTTTTTCTCAAAACTGATTTCTGTAGACTATAATCTATCCCCCACAGACATTTTTTTTCTTGAAAAAATATTATTAATCAATCTAAAATGGTATTTTAATGCACTGATCGCAGCAGAAAGAACGCAATTTCCTACCAAAAGTACCTATTTTTGTCTCTTATTATGAACCGTAACCTCTACAGTACCCGCACATGTAATATTCTACAGATAATGGCAGCGAAAATTAGAAACAAACTGGGTCAAAGCCACCAAATAAAAAATTTAAGGAAAATGTGTTGGAGAGCACACAAAAACTTTAGAGGCCGTTTTCTCAAAATGGCCG
>JAPXFY010000027.1:52696183-52698683 GCA_030674185.1 Monoplex corrugatus
GATGAACAGACGATCAATTATGGATGGAACAGACGATCAATTATGGATGAACAGACGATCAATTATGGATGAACAGACGATCAATTATGGATGAACAGACGATCAATTATGGATGAACAGACGATCAATTATGGATGAACAGACGATCAATTATGGATGATCAGACGATCAATTATGGATGATCAGACGATCAATTATGGATGAACAGACGATCAATTATGGATGATCAGACGATCAATTATGGATGAACAGACGATCAATTATGGATGATCAGACGATCAATTATGGATGAACAGACGATCAATTATGGATGAACAGACGATCAATTATGGATGATCAGACGATCAATTATGGATGAACAGACGATCAATTATGGATGGAACAGACGATCTATTATGGATGAACAGACGATCAATTATGGATGGAACAAACGATCAATTATGGATGGAACAGACGACCAATTATGGATGGAACAGACGATCAACTGAAGATATGAAGAAACAGATCGAACAGACGACGAATCGAAGAGATAAAAGAAAAGGATGGAACCGAAGATCAATCAAACAGAAGAAGAAATGGATCGATCAGACAATCAATCGAAGAGATGAAGAAATATATGAAACAGGCGAACAGTCGAAAAGATGAAGAAACAGATGAACAGGCGAGCAGTCGAAAAGGTGAAGAAATGGATCTAGGTGGCTAGAAAACAGGACAATAAAAAAGAAAAGAAAAGAAAGAAAGAAAATAAAAAGGAAAGAAAAGATGAGCACAAAGGAAATCACCCTAACTGCGATTATTAAAAAAAAGCAACTGATTCAATCCATCCATCCATCCATCCATCCACCCATCCAAAATGAATGAATGACTCAATCAATCAAACAATCAGAAACAAAGAGAGTGACAGAAACAAAGAGAGTGACAGAAACAAAGAGAGTGACAGAAACAAAGAGAGTGACAGAAACAAAGAGAGTGACAGAAACAAAGAGAGTGACAGAAACAAAGAGAGTGACAGAAACAAAGAGACTGACAGAAACAAAGAGAGTGACAGAAACAAAGAGAGTGACAGAAACAAAGAGAGTGACAGAAACAAAGAGAGTGACAGAAACAAAGAGACTGACAGAAACAAAGAGAGTGACAGAAACAAAGAAAGTGACAGAAACAAAGAAAGTGACAGAAACAAAGAGTGACAGAAACAAAGAGAGTGACAGAAACAAAGAGAGTGACAGAAACAAAGAGAGTGACAGAAACAAAGAGAGTGACAGAAACAAAGAGAGTGACAGAAACAAAGAGAGTGACAGAAACAAAGAAAGTGACAGAAACAAAGAAAGTGACAGAAACAAAGAGAGTGACAGAAACAAAGAGAGTGACAGAAACAAAGAGAGTGACAGAAACAAAGAGAGTGACAGGAACAAAGAGAGTGACAGAAACAAAGAGAGTGACAGAAACAAAGAGAGTGACAGAAACAAAGAAAGTGACAGAAACAAAGAGACTGACAGAAACAAAGAGACTGACAGAAACAAAGAGAGTGACAGAAACAAAGAAAGTGACAGAAACAAAGAGAGTGACAGAAACAAAGAGACTGACAGAAACAAAGAAAGTGACAGAAACAAAGAAAGTGACAGAAACAAAGAGAGCGACAGAAACAAAGAGAGTGACAGAAACAAAGAGAGCGACAGAAACAAAGAGAGTGACAGAAACAAAGAGAGTGACAGAAACAAAGAGAGTGACAGAAACAAAGAGAGTGACAGAAACAAAGAAAGTGACAGAAAAATAAAGAAAATTTCTAAAACAGATCTTTCAGAAGGTGGGGATACGATTTCTGATCAAACATACACATTTAAAAATGAACCAAAGTGACTGCCAGCATTGAAACAAACAGGAACTAGAAAAACACAAAGATAGAATCAGAACGCGTATTTTAATACAACAAAACAAGACAAGCTCAAATTTTCGGCCAACTGGCCTTTATCAAACGGAAACAAAAGACAGAAAAGAATGAAAGCACAACACTAAGCACCCCTACCCCACCCCCTCAAAAAAACAGCAGTAGACAATTTCCCAGTTGTAATGTTCTGGCAGAAAACAGTTTTGCAGAATGGGTGGGGGACAAGAAAAGTAGGTGATATTCCTGCAAGTACAAAAGATAGATTCGTATGGAGGGCCATGATCGCCAATGCAACGCGGCAAGGCACTTGATGATGATGATGATGATGATGATGATGATGATGATGATGATGATGATGATGATATAACACACACATATACCCATGTACATCAACATATATGAATGGTTACATTATACACAATACACATGATCGCCAGTTAAAAGTGAGGACACACACTGATAGAGACTGAGGACACACACTGATACAGACTGAGGACACATACTGATAGAGACTGAGGACACATACTGATAGAGACTGAGGACACACACTGATACAGACTGAGGAAACACACTGATAGAGACTGAGGACACACACTGATAGAGACTGAGGACACA
>JAPXFY010000027.1:52703683-52721183 GCA_030674185.1 Monoplex corrugatus
AAGAAAGAGAGAGAGGGACAGAGAAAGAGACAGACGGATGGAGAGAGGAGAGGGGAAGATATATATACATACATATATATATATAGAGAGAGAGAGAGAGAGACAGAGAGAAGACAGAGAAGAAAGAGAGAGATGAGAGAGAGAGTAGAGAGAGAGAGAGAGAGAAGAGAGAGAGAGAAGAGAGAGAACAGAGAGAGAGAGAGACAGAGAGAGAGGGAGAGAGAGAGAGAGAGAGAGAGAGAGAGAATGTATGTCTGTGAGTCAAAGGGTTAAGTTTTTGCTTTGCTGGCATGGTCGACAATACAACATGTCTGTAGATAGGGCGAGGGAGTCAAAGGGTTAAGTTTTTGCTTTGCAAGCACGGTCGACAATACAACATGTCTGTAGATAGGGCGAGGGAGTCAAAGGGTTAAGTTTTTGCTTTGCTAGCACGGTCGACGATGCAACGTGTCTGTAGATAGGGCGAGGGAGTCAAAAGGTTAAGTTTTTTGCTTTGCTAGCACGGTCGACAATGCAACAAGTTTGTAGATAGGACGAGGGAGTCAAAGGGTTAAGTTTTTTGCTTTGCTAGCATGGTCAACAATGCAACATGTGTGTAGATAGGGTGAGGGAGTCAAAGGGTTAAGTCATGTCTGTAGATAGGGCGAGGGAATCAAAGGGTTAAAGGGAAAGATGGATTACCGGTACATTGATTGCAAAGTGGTGGGCGTTAACCTTTTATCTACAACCATATCGATGACACTAGGATGACATCAATCGAGCAGAAGGGTTGTCACCTATACCAACTGGCAATTGAGTAGAATCGTGATACATAGACATGCAGTTATTGTCAGTGCCATTGTTGCTATTAATGTTATTGTTATTGTTACTGTTATTTTTATTTTTGTTTAAAGCCCAGCCGACTGCACAGAGCCATATCAGGGCTATAACCGTTTCAAAACATATACAAAACTTCCTCAGGAATGAGAAAGGAAAAGAAAATTAAATACACATATTAATGCATTCGCGCACATAATCTAAGGAAATGCCCCTGGTGTTGACCACTCCGTCCAATTCATCAGTTTTGAAAACATACCTGAACACAAATTTAAACATAACTAACGACACTTAAAACACTAAAAACGGGCCTAAATTACCAAAAACTGCTTCCGTGTACTTCATTTCCCAAGAGCCAAAACTGCACTAAATATATGTACACAAATATCAATCCTAGGACAAAGTACGTAAGACTTTGTTGAACACAGACAGGTGAATAGACCAGCGAGGCAGAAAATGATAGGAAGAAACGAACCAAAAAGCAAAAGAACAAGGCAGAATCAGAATCAGAATCAGAATCAGAAACGTATTCAGTAAGGCCAAAGCCCCATTTGAAGGGGTGTGAACACATTATAAACATTATACAAACACAGAATATAATACATAGTCGTTCTTGGATAATGCAAACTTCAAATATTTTGAAATGATTACAATATAGGACTCACAGTCAAACTTCAATAATACAATAGGAACAAGGCAGAAACAAAGAGAGTGAGAGAAAAGAGGAAATTTCTGGCACAAAATCTCCAGAAGGTGGGGGTACTATTTATACTGAAACAGCCCCCGGCAACCCATGGGAACAGATGTCACCTATCATCATCATCAAGTGCCCTGCCGCATGGCGTTGGCGACCATGGACTTCCATCCATCTCTATCTCTCGTTGCCCCCAGCATCTCCCCCACCCTCCTCATCCCCAGCCACTCTGCAAGTCCGTCCAGCATTCTCTCCCTGGGTCTACCTGGTGCTCTCTTTCCCTCCAACTTTCCCGTTGTGACTAGGTGTTCCAAATTCCCCTTCCTCATAAAATGGCCTATAAATGTTGCCTGTCTTTTCCTAATCTTCCTTATGAATGATCTACTTGTGTCTGCCTCTATCAAGACTGTCTCGTTTGTTTTCTTTGCTGTCCATGGAACTCTCAACATTCTTCTGAGAAACCACATCTCGGCTGCCTCGATCCTGCTCTGGCTTTGCTTGTTGACTGTCCACGCCTCGCATCCTTACAACAGTACTGGTTCTATATAACACTCAAGGACTCTCTTTCTGATGTTAATTGATAGGCATTTGTTGGTAAGAATGCTTGTCATCTTCTTGAATGCTGTTTTGGCTTGGCCGATTCTGCCAGCTATTTCCGATGTGCATCTGCCGTCTGATGAAATGACCGTTCCCAGGTATTTGAACTTATTAACCTGTGTTAAGGTTGTGCCATTTGCTGTTATTTTGCATGAGGGGATTTCATGTTTTTTACTGATCACCATGACTTCAGTCTTCCTGCTGTTTAGTTCCAACCCCTTACTTTTGCTTTGTTTTTAATATATTCACAAGGTTTTGTAGGTCCCTTTCATTTTCTGCGATTAGCACGGTGTCATCTGCGTACCGAATGTTGTTTATCATTTCCCCTCCAACCTTTAATCCAGGGTCTTCTTCTAGGTTTCTCATGATGTTTTCGCTATATAGTGAAAACAGATCTGGTGACAAAACACAACCCTGTCTGACTCCTCTTTTGATGTTTTGAAAAGAGCCGGCAATCGAGCACAAGCATGATGCACAGACATGAGGTGTCGCCTACACTAACTGACAGTCTCGTCAGACAGACGACAGGTTCCACAATAGACGAACAGATTCAACGACACTCTCTGGACATCCAGAGTTCAATCCTACCTAATTCGCTACACCAACATCTGGCCTGTTCGCTGGCCATTTTGGTGTTTCCGTCATTCTGGTGGTGTCTGTTTAGTATCTGCGTTGTGTAGTGTTTCATAAGGGACACACACATATACACATATATGTACACACACACACACATACACTCACACACACACACACTCACACACACACATACACACACATATACACAACACACACATCAACACACACACACATACACACACATACACATACACACACACACACACACACACACACACATATATATATATATATATATATATATATATACATATATAAATATATATATATATATATATATATATATATATATATATAACACACACACACGCACACATTCTCCTTTCTCTTCACCTGCTCTTTCTCTATTCGCACCGTGTGTGCGTGTGTCCGGCTGTGTTTTGTTCTTTTGTCTCTTCGCAGGTGTGTGCGTGTGTGTATGGTGCGTGAATAGTGGTGGTGCGTGCGTTGTAGATGTGTGTGACATGTGTGTATGTTGCGTTGTGTGTGTGTGTGTGTGTGTGTGTGTGTGTGTGTGTGTGTGGTGTGTGTGTGTGTGTGTGTAGTGTGTGTGTCTATCGAGGTTAATTGAAGTTATTCTCTATCGAGCGATAATGTGTAGTAGTTTGGCACGTGTGCTGTTGTGTTGTGTGTAGTGTGTGTGTGTGTGTGTTGTGTGTGTGTTGTGTGTGTGTGTGTGGTGTGTGTTTGTGTGTGTGTGTGTGTGTGTGGTTTTGTTGAGGATGTGTGTTGTGGAGTGTGTTGTGTGTGTGTGTGTGTGTGTGGTGTGTGTGTGTGTGTGTGTGTGTGTGTGTGTGTGTGTGTGTGTGGTGTGTGTGTGTGTGTGTGTGTGTGTGTGTTGTGTGTGTGGGTGTGTGTGTGTGTGTGTGTGTTTGTGTTGTGTGTGTGTGTGTGTGTGTGTGTGTGTGTGTGTGTGTGTGTGTGTGTGTGTGTGTGTGTGTGTGTGTTGTGTTGTGTTGTTGTTGTTTTTTGTGTGATGTGTTGTGAGTGTTGTGTTGAGGTATGTTCGTTCGTTCTTTGATTTAACGTCTTTTCGCAATGAGTGATATTAGACGCAAAAAAACAAAGAGTATGAGAGATGAGAGATGGGCGGGTTGGATTTGGGGCAGAGAGGAGACAGAGTTATAGACATAAGTAGGTGGGAAAATAGAAAAATGGAACAAGAACTTAACACTAACAATTAACATCAACAATGTGTATGGAAAATGTAACTCTAAAGTACAAACTTCATAAACTTAAAGTAATGCATTAACAGGACTGTGAACCAACGATTCTGAAATTTTAACTGACAAAAATTGATCGTAAGTTACTTCTTTAAAATGAGTTTCAGAATAATTTTCTTGTGTAAACATTTTTGGTAAAAATGAACGTAGCATTTTGCAGTAAAGTAGTGTGTAGTGTGTGTGTGTGTGTGTGTGGTGTGTGTGTGTGTGTGTGTGTGTGTGTGTGTGTGTGTGTGTGTGTGTGAGTGTGTGTGTGTGTGTGTGTGTGTGTGTGTGTGTGTGTGTGTGTGTAGTGTGTGTGTGATGTGTTGTGAGTGTTGTGTTGAGGTTGTGTGTATGTGTGTGTGTGTGTGTGTGTTTGTGTAGTGTGTTGTGTGTGTGTATTGTGTTATATGTGTTGTGTGTGTGTGTGTGTCTGTATGTGTGTATTTGAGTATGTGCGTGCACGTGCGTGACTTGTACGTATTTGTGCATGTTAGTGTGTATGCGTGTATGAGTACATATGCACGTACCCACATGTAAACATGCGTGTTTATGCGGGCACTGAAGGCGCGGATTTACGGCTTGATCTGTACGACCTATAACATTAAAGCAAAAATTGCGGAAATAGTCAAAACTGTGCAGAAAAAGTACTAGCCAGAGCATTTACCATAGGCAAGGTAGGACCTTCAGGACCTGGCCACTCATGGGTCTATGTGCAGGCTTCAGGTTTGTGCCGTGATCATTCTGGATCTTCTCCATCACATAGCACCTGAGACGCCAGTGCATATGGAGTTCACTCCGAGCGCGGAGACCTTCATCTTGAGAAAAATGTAACTGAAACTTGCTACAGAGGAACCGACAATCGTTGAACTTTCACGTAAACTATGGCCTTTATGATCTTTCCCCCATGGGGATAGCGGGGGCTCTTTCAGTATAAATAGTTTCCCCACCTTCTGGAAATTCTGTGCTAGAAATTTCCTCTTTTCCGTCACTCTCTCTGTTTCTGCCTTGTTCCTTTGCTTTCTGTCATTTCTTCCTATCAATTTCTGCCTTGCTGGTCCATTCACCTGTATATGTTCGATAAAGTCTTACATACTTTCTCTTAGGATTGACAATTGGGTACATACATTTTTGACGCTAGTGAAATGATATAAGCAGAAGCAATTTTGGGTAATTTAAGCCTGTTTTTATATATGTTTTAGTGTCCTTAGTTATGTTTAAATTTGTAATCAGGCTTGTTTTATAATCCCTCGCGTGATAAACTGGACGGAGTGGTCAACGCCAGGGGCATCTCCTTAGATTATGTGCGCGAATGCATTGATATATGTACTTAACTTTCTTTATTTTCCTGCTGATGTATTGGTTTGAAACGATTATAGCCCTGATATGGCTCTATGCAGTCGGCTGGGCTTAAAACAATAATAACAATAATAATAATCTGTTGATCCATTATACGAAGCTAGGTTTTTGTTGAAAAGTGTCCAAACTATACTGATGTACATTTTTCTTCAATCTGTATCCTTTGTACTATTTTCAGTATTATCTGCTCGTGTTGCAGTACTTTAGTATAGTATTGGCATCCGTCTGTCTCGGAGATTGCGCCTTGGAAGTCATTCTGCGGTGGAACTGCAGCGCCGGCTGTGGCTGTAGAGCCCGATCCTCGAACGGCAGGTCCTGTTGCAGTTGCTGCACGTGAAGATGGTGTCGTCCCGAAGTCGCTGACCCTGCTCTCTGGCGTCTGCGTGCTCTTCTTACCTCCCACTGCTCCTCTCTCCTCTGCTCGGATGTCTTGATGGCAAGTTTCCAGCTGCAGTACTTTACAGACTCAGTAACCCAATATTCCCTCTAGTATGTACATACGTGTATGTGTGCTCGAGTGTGTAAGTCAGTATGTGTGTTTCTGTTCGCTCTCTTGTGTGCGTAAGTGTGTGTGTGGTGTGTGTGTGTGTGTGTGTGTGTGTGTGTGTGTGTGTGTGTGTGTGTGTGTGTGTGTGTGGTGTGAGTGTGTGTGTGTGTGTGTGTGTGTGTGTGTGTGTGTGTGTGCATGCGTGCGTGCGTCTCTGTGTGTGCATACACAGGAGTGCGTGTGTATGTGTGTGCGTGCGCGCGGGCACGTGCGTGCGCGCGCGTGTGTGTATGCGTGTGTGTGTGTGTGTGCATGCACGCGCGCGAGTGTGTATGCGTGTACTGCTAGCTATTAACTGTTGGTTTGACTTTGTGAGACACTGCGACAACCTACTTATCCCTACGTATGTCAGCGTGGTCACTTGACAAAAGAGAACGGTATACAATCATATCGTAGAGAATTGCTTGGTGTAAACATTTCAGAAAATGTCTGTCTACACCTCAGGGAAAGTGGTATCACGGTACCATAAACAGGGCTGAAAACAGGACGAGGAAAAAAACACTGAAACTAGGTGGGTCCGGGGGGGCCATAACTTGCGCGCCGTTGCTATGAACGCTTGCAAGCCGATCACGGATGCCTTGCTCCTTTCGTTTTTTTTTGTTTGGTTTTTTTGTTTGTTTGTTTGTTTGTTGTTGGTTTTTTTTTTGGGGGGGGGGGGGTCTTTTCTTTTTTTTTTTTACAAACCGAAATTGCGGAATTCCGCCCAGACGCGGAACGTTTTAAGCCCTGCATAAAAAAAAAAAAGTTCGCTTCGCTTCTTTTCATGCGTGAAGGTCTCTCTGTATACTATTCAATCTCATACTGGCAGCGAGGTATAATGGAGTCATTATTATTCTCCACCAACCCCACTACCCACCAACCACCCCCACCCCCGCAATGCGAATTGTTGCTTTCCCTCGCTCGCATAGTCATAATATATGCGATGGTTGTACGATTGTTATCTCAGCAATAAGATGGCTCGTAAGAAAGTATGCGTGATTGGAAAAAGTGAAAGCGTCCGTGCGTAGACTTCTGTATAATATCGATCGAGGTGTATGTGTGTCTCAGCGGGCCTCGATAGCTCAGTTGATTTGAGCGCCCGAATTCACATGCTAATGGTTGTGGGTTCGAATCCCGGGGTGCGCTATATTAAAACTGGCCATCTCACTGTCCCATCTTAACATCATTGTTGTTCTGGTGGTGTCAGTATAGGATTAGATAGGTTCCCCTTCCCACACTTCCCCGGGATGGTTATCCCCTTCGGTCATATCACCTGAGGTGGGTGTCGACGTAAAAACTGAACCAAATCAGTCAATCAATGTGTGTCTCTGTGTGAGCGTGGATTCTATTTTGTATGTTGGAATGTGGTTTATTGGTGTCTGTAGAATTGTGGTTTATTGGTGTCTGTAGAATTGTGGTTTATGGGTGTCTCTCTAGAATGTGGTTTATGGGTGTCTCTCTAGAATGTGGTTTATGGGTGTCTCTCTAGAATGTGGTTTATGGGTGTCTCTCTAGAATGTGGTTTATGGGTGTCTGTAGAATAATTGTGGTTTATGGGTGTCTCTCTAGAATGTGGTTTATGGGTGTCTCTCTAGAATGTGGTTTATTGGTGTCTGTAGAATAATTGTGGTTTATGGGTGTCTCTCTAGAATGTGGTTTATGGGTGTCTCTCTAGAATGTGGTTTATGGGTGTCTCTCTAGAATGTGGTTTATTGGTGTCTGTAGAATAATTGTGGTTTATGGGTGTCTCTCTACAATGTGGTTTATGGGTGTCTCTAGAATGTGGTTTATGGGTGTCTCTCTAGAATGTGGTTTATTGGTGTCTGTAGAATAATTGTGGTTTATGGGTGTCTCTCTACAATGTGGTTTATGGGTGTCTCTCTAGAATGTGGTTTATGGGTGTCTCTCTAGAATGTGGTTTATGGGTGTCTCTCTAGAATGTGGTTTATGGGTGTCTGTAGAATAATTGTGGTTTATGGGTGTCTCTCTACAATGTGGTTTATGGGTGTCTCTAGAATGTGGTTTATGGGTGTCTCTAGAATGTGGTTTATGGGTGTCTCTAGAATGTGGTTTATGGGTGTCTCTAGAATGTGGTTTATGGGTGTGTCTGTAGAATTGTGGTTTATGGGTGTCTGTAGAATTGTGGTTTATGGGTGTCTGTAGAATTGTGGTTTATGGGTGTCTGTAGAATTGTGGTTTATGGGTGTCTCTCTAGAATGTGGTTTATGGGTGTCTCTCTAGAATGTGGTTTATTGGTGTCTGTAGAATTGTGGTTTATTGGTGTCTGTAGAATTGTGGTTTATGGGTGTCTCTCTAGAATTGTGGTTTATGGGTGTCTCTCTAGAATGTGGTTTATTGGTGTCTGTAGAATTGTGGTTTATTGGTGTCTGTAGAATTGTGGTTTATGGGTGTCTCTCTAGAATGTGGTTTATGGGTGTCTCTCTAGAATGTGGTTTATTGGTGTTTCTAGAATGTGGTTTACGGGTGTCTGTAGAATTGTGGTTTACGGGTGTCTGTAGAATGTGGTTTACGGGTGTCTGTAGAATGTGGTTTATTGGTGTTTCTAGAATGTGGTTTATATGTGTCTCTTAGAATGTGGTTTATGGTGTCTCTCTAGAATGTGGTTTATATGTGTCTCTAGAATGTGGTTTATTGGTGTCTCTCTAGAATGTGGTTTATGGGTGTCTCTCTAGAATGTGGTTTATGGGTGTCTCTCTAGAATGTGGTTTATGGGTGTCTCTCTAGAATGTGGTTTATGGGTGTCTCTCTAGAATGTGGTTTATGGGTTTGTCGGGGGTAAAAGTCACAATGATTTTCATTCGTCTTGGTTATTTTCTTGCTGCAATTTCGTCGATGTATACTGTGTTAATTGGCTATGGTGGGGGTTTTTTGTGGGGTTTTTTGTTTGTTTTGTTTTGTTTTGTTTTGTTTTGTTTTGTTTTGTTTTTTTACTAAGCATTTTTCCGTTTTAATACGAATTCTAGAAGTAAGAGAAGAAAACGTCAGATTGCATAGAAAAAGTACAGGATGGACGGACGGACGACGGACAGACAGACAGACAGACAGATCGATGGAAGGCCTGCTTAAATATGCTGGTGAAGTGATCATAAATATCAACAGTGGAAGGTCTGGATAAACATGCTATAAAGTAAATATCAGTATCAACAATGGAAGATCTGAGTAAAAATGATATAAGTGATTATAAATATCAACAATGGAAAATCTGGGTAAACATACTACGATAAAGTTGTAAACATCAACAATGGAAGATGTGGGTGAACATACTATGAAGTAATTATAAATATCAACAGTGGAAGATTGGTAAACACACCATGAAGTAATTATAAATATCAACAGTGGAAGATCTGGTAAACACTACTATGAAGTAATTATAAATATCAACAGTGGAAGATCTGGATAAACACACAATGAAGTAATTATAAATATCAACAGTGGAAGATCTAGGTAAACAACTATGAAGTAATTATAAATATCAACATGGAAGATCTAGGTAAACATACTATGAAGTAATTATAAATATCAACAGTGGAAGATCTAGGTAAACATACTATGAAGTAATTATAAATATCAACAGTGGAAGATCTAGGTAAACATACTATGAAGTAATTATAAATATCAAAGTGGAAGATCTAGGTAAACATACTATGAAGTAATTATAAATATCAACAATGGAAGATCTAGGTAAACATACTATGAAGTAATTATAAATATCAACAGTGGAAGATCTAGGTAAACATACTATGAAGTAATTATAAATATCAACAATGGAAGATCTAGGTAAACATACTATGAAGTAATTATAAATATCAACAGTGGAAGATCTAGGTAAACATACTATGAAGTAATTATAAATATCAACAGTGGAAGATCTAGGTAAACATACTATGAAGTAATTATAAATATCAACAGTGGAAGATCTAGGTAAACATACTATGAAGTAATTTAAATATCAACAATGGAAGATCTAGGTAAACATACTATGAAGTAATTATGAATATCAACAATGGAAGATCTAGGTAAACATACTATGAAGTAATTATAAAATCAACAGTGGAAGATCTAGGTAAACATACTATGAAGTAATTATGAATATCAACAGTGGAAGATCTAGGTAAACATACTATGAAGTAATTATGAATATCAACATGGAAGATCTAGGTAAACATACTATGAAGTAATTATAAATATCAACAGTGGAAGATCTAGGTAAACATGCTATGAAGTAATTATGAAATATCAACAGTGGAAGATCTAGGTAAACATGCTATGAAGTAATTATAAATATCAACAATGGAAGAGTGGGTAAACACACTATGAAGTAATTATAAATATCAACAATGGAAGATCTGGAATAAAACACACTATGAAAGTAATTATAAAATATCAACAATGGAAGAAGTGGGTAAACACACTATAGTAATTATGGAATATTAACAATGGAAGATCTGGATAAACACACTATGGAGTAATTATGAATATTAACAATGGAAGACCTGGGCGACAGATAATCTTTCAGTCTTTCACTGTAACTTGAAGTACAAAAAAAATAAATTAAAAAAAATAAAAATAAAATAAAAAATAATAAATAGAAAGGAAAAAAACGTGGTCCAACTCTCCCAGATCAGCTGGCAGCGAAACCCAAACAGATGGAGCGTGGAAATTAAAAGCATGCTCTTAAACTGCCTCAAGATGACATTTTAACAACATCAAACGATTTCGTTTTGGAGATAACATAGAGCGGTATGTTTCATAATGTATATAAGGCGATTTAAAAGATACGGCGACAAAGATCCACCAAAATGGGCCATGCACAATTTTACGAATACGCTCGCAGCAAGATTTCATCACGAACCAACCGCTGTCTTTGAGCAATGATTTTATGTGATCACGCTTTCTTTTCATCGTGTGCAATCGCAGTTACTCGCTGAAAGGTGTCTACGAATTACATTTGATGAAAAGATATCCACAAGTATTTCACAGATAACGAACGAACAAAACATATTTTTAGGAAAGTAAAAAAATAAACACATGTGTGTCTTGTTTACATATAACCCTCCAGTTATTACAAATATGTAATTATTGTGCAAAATGAAAGCACACCTGTACTTTACACACGTACGCATGCGCAAATACATGCGTGTTCAATCATACGCATGATGAAGGTAAAGTTATAATTTTAACATATACATCTATTACAAAAGAGAGAAGTAATTAAACGCAAATGATTGAATGACACAAAGAGAGAGAGAGAGAGAGAGAGAGACGGATAGATAGAGCCAGACATGACATGACAGAAGACCAGACCGACGGTCAGAGAGACAAACAGGCAGGAAGACAGAGAAGGAGTGAGAGAGAGGAAGAGAGAGAGGGGGGAAGAGAAAGAGACAGACAGACAGAGAAAGAGAGAGAAAACAGAGAGAGACAGAGACGGAGAGAGACACAGAAAGTGTGAGAGACAGAGACGAGACGGGGGGGGGGGGGGATGGGGCGAACGAACGAGCGAGCGAACGAACGAAGTCTTTCTTGATAGGGGAAAAGAATATAAGTAATCATTGGCTTTTTTATTTTACATCAGACAGACAAACAGAGAAACATACACACGTCCTTCTTCGTTGACATTAAAAATCTCCCCCTCCCCCCTGTTTATTTTTTCTTTTCTAGTTTTGTTTTTGTTTTAAATGGACATTAAAACAAGAGAGATCCAAGAATATCGAATCATAAATGAATATCTGATAATCATATATCCAATGGATGAAATGGTTTGTGTGATTTATATCATTATGTCAGATTTATCTATTCACTCATTCATTCATTCATTCATCATTCATTCATCATTCATTCATTCATTCGTTCGTTCGTTCGTTCGTTCGTTCGTACATCCGTCAGTTCGTTCGTTGTTCGTTCGTTCGTTCGTTCGTTCGTTTGTTCGTCATCCGACATCCGTCAGTTCGTTCGTTCGTTCGTTCGTTCGTTCGTTCGTTCGTTCGTTCGTTCGTTCGATCAATCAATCAATTAATCGATCAATCAAGCAAGCAGCAAGCAATCATTCATTCATTCATTCATTCATTCGTTCGTTCGTTCCTTCGTTCGTTCGTTCGTCCATCCGTCCGTTCGTTCGTTGTTCGTTCGTTCGTTCGTTCGTTCGTTCGTTCGATCAATCAATCAATCAATCATTCATTCATCCATTCTTTCATTCATTCATTCATTCATTCATCCATTCACCCATTCATTCATCCATTATTTAAGCAAATACTTTTTTTTTTCTAAATCTAGGGCTAGGAAACCAACGATACCTCGCTCGTGACTATTTGTGAATATGCACATTCAGACAATAAGCCACAGACGTCATTTGGTGCCGCTAACAAGTCCAGCTTGCTTGTTTACCTGCCGGCTCAGGTATCTCCTACCTGTCTAGATTTCACTCTGATTAAAAGCTAACCTTCCCTCTCTCCTCCTCCTCTCCATCACCCTCACCCTCCCAGTTACCCAGACAAACGACAGTATTGTGTGGAAAACACAAAAAAATATAGTAGTCAGAGAACGGTGAACGAGATGGTCATGTTACCTTAAATAAGTTCCTCTTGTTCAATATCGATTTTTTTTTTAAAGAAAAAGGGGGGGGGGAGTTATTTCGCATCGGCCTGAGAGGGAGGTGCTGTGTGTGTGTGTCTGTGTGTGTGTGTGTGTGTGTGTGTGTGTGTGTGTGTGTTGTGTGTGTGTCTGTGTGTGTGTGTGTGGTGTGTGTCTGTGTGTGTGTCTGGTGTGTCTGTGTGTCGTGTGTGTGTGTGTCCTTGTGTCTGCTGTCTGTCTGCTCTGCCTGCCTGCCTGCCTGCCTGCCTGCCTGCCTGTCTGCGCTGCCTGCCTGCCTGCCTGCTTGCCTGCCTGCCTGCCTGTCTGCCTGCCTGTTTGCCTGCCCTGTCTGTCTGTCTGTCCTGTCTTCTGTCTGTCTGTCTGTCTGTCTGGCTGGCTGGCTGTCTATGAGAAAATGTGTTAACAAGATTTTTTTCCCGTTCTGTATGAGTGGATCTTTACAAAAAAATTTTGTCGAAGGCGTAGAGTGGTACCTGGTTCTCCAGGTTCATATTGCTTATAGCCCAGCCGACTACCAGAGCCATATCAGGGCTAAACCACGTCAAAAACGACAACCAGGTAAGATTTTTTTAAAAAGACAGCAGTTTAACCCTTTGACTCCCGCACCCTATCCACTAACAGCAAAAACTTAACCCTTTGATTCTTTACCCTTTTCCACCAGCTTCCTGCAGGAAACTGGCGGAAAAGGGTGAGGGATCAAAGGGTTAAGTTTTTTGCTCTGCTAGCACGGTTGGCACTACAGGATGCTGGTGGACAGGGTGTGAGAGTCAAAGGTCAAAAACCATGCTCACCGTTAACCCTTTTCAAGTCTTAAAAGGCGTGGAGTGATGAAGAATCACGAAAGCGATAGTCTGGAAAGAGAAGATAAGACATTCAAGGTCACGCAGACTTTAAGGTCACTTCAGAACACAACACACACCCCCAAAAACTTTACAACTTTTTACAAAATCGATGTTCCATCTCTTCGATCCGTCACTATAACAGAATCTTCCGTAATCCCAAAACAAGTGTGACTGCCCGCGTTCAAACAAACAGGAACCAGAAAAAAAAAAACACGAAAAAAAAAAAAAAAAAACGCGTAATTAATACAACATGACAAGACAGGCGCAAATGTTCGGCCAACTGGTCTTTGTCAAGCGTAAGGTCACAAACGAACAAACACCAGATACAAAAATTAGGAGAAAAAGACTGAAACTTCCCTGCTGCTCCGTGTTCCCAAAATATAAAAAGAGAAAAACATGATGGAAGAGCTTTTATACTTCCTCTGCTGTTAAAATCTGGAGCTCATGTTCCTGGCTTATAATAATAATAATAATAATAATAATAATTACAATATTTATATAGCGCAAAATCTTGATAAAATCAAATCTAAGCGCTGAAACACACACACACGCACGCACGCAGACACGCACGCACACACCACACAGAAACACACAACACACACACACACACACACACGGCTATATAAATAGGAGAAAGAATAAAAACAATGGAAAATTATAGATCTAAGAGAGCATATTATATACAATTATATATTGCAATGTGATTCCCCTCCGAGTGGCTTCTTTCAAATCTAATCTCAAAACGTTTATTTGTGTTTGGTTTTTTTCCAGCTGTCTTTGTCGTTAGTGGCCACCTCCTTGTGCCTTCTAATCTGCTGACATATTGTTTCAAAATGTGGTGTGTGTTTGGTGGGGGGGGGGGGGGGGTTCTGTGTGTGTCGTGTTGTGTGTGTGTGTGTGTGTGTGTGTGTGGGTGGTGTATTGGGGTGGGGTTGTGTGTGTGTGTGTTGTGTGTGTGTGTGTGTGTATGAGGTGCGCGTTTGTGTGTGTGTTTGTGTGTGTGGTGTGTTGTGTTGTGCGTTGTGTGTTGTGTTGGTGTTGTGTGTTGTGGTTGTGTGGTGTTTGTATGTGTGTGTGTTTTTTCTCTGTGTGTGTGTTGTGTGTGTGTGTGTGTGTGTTTGTGTGTAGTGTGTTTGTGTATGTGTTGTGTGTGTTTGTGTGTGTGTGTGTTTGTGTGTGTGTTTGTGTGTGTGTGTTGTGTGTGTGTGCGTGTTTGTGAGTGTTTTGTGTGTGTGAGTGTGTTTTGTGTGTGTGTGAGAGTGTGTGTGTTTGTGTGTGAGGGTGTGTTTGTGTGTGTATTTGTGTGTGTGAGTGTGTGTGTGTATATATATTATCGCGCGCACACAACACACACACACACACACACACACACACACACACACACACACACACACACACACGTACACACACACACACGCACGCACACACACACACACACACAGACGTCCTCTTCGGGTTGATATGAAACACTCTCCCATGTTTCTAGCAACTCACCACACCACCCCCATCCACCCCAACCTTTTTTTTAAATTTTTTCCATGTAGACTGAAATCGAGGAAGATGAAAAGAGAAAGGTTCACTGTTCACCTGACTGATTTCACCTGAGGTAAGTGTCTGTTCTCACGACTCACTGACCTTTTCAAGTCTTTTGATTGTGTGTGTAGGATTGAGTAGGGAGGGGGGGGGGGGCTAGTAGACTAGGGGTGGTTGACAGAGACAGACAGACAGACAAACAGAGAGACAGAGGGAAAGAGAAAGATATGCATTTATTCATACATACATATTACATACATACATATAATATATATATGTGTGTGTGTTGTGTGTTGTGTGTGTGTGTGGTGTGTGTGTGTGTGTGTGTTGTGTGTGTGGTGTGTGTGGAGAGAGAGAGAGAGAGAGAGAGAGACAAGAAGACAGACAGACAGACACTAGATAGATAATAATAATAGATAATGATAGATAGATAGTAGATAGATATGAAACTGAAACTGTTTATTGTCATTACCGAAAAGGTCTTTTGACAAGGGGTAACAATTTTCCAGTAGTGCGAACATAATCCACTCTTTGTATGTGCGCAATTCTTCACGCATAATCAAAAAAAAATATCGAACATCCATCCTGAACAGTCGAACATATTCAAATCATATAAAATGAACAATCATCCATTTTATCAGTACTACATAATGCAAACAAAACAAAACAAATACAGACAGTGTTCCTACATTAGGCCAATAATTTGTCTAGTTTAGCAAACCAAAATTTTTCCACACCCAACCACACAACACACATGCACCCATATACACTCACACGCGGCGCGCGCTCGTGCGCACGCAAACACACACACACACACACATCAAACTGTAATATAGATAGATAGATAGATAGATAGATAGATAGATAGATAGATAGATAGATAGATAGACAGATAGACAGACAGACAGACAGATAGATAGATAGAGTAGACATACAGACAGAAGACAGACAGATACATAGATAGATAGATAGTACATACATACAAGATACATAGACAGACAGTAGATAGATAGATAGATATGAGAGACAGACAGACAGACAGACGGACGGACGGACAGACAAAGATAAGACAGAGAGACAGACAAATCCTCTGCAGCAAATAAATAAAACCACAAGTTAGTACTACTACTGTCGCTGTCATCACTCAATTAGTATTACTACCATCTCCATCAAAATTTTTGCGGTGTATTGTGTGTGTGAGAGAGAGAGAGAGGGGTGGGTTGAAGGTGACACAGAGAGAAGAAAAGAAAGAAAGAAAGAGACAGAGACAGAGACAGAGGAGACAAGAGAGACACAAAGACAGACAGACAGACAGACAGAGACGGAGAAGTTCTAAACTTCTGCACAATCTCGCTGGTGTTGACTCCACGCCGCTCATTCCCGCCTCAAAAATCCACCACCAACTCCAAGTCTATTCAGTCAAATCACCAGTACCAGGTAGCCCACGGGAGCCACAAATGCTAAGCAGCCATGAGGCCACCCGCCACAGGAGACCCTGCGCTGTTGCTGGATCATTTCTGTGGAGCTCAACAATATCTGATCTATGTTACATCGAACAATGCCTGGTCTGATAATGATTGGTTGATAATCTACAAGAATTGATAATGACTGGTTGATCATTGATCATGATAATAACTGATAATAACTGGTTGATAATCGATAACAGTTCATAATGATTGGTTGATAATCGATATAACTGATAATGATTGGTTGATAATTGATCATGATAATGATTGGTTGATAATCGATGATAACTGATAATGACTGATATTGATCAGGATAACAACTGGTGATGACTGGTTGATAATCGATAATAATTGAAAACGATTGGTTGATAATCTATAATAACTGATAATGGTTGGTTCATAATTGATCATGATAATAACTCGATAATAATTGGTTGATAATCGATAATAATTCATAATGATTGGTTGATAATCGATAATAATTCATAATGATTGATTGATAACTAATCGTGATAATAGCTGGTTGATAATCAATAGTAATTGATAGTGATTGGTTGATAATTGATCATGATGATTGGTTGATAATCGATATAATTGATAATGACTGGTTGATAATTGATCGTGACTGGTTGATAATCGATATAATTGATGATTGGTTGATAATGATCATGATAATGAGTGGTTTATAATCGATGATAATTGATAATGATTGGTTGATAACTGATAATAATTGGCTGATAATGATTGATAATAACTGATGATTTCACGATAACGGGGATGATGATCATGATGCTACGGAGTTCCATCTGGAATGGACACTGTGTGACAGGATTGTACTCTACGCTTACTGTCATTTCACACCCTAGCGTCAACCAGCCCTGAGAGACGAGACACCTGCAGTGTTATGTCTGCTCAGTAAATCTAACCCTTTGACTCCCGCACCCTGTCCACCAGCTGCAGAAACGTAACCTTTTGACTCCCTCACCCTACCCACCAGCTTTCTGCGGGAATAGGTGGATAGAGTGAGGCAGTCAAAGAGTCAAGTTTTTGCTTTCCTAAAGGCATATAGCCCACTACTTAGAAACATCGCAATACGCCATCAGAGAAGAAAGACAGACAGACAGACAGACAGACAGACAAAATGACAGAGACAGAGCGAGAGACAGACTAGTATGTATTTAGAGAATCGACAACATGTCCATGACAGAAACAGA
>JAPXFY010000027.1:52744760-52752260 GCA_030674185.1 Monoplex corrugatus
GATGATAATAATAGTAATAATGATAATATTAATAATAATAATAATAATAATTAATAACACTATTATTATTATTATTATTATTATACAATTATTATTATTATTATTATTATCATTATTACTATTATATCATCATCATCATCATTATTATTATTTATATTATCACGAAGACATGAAATTATTGATCTCCTACTTTAATAATTTTAATTTTTGCAATCATCATCATCAGGTGCCCTGCTGCATGGCGTTGGCGATCGTGGACTTCCATCTGTCTCTATCTCTCGTTGCCCCTAGCATTTCCCCCACCCTCCTCATCCCCAGCCACTCTGCAAGTCCGTCCAGCATTTTCTCTCTGGGTCTACCCGGTGCTCTCTTTCTCACCAGCTTTCCCGTTGTGACCAGGTGCTCCAAATCCCCCTTCCTCATAAAATGGCCATAAATGTTGCCTGTCTTTTCCTAATCTTCCTTATGAGTGATCTACTTGTGTCTGCCTCCATCAAGACTGTCTCGTTTGTTTTCTTTGCTGTCCATGGAACCCTCAACATTCTTCTTAGAAACCACATCTCAGCTGCCTCAATCTTGTTCTGGCTTTGTTTGTTGACTAGCCACGCCTCGCATCTGTACAACAGTATTGGTTCTATGTAACATTCAGGAACTCTCTTCCTGATGTTAGTTGATAGGCATTTGTTGGTAAGAATGCTTGTCATCTTCTTGAATGCTGTTTTGGCTTGGCCGATTCTGCCGGCTATTTCTGATGTGCATCTGCCGTCTGATGAAATGATCGTTCCCAGGTATTTGAATTTATCAACCTGTGTCAAGGTTGTGCCATTTGCTGTTATTTTGCATGAGGGGATTTCATGTTTTTTACTGATCACCATGACTTCAGTCTTCCTGCTGTTTAGTTCCAACCCCTTACCTTTGCTTTCTATTTCTAGTATATTTACAAGGTTTTGTAGGTCTCTTTCACTTTCTGCAATTAGCACGGTGTCATCTGCATATCGAATGTTGTTTATCATTTTCGCTCCAACCTTTAATCCAGGGTCTTCTTCTAGGTTTCTCATGATGTTTTCGCTGTAAAGTGAAAACAGATCTGGTGACAAAACACAACCCTGTCTGACTCCTCTTTTGATATTTTGGAAAGAGCTTACATTGTTTTCTATTCTCATTGCAGCTGTTTGTTCCCAGTACATATTTCTGATTATTCATAGATCTTTTCCATCAACATTGAGTCTCTCCAGTTGGTTGATCAATTCATCATGTCTTACCCGATCGAAAGCCTTGGTGTAGTCAACAAAGCATAATTACAAATCCTTATTCATCTCATTTGACCTCTCTATGATAGTTCTTAGGATGTATATGGCATTAATAGTTCCTTTCCCTTCCACAAATCCACACTGTTCTTCTGCTATTTCTCTTTTGTTTCTATTCCTTGTCCTCATTATGATTATTCTTAACAGGATTTGTGTTACATGGCTCATCAAACTTATTGTGCGATGGAGTTCGCATTCTATAGCCCCTGTCTTCTTTGGAAGTGCAATGAAAATTGATTTTGACATATCTTTGGGGATTTTTCCAGTGTCGTAAATTTCATTTAGGAGGACTGTTAATTTTTCTATGCCAAATTCCTCCAGGGCTTCAATCATCTCTGTAGTAATGTTGTCTGGTCCTGGGGCTTTTCCCGGTTTAATTTTTTTCAGTGCTGCTCTAACTTCATCTTTCATTATGGGTGGTCCTTCAAAGTTCTTTTTTATAATGTGTTCTTCGTTTCTGTCATCCTCAAAAAGGTCTTTAATGTATTCTCCCCATCTGTCTAATATTTTGTCTTTTTCCATGATAAGCGTGCCATCTTTCGATTTCAAGCAACCATTTGATGTGCATGTATTTTTTCTGTGGACAATTTCTTCAATTCGTCTGTACATACCCTGAGGATCCGTTTTGTGTCGGTCTTCCATTTCTTTGCACTTTGATTTCAGCCAAGTTTCCTTAGCTTCATTGCATCTATTCCTGATCTCCTTGTTTATCTTCCTGTAGATCTCCTCATTTCTCTTTGCCTTCCTCCTTTCCTCCATCAAGCCCAAAATTTCATTAGTCATCCAGTTCTTTTTTGCTTTTCTATTTGCTTTAGGGATTTCCTCACAAGCTTCATTTATCGAATTCCTCAATTTTGTCCATTGTTCCTCACTGTCACCAGCGTATGTCTTTGATCTTTTTGTTTCTGTCCATGATAACCTGGGAAAAATTACGATGGTGGTTTCCCGTTGCCTTCCATCGGTTTGTGTACGGTCTCTCCACTAGCCTTACTCTCTCCCGAGATGTCCACAAGGCAGTGGAGCTATTCATCCATAGCTTGGGGGTCTGGTTCGTGGGCACCAGGGCGTATCCACACGCTGGTGGGCCTGCATGCCTCACGTCTGAGGGCCAGACCTCCTCCGAGTCCCACGAGATTCAGCCTGAGTCCGTGAGGTGCTCAGTTACCGCCTGTCGCCACGAGGAGGCACAGCGTAGGGCTTGCTGATGGAGAGGCTATGTACTGACAGGAAGAGGCTTACGCCTTCTGCTCTTCTTTTCGCACAGAAGTGCAAGCCAGCGGTGCAGGCTGAAGGCGACACACTATACGCATCACATCTGCCAATATGACAAGCATTCTTGCAATAGATCCCATTTTATGGTCATCGGACGTTGAAATATGGACTGCTACACATATATTGCTATCACGTAATCTCTGAATCACGTCAACAACATTCAGGGAATTTATCACACTTAATCAACTGCCTCAAAAGATTATACTTTCAATCGTACATCTAGATTTTGTTGTTGTTGTTGTTGTTGTTTTTGTTCGTTCTTCGTTCGTTTAATCATACGTTTGTTGTTTTGTCTGTTTGTGTGTCTGTTGAGAAAAGATGATGTGGGGTCAAAGAACGAATCATGGACATCGCTATTCTGTGCCATAACATCAGATTCATTAGGCTACACTACAGCAAGAACAATGACTGAATTTCACGGTCCCCATATTGTGAAAAGTATATCTGTTCCCACAAAAAATGCCATCATGGTCAGCGTAGAAATGCTTTTATGTTCAAATATCAGGCTGTATACTCACGATAACAACGGTTTTAAAATTAAAGTGTTGGACGATTCTAGATGCAACAGCCATATAGTTCATGTCTACCAGACTTCAAGATTTGATTCTGAGTTTCCTGCACATGATTGCAAAGTGACGAAAATAGTTTATTTTAACCTCCTCTTTTCCTTTCACCCTGACGATAAATTGCCCCAAAGAGTACGTGGTAGTCTGTTCAACTGTTGTGTAGATCATTATACAAGCTTTCGACACCACCTAGACTGTAATCTCTGGAGTGATTGTGAAGATGGACAGGATGAAACAGAACACTGCCCCTTCAGCAATTCTGAGTGTCGGGGTGGGGTGCCATTATGTAACCATTGCTACAAAGTCATTAGTAGTCAAGAACTGCAAGTATTTGATAGTTCTGTAAATTCTACTGATCGTAGAGCAAAGGGTTATTGTAATTCTATTTGTGGTACACTGGGATTACCTACATGTGTGTTTCTTCGTTGCATGTCGCGTTTCAGTCCGTCTCTCAACGACATTTGCTTTTATGGGAAGACATTCGAGTTGGTTTATACAATGACGATAGGTCTTTGCCTAACATGTATAAGAACAACATAATTACCTTTGACAAGACTGTTCTTTATCATTCTGTTCAAATATTTTACGAAGTACAGTCGTACACTGAAGAGAAAATATTCACACATCGTTCAAAAGACGATGCATTCATTCTTTCACAAAAAGAGCATGTTCTAGGTTCTGCAGCATTATGTGAATTCAGAGAAAACAGTATTAAAGAGAATGTTGACGTTTCACAAGCAATAGTGTTGACTAAAACACAATTTTGGCACACAAGACGGCAGTCTCTAACGACATGTCCTGACGGTCATGTGACTCATAGTTTTCTTTCATGTGGTTCAAAGCAGATGAATGTATGTGATCAAGGGGACAGAACCCCTTGTACTTTTTCAAATCACTTGTCATATTCTGATCAGTCCATCACTTCAGTTCCTGCATTTTCTTGTGATGACGACGTCTCCTCAGTTCCATACACCCTGGTATGTAACATCATACCTGACTGTCAGGATAAAAGTGATGAGTTGTTCTGTAAACATCCTCCTTGTGTCAACATGTTTACCTGTACCAACGGCCAGTGTGTGTCTTATGATCGTGTGTGTGATCATGTTTTCCATTGTCAGGATGAATCTGACGAACGAAACTGTGATGGATTCTTCATTATTTTAAAATATCACACAGAACAAAATGTAGACTATCCTGCTCTCATCACTTTCAAAGACTTTAGAATTTTCAACGCTGTTCAAATGAGTTCCAATGAGTCCTGTCCTGACAGCCACTATCGTTGTCCTGGCAAGTTCAGGGACTGCCTACCTGTCTACACACGATGTAATGAAATGTTTGATTGCATTGAACGTGAGGATGAAATGGGGTGTGAAGAAATGGTATGTCCAGGGTTTTTCCGATGCAGAGCTTCCAAAGTGTGTCTTCATGACGACCACCTGTGTGATGGCTGGCCTCACTGCCCACTGCATGATGATGAAATGTCGTGTGTGAAATGTCCTGAGGAATGTTTGTGTCATGGTCTGACTTTTCTGTGTCATCGTCCTTTCTCTGCATCACTCTTTACTCAGATCCATTATTTAGATGTCACAGGTTCCGGTATGACTATGTCTGATGTGAGTAACAACATCTACCTTATTCAACTGATCTTTGCCAATTGCTCTTTGACCATACTGCCTAATACATTATTCTTTAATTTGAAGTTTCTTGACCTTAATAGCAACAAATTGCAACATGTCAACATGAGTTATTTCGCTCAATTACACAACCTAAAAGTACTCTCTCTGTCCAACAATCCTCTCACCTCACTGTACTCTGATTCTGCATCTGTTAATCTGAAAAGCACACTAGCAATGATAGACTTGTCACATACCACTCTTAAAGTGCTTCACACTAAAGTTCTGTCAAATTTCTTGCTTTTGCAGAAACTAAATTTATCGTTTACCACCATTCATACGATTGGCTCTGGTGGATTTCAGTTCACACCACGCTTGGCTGAACTGTACCTGGATGGCAGTCCTGTGGAAACATTTCCTCCCGAAATATTCAGAGATCTTTCCTATCTACGAGTCATATCAACACTAAATTACAAGCTATGCTGTGATGAAATACTTCCCTATAAATTTGATCATGCGTCCTGCTGTGCCCCCAAAGACGAAATCTCATCATGTAAAGATTTATTGCAATCCGGAATATACCGAGGCTTTCTGTGGCTGATGAGCTGTCTGTCTGTAACCAGTAACATCTTCTGTTTTGCTGTGCGTTTGTGTGCACGAAAGATGACCTCTCTGAGTAGCTTTGGACTGTTTGTTTCCAATCTTACCATGGCTGATTTTTGTATGGGCGTTTACACTGCTATAATAGGAATAGCTGATGAAATATTCCGTGGTGAATATCTCCATTATGACAGCAAATGGAAAAACAGTGTAGCTTGTAAGGTAGCTGGCTTTCTCTCTCTGTTGTCCAGTGAAGTATCAGTGTTGATCATTTGGCTCATCACGCTGGATCGTTTTATCGTTCTTCATTTTCCATTCAGCTCTTTACGATTTGAGAGAAAATCTGCAGCACTAGCTTGTCTGTTTACCTGGTCAGTTGGTTGGCTTATTGCCTTGTTGCCTCTACTTCCTGTGACATCACACTGGGAGTTTTACAGCCAATAGGTATCTGTATTCCACTGCCAGTTACAAGACGAAACTTTAAAGGAAAGGTTTATTCTTTCAGTGTTCTGATTGTGCTCAATTTTGTTCTGTTTTTACTTATATGTGTAGGTCAAGCTCTCATCTACTGGTCAATACAAAAGAATGCCTTGACAACTAATACGACGAAATTATCACGTGACACGACCATAGCTCGTCGGCTGATCAGTGTGGTAGTAACAGATTTCATGTGCTGGTTTCCAATTGGACTGTGTGGGATACTCTCGTCAGCTGGTCTACCTATCCCTGGAGAAGTGAATGTAGGTTTGGCAATATTCGTATTGCCATTAAACTCTGCCGTTAATCCCTTGTTATACACTTTCAACACTCTGATGGAAAAACGAAATAAAAGAATGGAATACAAACTTTTAAAATGGCTGGAATCCCATGCTGATTTGCTTGACAAATGATACTCACTCACGCATGGACTCACTCATGCTCTACTCGAAAAATGTAACTGCGTCTATTTTAATATCTGCGTGCACATCCATATGTATTTGCGTGCTTGCATGTATATGTAAAATGGGGAAAGAGGGGCATCTCGTCAGTATTAGTCTCGCAGTGCTTGATAGTGCATAGTATGCCTTATTGCATTTTCCATTGCTGAAGGGATGAGTACAATCAATTGTCAGGAATTTACAAACAACTTTATCTACTTGGTAAAGGCACAATCAACTTTATCTACTTGGTGAAGGCACAAAAAAGTTTATCTACTTGGTAAAGGCACAAACAACTTTATTTACTTGGTGAAGGCACAAACAACTTTATCTACTTGGTAAAGGCACAAACAACTTTATCTACTTGGTAAAGGCACAAACAACTTTATTTACTTGGTAAAGGCACAAATAACTTTATCTACTTGGTAAAGGCACAAACAACTTTATCTACTTGGTAAAGGCACAAACAACTTTATTTACTTGGTAAAGGCACAAACAACTTTATTTACTCGGTGAAGGCACAAAGGCTTGCAAAATCATTTATACGTAAATGCAAAGTAGACAAATATGTTCCGAATATACATACTTTCCAAAATGCTAAACCAGAGATTCAAAACTGAACAATATAATGCCAAAACGAACTTTCACTCGTCAATTTTTAATGCGATGTTCTTGAATATTGATGTACGTAATAAAACCATCATTGACTAGAATATTGTCTTATATGTTTTGTAAGTTATAGGTGTTTTTATGTGAACAATATTTGTCTTGTATGTATCAATTGATATCATGTCTGTTACCACATTGTTCGACGATGCTTGACTGTCGTTCAGCAAAGGGATGTGGTTTGTGAAATGGTTCACAGGGGAAATGTTGACATGTGCTTAGATCTTGGTGTTCATTTTTAAACTTCCAATGTATAAAAATATCATTATGAATATTCTGTATACAATGTGGAGTTCATGTGCCAACATTGTCTTTTCATATGTGTAAATTTTGGTGTTGTTTTTGTCATTCTTTGTTGCCACATTGTATGTTAGATGTCCAATTGTTGTGAAACAAAAGACGAATAAAGAAGAAGTTAAAAAAAATCCCATAGCCATCATCTAAACAGCTCCGACCTCACCCACGCCTTTGGACTAGACTCGTACCGCACAGTCTGATACTTGATTCTTTGAAAATGTCTGGGGCATTGTGGAATTTTGCAAACACCATCAAAGGCTGT
>JAPXFY010000027.1:52754760-52757260 GCA_030674185.1 Monoplex corrugatus
TATGTATGTATGTGTGTGTGTATGTATGTGTTGTGTATGTATGTATGTATGTGTGTGTATGTATGTGTGTGTGTATGTGTGTGTGTGTATGATGTATGTATGTGTGTGTATGTATGTGTGTGATGTATGTATGTATGTGTGTTGTATGTATGTATGGTTGTGTAGTGTGTATGTATGTATGTATGTATGTGTGTGTGTATGTATGTTGTGTGTGTTGTATTGTGTGTGTGTTGTGTGTGTGATGTTCGTGTTCGTTGCTTGATTTAACGTCTTTTCACTATAAGTGATATTAGACGGGGAAAAATGGCATGGAGGATGAAATAAGGGGGCGGGGGGATGGAGGGGAGAGGGGAACAGAGTAAGGGACGTTAAAAAAATTAAAAGGAAGCGGCAAGGTCTTAAGAAAAAGGATATGGATGAACAGAGAAATGAAACTAGAACAACGCTAACATCAATAATGTAAAAGAAAAATCGTCATAAAAACAAAACAAAACAAAAATAATCATAATTATAATAATAATCTTAAAGTAACGCATTAACAGACTGTGAACCAATGATTCTGAATTTAACTAACAAAACTTGATCCGATACTACTTCTATAAAATGCGTTTCAAGATAGTTTCTTTGTGTAAACGTCTTTGGTAAAAAGGAACGAAGCTTTCTGCAGTAAAACAAACAGTGATACAATGTGAATTGTTCACCGCAAATACATAAAACGTTGTTACAATATTTTGTTTTCAAAGCGTTCAGTTGAATGCGAAAATATGTCATAACAATTAATCTCAAATGATATAACGAGGAATACTGCAAGTTTTTACAGATATTTTGAACTGAAAGTTTGATTCTTTTTTGAGACACAAATTTTTCATTTAAATGTTCATGAAATCGAATCCATGATGCTAATTCTAGCGAGTTGTAAGCTTCTTTTACCGAGGTGTTAACATGTAATTCTATGGAATTTTCAGAATGGAGGGCACCGGATTTAGCTGCTCTGTCAACTACGTTGTTGCCATGAAGACCAACATGAGAAGGCACCCAGCATAAATTGATTTCTGAGCCATTTATCTTTAAACAATGTATTAGATGATTTGCCTCAATAATTAAGTCAGGTCTTGTGTCTGTATCAAAAGACTGTAAAGCATATAATACAGATTTTGAATCAACAAAGAGAACTACTTTGAATGACACAGGCCAAAGGCTTATTAAATAATGCAACGCTTGAACAACAGCGACCAATTCTGCTGTATATATAGATACATTTGCCCCAATGAAAAAAGACTTTTTAATGTTAAATTTTGGAACATAAAAGGCTGCTCCAGCGCTCTGATTTGCTAAGACTGACCCATCGGTAAAACTGTGGAGGTGGGTACAGTACTTTTCATCGATGTGTTCACAAGCTGTGGATAGCGTAATGTTGACATTATCATCTTTTTTAACTTTTGCATAATCGAGATCAAACGTGGCCTTTAGCATTTCCCATGTAGGGATAGGCGTTATCGTTGGTTTCTCGGCTATTTCATCCATTGTTATGTTGGATTGTTTGATCAGGCCAGATATGTAAGTTGCGGCTGTAATTTGTGATGAAATGTTTTTTGCTCGTTTTGGAAAGTCAGGATCAGACCTGATCTTAATTTCTTTGCTCACAAAATTATCCGCTTGTGAAGTAGTTCTAATTGCAAACTTTGCTGTAGCTAACTCACGATGGTTGTTTAAAGGTAGAATTCCAGCAACTTTGTACGTTTCCAGAGTAGAAGCATGAGTTGGTACACCTAGTGCAATTTTAAGACTTTTGCAGTCCAAGCTCTGAATCTTTTTTAGTAAATATTTGGGTGCATTGAAGAAAACTTCTTGCGCGTAGGATAATGTAGACCTGACCAGCGCTGTTGACAGATGAATCAGTACATTTGTATCCATTCCCCAGGGTAATTTGCTTATTATCTTTAGAAAATTTAAGGTTTTTCGCGCTTTTGTTAAAATATAATCAAAATGGACATTCCAGCTTAATTTGGACGTGATGTAAACTCCCAGGAATTTTACGACCTGTTTGTAATTTAACACTTCACCAAGCAATTTGAAAGTAGGCAAGTTATTTGAGTTACCACCAGGATCAAACAGCATCATGTTAGTTTTTTCTGCTGACAACGACAGCCCATTTTCTAACATATAGTTTCCAAGATTATCAAGATCAATTTGATACAACTTCCTGATGTAATTTCGCGTTCTCTGTGGAGTTGTCTTTTTTAAAGTGATATTCATCCAAGTGCATATATCATCAGCGTACTGTACTAAAACAACACGATTTGAAAGAGCTTTAGGAAGATCCTGTATAAGGATATTAAATAAAATAGGTTCTATCACTGAACCTTGTGGAATCCCCATGTCGAGGCATCGTGAAGAAGAATAACTAGCTCCCACTCTTGCCTGAATTGTTCTATTAGCTAAAAAAGATTTAATGTAATTGAACATATTGCCCGATAAACCAACAGATTTTAGCTTGAAC
>JAPXFY010000027.1:52767260-52807077 GCA_030674185.1 Monoplex corrugatus
ACTGACATGTGCATAACGTGTTTACCCCGACGGTTATAATATTAGACCATGTTCAATTGGACGTAATGCGCCTGGGAATGCACAGGAGACGAAAATTACAGTTTAAAAGTGGTCAAATACTGTTCATAACAATCAGACAAAGAAAGAAAGAAAGAAAGAAAGAAAAAACAAACAACAAAAAACAAACAAAACAACAAAAAAACAACCAACAAACCAACCAACCCACCAACCAAAAAAAAAAAAAAGAAAAAAAACCCACCCCAAAACTAACAAGAAACAAAAACAACAACAATAACAGCAACAACAACGACACACACACAGACACACAGACACACAGACACACTACACACACACACACACACACACACACACACACACACACACACACACACACACACACACACACACACACATACACACACGCACACACAAACGAAATATACTTTCTGATGCAGGTAACCTGTTTCAGTAGGTCGTTTTGACCACACCATGCTTGATGTACATATATTGCTGCACACATTTCATGTTACGTCTGTCTGGGCGTTCATGCTGTGAGCTTTCATGTTTCCAAATGCCACCGAACACGGGCTGACTTTCAAGATCTTTAACGTGCATAATTCATCTTCGGCGTGCGTACGCACACAAAAAGGATTCAGGCACTAACAGTTCTGTGAAATAAATTGACATGGAAGATCAGAACCAACCAACCAACCAACCAACCAACCAACCAACCAACCAACCAACCAACCAACCAACCAACCAACCAACCAACCAACCAACCAGCCAGTCAGCCAACAACCAACTGACCAACCAGCCAACCAATCAACAAACCAACCAACCAACAAACCAACAAACCAACAACCAACCAACCAACAACCAACCAACCAGCCAGCCAGCCAACCAACCAACCAACCAAACCAACCAACCAACCAAACCAACCAACCAACCAACCAACCAACCAACCAGCCAGCCAGCCAACCAACTAACCAACCAACCAACCAACCAGCCAGCCAGCCAGTCAGCCAACCAACCAACCAACCAACCAACCAACCAACCAACCAACCAACCAACCAAGACTTCACCAACCAGGCGGTAGGTGCTGATGAAGGATCGAACTCGGACCTTCTGAATGGATGAACGACGTCTCACACAGCTGACTATTGCACCCCTACCGTGGTATGACAAAAAATTTTTTTTTGATCATCGCACTCAGAGACGTTACCTTTGTGCTCACCTTTTTTTCCCTCCCATTTTCTATGCTGTCTTGATGGCCACAGAAGCTGGCACAGTTTTTACAATGCGATGATGATGAAGCTGATGAGGACGATGATCATGATGCTATGGAATTCCAATTAGGATTGAGACTGCGTGACAGGGCTGTACTCTACGCTTACTATCATAACATATCCTGGCATCAATCAGGCCCAAGAGATGCAGACACCTGCGGTGCTGGTCAGAAGATTTGAGCAACACTATCAATGACACATCCATGATATGGTTAAGACTCGACTGTGTGGCCCCAGTCTTCCCAATGTTTGAACCCATAGCACCCGCAACTCTGGGTAGGAGCCTGTTAGAACTGAAAAATCCCACGATGATATAGTTTTGAAGGGACTGATGGGGATTCGAACCCACAACCTTCCAGTCGGTAGTTCGTTGCGTTAATCACTCCACCACGTCGACTGATCACTATGGGATAATTTTGTGCCTTTTTTATTCCACCCCCCCCCCCACACTCCGCATATAGATAAAGACTTGGGATGCAATTTGAAGTTGCACTATAAAACAAGGGAGGTAATGGACCTTAAGTGATCAAATTACTTTGCCCTTTGTTTTGTCCTCCATTGTTACATGGTGCGGTGACTGTGTAACTTGTGATAATAGTCTCCATGTTGTAGGAGACGGTAGTCTCCATGTTGTAGGAGAGGGTAGTCTCCATGTTGTAGGAGAGGATAGTCGCCTTGTTGTAGGAGAGGGTAGTTTCCATGTTGTAAGAGAGGGTAGTCTCCATGTTGTAGGAGAGGGTAGTTTCCATGTTGTAGGAGAGGGTGGTCTCCATGTTGTAGGAGAGAGTAGTCTCCATGTTGTAGGAGAGGGTAGTTTCCATGTTGTAGGAGAGGGTAGTCTCCATAATGTAGGAGAGAGTAGTCTCCATGTTGTAGGAGAGGGTAGTTTCCATGTTGTAGGAGAGGATGGTCTCCATTTTGTAGGAGGGGGTAGTCTCCATGTTGTAGGAGAGGTTAGTCTCCATGTAGGAGAGGGTAGTCTCCATGTTGTAGGAGAGGGTGGTCTACATTTTGTAGGAGAGGGTAGCTCCATGTTGTAGGAGAGGTTAGTCTCCATGTAGGAGAGGGTAGTCTCCATGTTGTAGGAGAGAGTAGTCTCCATGTTGTAGGAGAGGGTAGTCTCCATGTTGTAGGAGAGGTAGTCTCCATGTTGTAGGAGAGGGTGGTCTCCATGTTGTAGGAGAGAGTAGTCTCCATGTTGTAGGAGAGGGTAGTTTCCATGTTGTAGGAGAGGGTAGTCTCCATATGTAGGAGAGAGTAGTCTCCATGTTATAGGAGAGGGTAGTTTCCATGTTGTAGGAGAGGGTGGTCTCCATTTTGTAGGAGAGGGTAGTCTCCATGTTGTAGGAGAGGTTAGTCTCCATGTAGGAGAGGGTAGTCTCCATGTTGTATGAGAGGGTGGTCTCCATTTTGTAGGAGAGGGTAGCTCCATGTTGTAGGAGAGGTTAGTCTCCATGTAGGAGAGGGTAGTCTCCATGTTGTAGGAGAGAGTAGTCTCCATGTTGTAGGAGAGGGTATTCTCCATGTTGTAGGAGAGAGTAGTCTCCATGTTGTAGGAGAGGGTAGTCTCCATGTTGTAGGAGAGGGTAGTGTCCATGTTGTAGGAGAGGGTAGTCTCTATGTTGTAGGAGAGGGTAGTCTCCATGTTGTAGGAGAGAGTAGTCTCCATGTTGTAGGAGAGGGTAGTCTCCATGTTGTAGGAGAGAGTAGTCTCCATGTTGTAGGAGAGGATAGTCTCCATGTTGTAGGAGAGGGTAGTGTCCATGTTGTAGGAGAGGGTAGTCTCCATGTTGTAGGAGAGGGTAGTCTCCACGTAGGGAGGGTAGTCTCCATGTTGTAGGAGAGGGTAGTCTCCATGTTGTAGGAGAGGGTAGTCTCCATGTTGTAGGAGAGTGTAGTCTCCATGTTGTAGGAGAGGATGGTCTCCATGTTGTAGGAGAGGGTAGTCTCCATGTTGTAGGAGAGGGTAGTCTCCATGTTGTAGAAGAGGGTAGTCTCCATGTTGTAGGAGAGGGTAGTCTCCATGATGTAGGAGAGGGTAGTCTCCATGTTGTAGGAGAGGGTAGTCTCCATGTTGTAGGAGAGGGTAGTCTCCATGTTGTAAGAGAGAGTAGTCTCCATGTTGTAGGAGAGGGTAGTCTCCATAATGTAGGAGAGGGTAGTCTCCATAATGTAGGAGAGGGTAGTCTCCATGATGTAGGAGAGGGTAGTCTCCATGTTGTAGGACAGGGTAGTCTCCATGTTGTGGGTGAGGGTAGTCTCCATGTTGTAGGAGAGGATAGTCTCCATGTTGTAGGAGAGGATAGTCTCCATGTTGTGGGCGAGGGTAGTCTCCATGTTGTAGGAGAGGATAGTCTCAATGTTGTAGGAGAGGATAGTCTCCGTGTTGTAGGAGAGGGTAGTCTCCATGTTGTAGGAGAGGGTAGTCTCCATGTTGTAGGAGAGGGTAGTTTCCATGTTGTAGGAGAGGATAGTCTCCATGTTGTAGGACAGGGTAGTCTCCATGTTGTAGGAGAGGATAGTCTCCATGTTGTAGGAGAGGGTAGTCTCCATGGTGTAGGAGAGGATAGTCTCCATGTTGTAGGACATGTCGACAGGATAGTCTCCATGTTGTAGGAGAGGGTAGTCTCCATGTTGTAGGAGAGTGTAGTCTCCATGTTGTAGGAGAGGGTAGTCTCCATGTAGGGAGGGTAGTCTCCATGTTGTAGGAGAGGGTAGTCTCCATGTTGTAGGAGAGGGTAGTCTCCATAATGTAGGGGAGGGTAGTCTCCATGTAGGAGAGGGTAGTCTCCATGTTGTAGGAGAGGGTAGTCTCCATGTTGTAGGAGAGGGTAGTCTCCATGTTGTAGGAGAGGCTTGTTCGTGCTAGTGAAAACCTTGTTTTAGAAACTGACGGTTGTACCATGGTGAAACGTGTATTCAAGAAGATGAAAAGCATTCTTACCAACAAATGCCTATCAATTAACATCAGGAACAGAGTTCTTCAATGTTATATATAACCGAAAATGTTATATGGTTGTAAGGCGTGGACAGACAACAAGCAAAGCCAGAACAAGATTGAGGCAGCCGAGATGTGGTTCCTAAGAAGAATGTTGAGACTCCATGGACAGCAAAGAAAACAAACGAGACAGTCTTGATGGAGGCAGACACGAGAAGATGATTCATAAGGAAGATTAGGAAAAGACAGGCAACATTTCTGGCCATTTGATGAGGAAAGGGGAATTGGAGCACCTGGTCACAACAGGAAAGCTGGACGGAAAGAGAGTACCAGGATAGACCCAGGGAGAAAATATTGGACGGACTTGCAGAGTGGCTGAAGACAGAGAAGGGTGGAAGAGGTGCTTGCGGCAACAAGGGATAGAAACAGATGGAAGTCCATGATCGCCAATGCCATGTGGCAAGGCACTGGATGATGATGATGATGATGATGATGATGATGATGATGATGATGATGATGATGACACCTTAGTGTTTAATTCTAACAAACCTGTGGTTTACATTTTAAGCAGTTGAAAGAGTGGTGCGTTTCAGATGGACAGACACTTTCAGACAGAGGCAGTAGGCAAGTGGGAAAGTCTGGGGTTCGATCCTGCATGGGGCAGGGCACATGATGATGATGATGATGATGATAATGTATGATGATGATGATGATGATGATGATGATGAAAAATGATGATAGTTTACATTCTTGGCTTTCGGAAGTGTTAGGTACAAAAGCAATTTTTGGTAATGTAGCCAATTTTTGTGTATGTTTTAGTGTCCTTAGGTATGTTTACATTTACGTTCAGCTTTGTTTTTTTTAACCCTTTTGTGATAAATTGGGTGGAATGGTCAACTCCAGGGGCATATCCTTAGGTTATGTGCGTGAACGCATTGTTTTGTGTACTGAATTGTCTTTTCCAGATTTTTTTTCAAACGAGGTGTTGCATAAGTTTTGGTAATGGTTATAGCCTTGACATGGCCGTGCACAGTCAGCTGGGCTTTATACAGTAATCCAAAACAAGTGTGACTGCCCGTGTTCAAGCAAACAGGAACCAGAAAAACACGAAAATCGAATCAGAACGCGTATTTTATACAACAAGAGAAGACAGGCGCAAATTTTCGCCAATTGGCCTTTGTCAAGCGTGAATGTAAGATCACAAACGAACAAACACCAATTACAAAATTAGGAGAAAAACACTGAAACTTCCCTGCTGCTTCGTCCAGTGGGAGAAGAGGAGTACAAGACAAGACAGGCGCAAATTTTCGGCCAACTGGCGTTTATCAAGCGTGAATGTCAAATCACAAACTAACACCAAATACAGTCTTTTTCTCCTAATTTTGAATTTGGTGTTTGTTTTGATCTTACATTCACGCTTGACAAAAGCCAGTTGGCCGAAAATTTGCGCCTGTCTTGTCTTGTTAAAAACGTGTCCTGATGGCAGATGCACATCAGAAATAGCCAGCAGAATCGGCCAAGCCAAAACGGTATTCAAGAAGACGAAAAGCGTTCTTACCAACAAATGCCTATCAATTAACATCAGGAAGAGAGTTCTTCAATGTTATATAAAACCGATACTGTTGCACATTTGTGCGGCGTGGACAGTCAACACTCAAAGCCAGAGCAAAACTGAGGCGGCCGAAATGTGGTTTCTAAGAAGAATGTTGACAGTCTTGATGGAGGCAGACACAAGGTGATCGTCTATAAAGAAGATTAGGAAAAGACAAGCAACATTAATAAGCCATATAGGTCACAACAGGAAAGCTCGAGGGAAAGAGAGCACCAGGTAGACCCTATTTCGGATGTGCATCTGCCGTCTGGTGAGATGACCGTTCCCAGATATTTAAACTTATCAACCTGTCTCAATGTTGTGCAGTTTGCATAAACGGTTGTATGAATGAATAGCGCCTGCTTCCATTCACAACTTGCTGTCAATTTTCAAACCACGTTCCACCTGGTCTCACTAGCTAAACAAATATTGACAGAGAAGAGACATGGTGATAGTGAAGGAGACTCTGACCCATTGAAATGCATACTCGACACATCTAACATGTATCAGCCGTCGTTTTCCATAGCATTTTGTTTCGTTTAAAGAAACAGAATGGTTTGTGCTGTGCATACGAATTCGCCTTCAGCAAGTAGATAAAGTTGATTGTGCCTGTGCCAAGTATATAAAGTTGTTTGTGCCTTTACCAAGTAAATAAAGTTGTTTGTGCCTTCACCAAGTAGATAAAGTTGTTTGTGCCTTCACCAAGTAGATAAAGTTGTTTGTGCCTTTACCAAGTAGATAAAGTTGTTTGTGCCTTTACCAAGTAGATAAAGTTGTTTGTGCCTTCACCAAGTAAATAAAGTTGTTTGTGCCTTCACCAAGTAAATAAAGTTGTTTGTGCCTTCACCAAGTAATAAAGTTGTTTGTGCCTTTACCAAGTAAATAAAGTTGTTTGTGCCTTACCAAGTAGATAAAGTGTTTGTGCCTTCACCAAGTAGATAAAGTTGTTTGTGCCTTCACCAAGTAAGATAAAGTTGTTTGTGCCTTCACCAAGTAATAAAGTTGTTTGTGCCTTCACCAAGTAGAATAAAGTTGTTTGTGCCTCACCAAGTATAAAGTTGTTGTGCCTCACCAAGTAAATAAAGTTGTTTGTGCCTTCACCAAGTAGATAAAGTTGTTTGTGCCTTTACCAAGTAGATAAAGTTGTTTGTGCCTTACCAAGTAGATAAAGTTGTTTGTGCCTTCACCAAGTAAATAAAGTTGTTTGTGCCTTCACCAAGTAAATAAAGTTGTTTGTGCCTTTACCAAGTAGATAAAGTTGTTTGTGCCTTCACCAAGTAAATAAAGTTGTTTGTGCCTTTACCAAGTAGATAAAGTTGTTTGTGCCTTTACCAAGTAGATAAAGTTGTTTGTGCCTTTACCAAGTAGATAAAGTTGTTTGTGCCTTTACCAAGTAGATAAAGTTGTTTGTGCCTTTACCAAGTAGATAAAGCTGTTTGTGAATTACTGACAATTAATTGTACTCATCCTTTCAGCAATGGAAAATGCAGCAAAAGACATTTGCAGTATCAAGCGCTGCAAGTCTAACACTGATGAGATGCCCCTCTTTCCCCATTTTATATATACATGCAAGCACGCAAATACATATGGATATGCACGCACATATGAAATAGATGCAGTTAGGTTTTTCGAGTAGAGCATGAGTGAGTCCATTAGTGAATGAGTATCATTTGTCAAGCAAATCAGCATGGGATTCCAGCCATTTTAAAAGTTTGTATTCCTTTCTTTTATTTCGTTTTTCCATCAGAGTGTTGAAAGTGTATAACAAGGGATTAAGGGCAGAGTTTAATGGCAATACGAATATTGCCAAACCTACATTCACTTCTCCAGGGATTGGTAGACCAGCTGACGAGAGTATCCCACACAGTCCAATGGGAAACCAGCACATGAAATCTGTTACTACCACACTGATCAGCCGACGAGCTATGGTCGTGTCACGTGATACTTTCGTCGTATTAGTTGTCAAGGCATTCTTTTGTATTGACCAGTAGATGAGAGCTTGACCTACACATATAAGTAAAAACAGAACAAAATTGAGCACAATCAGAACACTGAAAGAATAAACCTTTCCTTTAAAGTTTCGTCTTGTAACTGGCAGTGGAATACAGATACCTATCTGGCTGTAAAACTCCCAGTGTGATGTCACAGGAAGTAGAGGCAACAAGGCAATAAGCCAACCAACTGACCAGGTAAACAGACAAGCTAGTGCTGCGGATTTTCTCTCAAATCGTAAAGAGCTGAATGGAAAATGAAGAACGATAAAACGATCCAGCGTGATGAGCCAAATGATCAACACTGATACTTCACTGGACAACAGAGAGAGAAAGCCAGCTACCTTACAAGCTACACTGTTTTTCCATTTGCTGTCATAATGGAGATATTCACCACGGAATATTTCATCAGCTATTCCTATTATAGCAGTGTAAATGCCCATACAAAAATCAGCCATGGTAAGATTGGAAACAAACAGTCCAAAGCTACTCAGAGAGGTAATCTTTCGTGCACACAAACGCACAGCAAAACAAAAGATGTTACTGGTTACAGACAGACAGCTCATCAGCCACAGAAAGCCTCGGTATAATCCGGATTGTAACAAATCTTTACATGATGAGATTTCATCTTTGGGGGCACAGCAGGAAGCATGATCAAACTTATAGGGAAGTATTTCATCACAGCATAGCTTGTAATTTAGTGTTGATATGACTCGTAGGTAGGAAAGATCTCTGAACATTTCGGGAGGAAATGTTTCCACAGGACTGCCATCCAGGTACAGTTCAGCCAAGCGTGGTGTGAACTGAAATCCACCAGAGCCAATCGTATGAATGGTGGTAAACGATAAATTTAGTTTCTGCAAAAGCAAGAAATTTGACAGAACTTTAGTGTGAAGCACTTTAAGAGTGGTATGTGACAAGTCTATCATTGCTAGTGTGCTTTTCAGAGTAACAGATGCAGAATCAGTGTACAGTGAGGTGAGAGGATTGTTGGACAGAGAGAGTACTTTTAGGTTGTGTAATTGAGCGAAATAACTCATGTTGACATGTTGCAATTTGTTGCTATTAAGGTCAAGAAACTTCAAATTAAAGAATAATGTATTAGGCAGTATGGTCAAAGAGCACTTGGCAAAGATCAGTTGAATAAGGTAGATATTGTTACTCACATCAGACATAGTCATACCGGAACCTGTGACATCTAAAGAACGGATCTGAGTAAAGAGTGATGCAGAGAAAGGACGATGACACAGAAAAATCAGACCGTGACACAAACATTCCTCAGGACATTTCACACACGACAGTTCATCATCATGCAGTGGGCAGTGAGGCCAGCCATCACACAGGTGGTCATCATGAAGACACACTTTGGAAGCTCTGCATCGGAAAAACCCTGGACATACCATTTCTTCACACTCCATTTCATCCTCATGTTCAATGCAATCAAACATTTCATTACATCGTGTGTAGACAGGTAGGCAGTCCCTGAACTTACCAGGACAACGATAGTGGCTGTCAGGACAGGACTCATTGGAACTCATTTGAACAGCGTTGAAAACTCTAAACTCTTTGAAAGTGATGAGAGCAGGATAGACTACATTTTGTTCTGTGTGATATTTGAAAAGAATGAAGAATCCATCACAGTTTCGTTCGTCAGATTCATCCTGACAATGGAAAACATGATCACACACACGATCATAAGACACACACTGGCCGTTTGTACAGGTAAACATGTTGACACAAGGAGGATGTTTACAGAACAACTCATCACTTTTATCCTGACAGTCAGGTATGATGTTACATACCAGGGTGTATGGAACTGAGGAGACATCGTCATCACAAGAAAATGCAGGAACTGAAGTGATGGACTGATCAGAATATGACAAGTGATTTGAAAAAGTACAAGGGGTTCTGTCCCCTTGATCACATACATTCATCTGCTTTGAACCGCATGAAAGAAAACTATGAGTCACGTGACCGTCAGGACATGTCGTTAGAGACTGCCGTCTTGTGTACCAAAATTGTGTATTAGTCAACACTATTGCTTGTGAAACGTCAACATTCTCTTTAATACTGTTTTCTCTGAATTCACATAATGCTGCAGAACCTAGAACATGCTCCTTATGTGAAAGAATGAATGCATTGTCTTTTGAATGATGTGTGAATATTTTCTCTTCAGTGTACGACTGTACGTTGTAAATTAGGGGAACAGAATAATAAAGAACAGTCTTGTCAAAGGTAATCACGTTGTTCTTATACATGTTAGGCAAAGACCTATCGTCATTGTATAAACCAACTAGAATGTCTTCCCATAAAAGCAACTGTTGTTGAGAGACGGACTGAAACGCGACATGCAACGAAGAAACCACACATATAGGTAATCCCAGTGTTCCACCAATAGAATTACAATAACCCTTTGCTCTACGGTCAGCAGAATTTACAGAACTATCAAATACTTGCAGTTCTTGACTACTAATGACTTTGTAGCAATGGTTACATAATGGCACCCCACCCCGACACTCAGAACTGCTGAAGGGGCAGTGTTCTGTTTCATCCTGTCCATCTTCACAATCACTCCAGAGGTTACAGTCTAGGTGGTGTAGAAAGCTTGTATAATGATCTACACAACAGTTGAACAGACTACCACGTACTCTTTGGGGCAATTTATCGCCAGGGTGAAAGGAAAAAGGGAGGTTAAAATAAACTATTTTCGTCACTTTGCAATCATCTGCAGGGAACTCAGAATCAAATCTTGAAGTCTGGTAGACATGAACTATATGGCTGTTGCATCTAGAATTGTCCAACACTTTAATTTTAAAACCATTGGTATCGTGAATATGCAATCTGATATTTGAACATAAAAGCATTTCTACGCTGACCATGATGGCGTTTTTTGTGGGAACAGATATACTTTTCACAATGCGGGGACTGTAAATTCAGTCGTTGTTCTTGCTGTAGTGTAGCCTGATGAATCTGATGTTATGGCACAGAATAGCGATGTCCATGACTTCGTTCTTTGACTCCACATCATCTATCCTCAACAGACACACAAACAGACTAAAAAACAAAAGTATGACCAAATGAACGAACGAACGAACAAAAACAACAACAACAACAACAAAATCTAGATGTACGATTAAAAGTATAATCTTTTGAGACAGTTGATTAAGTGTGATAAATTCCCTGAATGTTGTTGACGTGGTTCAGAGATTACGTGATAGCAATATATGTGTAGCAGTCCATATTTCAACGTCTGAGGACCATAAAATGGGATCTATTGCAAGAATTAAGAAATATATCAGTAGGAGATCAATAATTTCATGTCTTCGTGATAATATAAATAATAATAATAATGATGATGATGATAATAATGATAATATAATGATAATAATAATAATAATAATAATAATAATAGTGTTATTAACAGGAGTAATGATGCACCTTGCCTAAGATTCTAGGCATTCAAAATTTAAACAACTCACAGTTGATTACACACACACGCTCACACAACCACACAAACACACATCTACATAACCTGTATTATATTAATAATACTGCTGAAAGAGAAACGTTTTAAGGTCAAATTTGAGAGCAGCCAGAGAACATCATCATCATCATGTTCCATGCCCCATGGAGTTAGCAGTCATGGCCCTCCATACAAATCTATCTTCTGTCGCTGTGAGGATATCTTCTACCACGTTCACTCTGCAAAACTACTATTTTCTCTCTGGGTCTACCTGGTGTTCTTTTTCCCTCCAGCTTTCCTGTTGTGACTTGGTGCTGACATTTCTCTTGCCTCATAAAATATCCTGTAAATGCTGCTTGCCTTTTCGTAATCTTCTTCATTAATGTTCTTGTGTTTGCTGCTTTCAAGACTGTCTCTTTTGTTTTCTTTGCTGTCCATGGAACTCTTAAACATTTTTCCTCAGTCAGTCAGTCTACAACATTACATTTTGGAATATTGGCTGCCTGCACTGCTCTCCGGGTATCTGTGTTCCACATCTGTCAACCAGGTCGAAAATCTGTGGACTGTTACGATCTGCCCACATGACTCATCAAGCTGACTGTCTTCTTTGGAAATGCAATGAAAATTGATTTTGACATATCTTTATGGGGATTTTTCCAGTGTCATAAATCCCATTTAGGAGGACTGTTATTTTTTCAATACCAAATTCCTCCAGGGCTTCAATCATCTCTGTAGTGATGTTGTCTGGTCCTGGGGCTTTTCCTGGTTTCATCTTTTTCAATGCTGCTCTAACTTCATCTTTCATTATGGGTGGTCCTTCAACGTTCTTTCTTACAATGTGTTCTTCTTTTCTGTCATCTTCAAAAAGGTCTTTAATGTACTGTCCCCATCTATCTAATATTTTGTCTTTTTCCATGATAAGCGTACCATCTTTCGATTTTAAGCAACCAGTTGATGTGCATGTATTTTTCCTGTGGACAATTTCTTCAATTCTTCTGTTCATACCCTGAGGATCCGTTTTGTGTCGGTCTTCTATTTCTTTGCATTTTGTTTTCAGCCAAGCTTCTTTAGCTTCATTGCACCTATTCCTGATTTCTTTGTTTATCTTCCTGTATATCACTTCGTTTCTCTTTGCCTTCCTCTGTTCCTCCATCAAGCCTAGAATGTTTTTTTGTCATCCAGTTCTTTTTTGCTTTTCTATCTACTTAAGGGATTTCTTCACAAGCTTATCTACGAATTTCTCAACTTTATCCCTTGTTCCTCACTGTCACCAACGTCTTCCAGACCACTGAATTTGTTTTGAACATGTACGTTAAATATTTTTATGTATCATTTCATCTGTCTTTAAGAGTCCAACATTTAGTTTGATGTTACTTTTGGTCTGTTTCCTTTCCCTTAATTTCAGCCTAAATCTTCTTACTACATAATGATGGTCACTGTTGCAGTCTGCGCCTGGTAGTTTTGTGCTGTCAGTAAAGAATTTCTAAATCTTTTATTGATCAGGATGTAGTCAATCTGATTTTGTTGAAAATTTGGACACTGTTAAGAAAACACGGTATGAGTAGACTTGTTCATTCAAGAAATTTTAATATTCTTTTTCCATCATTGATGTAAATTTTTATATCTTTTTGTGTGCAAAGAAGGGTTTATGATTTACAAAGAAGTGTCGTGATGATTAATCTTTGTCAAAAACTTTAGAAAAAAATTCAATACAAAATTCAAATTACCAAACAGGTATGCTTTTAGTTCTTTTTGATGTGTAATATGATTTCTAGAGTAGCAGACTTTTCACTGATATAAGAAAATAAAGTCAGAATAAGAAAAATCTTGGGCTGTTAGTCCACACGGTTGAATGATTTGTTTCCACGTTTTAAGACTCTTCCTCCAATGAAGTAATAAACATTTGGCATAGAAAAACATGACCCTCTGGTCTGCTGACTAGAAAGCTCAAAACAAACAAACAAATGAGACCCGTCTGCCCTTGTAGAGTGTCAGGCACAGTGATTGTAAAACAAAAACTGGAAACTGCTGAAATTTGATAACGTGGTTGTGGACCAAACAGAAGTAATTCTGCTCAGGACTATCAGTTCATTTCAGGAAGTCATCTGAAGCAGAATGTTTTTCTTTGTTTCATGTCAAATGGCCTTGAGAGTTTCAATCACGTTTTCGCTGGCAACAAAAGTTGTGATTTCAGTGCTTGAAATACTTTTTCTTCTCGTGCCTGCTGTCTCAATTGTGATGTGACTGTCCAAATATACAGAAGTGGGCTGAATGCAGACCTGAATGGTAGCATAAACACAACCATTGTCACGTGGATCTTGTTGGCTACAGCAACACCTCTGAAGTCCATCAACGTAGTTAGACCAAATAAAAACCAAGAAGCAGCATCCATTCCAGCTACTTTCACTGACAGGTGGATAGAAGAATAAACTGGCCTTTTAATAGGATCAATTGTAATTTGGTATATCGGAGTTCGTTTGTAGACAATGACTTGACCAGCCACAACCATTACACTGAAAACAAAATTGAATATCACAGAAACAGTGAACCATGTGGACTGTCGACGACAATTAAAGCAATCAACCAAAGCCAGGTGACACAGACCAGACAGGTTACTAGGATGCAAATAGGACAGTCCAGGAAGAAAAGGTATCGCTGACAGAAGTACAGCAACACACCATGTTAGTGTACAGGCTGCAGATGCTGAGCGTTGACTTGACATACATACAGTTAAAGGGACATATAGGACGATGATATGATCTAAAGTGATCAGCCAGATAGTTAGAATTGATACCTCACTGGACAGAAGGGAAAGAAAAGCAGCCACCTGGCAAGGCACACCGTTGGTCCACGTCTTTTCAAAATAGATATATTTTCCATGGAACACTTCATTTGCCGCTGTAACTATGCTAATATAAATTCCCATAAAGATATTTGCTATTTCGAAATGACGATAAAAGGTCGTGAAGTTGCCTCCAAATACATTCTTTACCCCAAACAGAGCTCTGAAGCAAGCAGAATTTCCTAAAATGGCGAAGACAACAATCCACCAAAAGAAAACCCTGTGTAGCATAGTCGGTAATAAGTTCATGCATGATGAAAGCACAGGTTCTGGCTTAAAACACTTGATTTTATTTGTCTGCTCAGGAAGAAACTTATCACAGCAAAGCCTAAAGTTTGACGAAAATATTACTTTTAAATGATTTAATTTTGACAGTACAGTGAAATGGAAGTAGCTGACAGGATTACCTCTTATGTCCAGTTCAGAAAGTGTTGGTACATGTTTAAACCCCGTAGATCTGATGATGGCTATTGCAGAAAAGGACACATTTACATGTGTTACTTCAGGTAAGTACATAAATAGCTCACTGCTGATTGTTTTCAGAAGTGTTTTTGACAGGTCAAGTTTCCTCAGCACGTAATGTACGTTAAATGGCTTACATGCCAATGATAAGAGAGGGTTGTTTGTTAAAATTAGAATTCTTAAATTTGGTTGCTCTGATAAAACATTCATATTGACAGTTGTCAGCTGGTTATTGGTTAGATCAATATATTGTAAATTTGAAAGCTCCATATGTGGTATTTCAACCAAGGAACAATCTGAAAAACTTAAATAAATTGTGTACATATTGGTACTGAGATTAGTCAGTGCCATTCCTGAGCCTGAAGCATCCAGGTAGCGAAGCTCAGGGAAGAGATTAGCAGAGAAAGGTTGAGAATACAAAAAAGAGTGACCATGACACAGACAGCCTACAGGGCAGGTCATGTCACACAGCCATTCATCATCACGCTGTGGACACTGACCCCAGCCATCACAAAGATGATCTCTATGCACACAAACGCTGGACGTTCTACATTGATAGAAACCAGAACATGTCACTGTTTCACAATCCTGTTCATCTTCACCAAAAGTACAGTCAGCAAATCCATTGCATCGTGTGTAGATAGGGAGACAATACATCCAATCAGCTGTACAACTATAATGAGTGTCAGGACAAGACACACCTGCTTCCATTGATTGCTGAGTAAAATAACCAGTGCCATCCAAGTTGATGAAAAGACGCTGATTTTTGTTGGCTTCTGGTTGAATAAGAGAATAATTTAGGTACGCATCACAATTGACTTCATCAGAATCGTCCAGACAATCCGAATATTCATTGCAACGTTGGTTGTGCCGTAAACATTGACCACTGGAGCACAGAAACCTGTTACAGGGAAGGTGTTGACAGAAAGACTCATCACTGTTATCTGGACAGTCCTGTCTGAAGTCACACACAAGAGTGTAAGGTACTGTTACTATGTCATCATCACATTTAAACAGGGCAACAGTATATCCAAAACGGTTTGTAGAATGAAAAATTGGATTGATGTTTTCAGCACTAACGTCTAAAAACATGCAAAACTGCGAATATTTAATCTTCCCACAATTACTGTTGATATCACATGACAAGAATAAATGTGTGATATGACCATCTGGACACTCAAATAAAATCTGCTGTACCTGTGCGAAGGTGGTTTGAGGTAGGTGCAAGTCAGGCATATTGACGGTTGGGGCAGGATTCACGTTTTCTGATTGTGATTTTGTCTCACAGATGAAAACAGTTAACCCCATATGTGTATGAAATGCAAACAACATTGAACGTATTATCATTGGCAGGACAGTTCTTGAAGGCATGTATGTCTCAAGTATTAAGAAGTGGTCTATATTATATATCACAGTGTTGTCAGACCATTTTCGAAACTTGCTGTAGATAAGAGAATTGTCGTTCCAACCTGAAATATAACCTATCTGTACTTCAAACTGTTCATCATATTTGAAAAAATACAGAAAATCTTCTTGCTCTTCTCTTGTTTTTATGGAAGCAAGATTTCCACCCAGTTTTAGACACGCTAATTTTGCGTAACTTCTAAGTGAAGCCGTTTGAAAAATATGGAAACATTTGTTACGTGACGCTACCAAACCGTGACAGCCAGGACTGCTGAAGGGACAGTGTTCTGTTTCATCCTGTCCATCTTCACACTCTGTCCTCAGGTTACAGTCCAGGTGGTGCTGAAATCTGGAATAGTGATCAACAGAACAATTGAACAAACCGCCCGTTGGCTTTTGAGGCTGATCAAACACAGAATGAAAAGAAAAGAGTATTGTCATCGTTTTAATTAACTGATCCAGAAAAATAGAGACATCAAGTTCTGATGAAAGGAAGATAGTAGGTTTGTTGCTGAGATGTGTTTCTTCAATAAGGAATTCTCCAGATGTTTCGTTATATGGTGTTAATAATGATACTTGTATGAAATTACAATAATAACAGTCCTTTTCTAACGTTTTCAAACTTAACATGATAGTATATCCAAGAGGTGCTATGAGTGTTTGTTGTGCAAAGGTGAAGGTTTTGGGTATTTCTGGTATCACAATATATCCAGAATGTTCTGATTCATTTACTACGATAAAATTATGATGCTGAACTGCTTCGACATCAATTTTAAGTTTGGGACCGTTATAATGCAAAATAAAGATGCGGTTTGTGGTCGAGTCGAAAACTTTTTCTTCAAGAGAATGTTCACCGCATTGTATTCCGTAGTAACTGTCCCAGAATTGAGTTTTCCAGAATCTTGAGGAATCACACCAATATCCTAACCTTCGTACACGAACACGTAGGTACATACCGTGTGGTACTTCTATATGCAGCAAACAATAAATTGTAAAATCATTGCACCAACCAAACATTGCTCCTTGGTGTGTTGGCAAGTTTGACTGAACAGTCAGAGGGCAACGTGACAAATTGACCTGTAGCACTGTAACGTTGGCTGTGTTGTGTCTCATGATATATTCAATCCCTGGACAGATTTCAAGGATGTTTAGGGTCCCAGTACTATTGCTGATGTTCGTGTTGAAAACGGTGGCTTGATTTGTGATAATGTCAGCGCTGACCAAGAAAATGCTGTCTAGTAGCCCAGCTGCAAACAAAAACAGAAAGTGTGTATATATAACTTCCAGTTGAACCAAGTCATTTGAATAGTTTTGAAACTGAAATACTACCCACGATAGTTCTCTGAAATAAGCATTAACAGCTTTATTTATGGCTACATTATGAATCTTTCAAGCGGTGTGTTTGTTACCTCTTAAAGTTCACTTTGAACAGATTTGTTTGACGAGTCTGTACAATATGTAATAATGTGAGAAATGTTCCTTCATAAGTAAATAAACACACAGGTGGCTGCTGTTGTGGTCTTCCACCAAGAAGAAGCGGGACATAATGATGTTGGAAATGAAACTGTAAATGGAAACGACAGAAACGTCAATTCCCCAAGATCTGTTATAATTGGAATCAGGCTTTTCTCAATATCATAGCCTGATCACGATGGAAATTTCTCTGCTGTGCTTATAGCCAACCCTGTTGTAACAACAACAACACAACAACAACAAAATAAAATAAATAATAATGAATAATAATAATGATGATTATGAATAATAATAATAAATAACAATAATCATAATAATAATTATAACCAAACCACAGCCAACCACACCAACAACACAACAATAACAAAATATGATAATAATATAATGATACTATAGTAATGATGATGATGAGTGATGATGATGATGATGATGATGATGATAAAGTGCCAAATCTTGACTCAAGACTCAAACCACGCACGCCTCTCCGCATTCACCAAAGCAGTCACCCATCGACCAAAACTTCAGGGTACAAAGCACACGCAAACTGGGAGGGGAAGACAGGAGGGGAGTGAGGGTGTGACCCTGACCAAGCCGTCATCCCTCTCTATTTCCCACACAATACACACACAATATGCTGAGCTAGGGTACGCTCAAGATGCTATATGAGTGACCTGTGACCCAAGTTGTCATCTTCTCTGTCACACACACACACGCGTGCGGCGCGCACACACACACACACACACACACACACACACACACACACACACACCACACACACACACACACACACACACACACACACACACACACACACACACACACACACACACACACACACACACACACACACACACAACACACACACACACACAGATTGTTCCAATATATTTGTTCTTTCTCTTTCTCAATCTCCTTCACTCAGTTGCTCTCTTCCTCTTTCGCTCATTCTGTTTTGCTGGTTCTCACATATTTTACCAAGAGTTCAGAAAGGCAAGAAGGCCAAGTGGGCCTCAAGGGGCTGGGACCTGGGAAACAAACTAAACTTTCCAATATTTGTATGCCAGGGCAGCCAGGTGAATGCCCTGCTTTTTCGTCATCATCAAGTGCCCTGCCGCATGGCGTTGGCGATCATGGCTCTCCATATGCATCTATCCCTTGCCGCCAAAAGCGCATCTTCCACCCTCTGTCCTCAACCACAGTGCAAGTCTGTCTAATGTTTTCTTCCTGGGTCGATCTGGTGTTCTCTTTCCCCAGCTTTCATAATAATAATAATAATATATTTTATTTATATAGCGCAAAATCTTGACAAAATCAAATCTAAGCGCTGAGCGTATACATGCATACATACCTACATACATATGAGCGTATACATGCATACATACATGCTTACATACTTACATACATAAATCTAAGCTGAGCGTATCCATGCATACATACATACATACATAAATCTAAGCGTATACATACATACATACATACATACATACGTACGCACATGCATACATAATAATTACAATATTTATATAGCGCAAATCTTGACAAAATCAAATCCAAGCGCCGAAAAGACACACACGCACACACGCACGCACGCACGCACGCACACACACACACACACACACACACACACACACACACACACACACACACCACACACACACACACACACACACACACACATGCATGGCCACAAATGGGGAGAAAAGAATAAAAGCAATAAAAGCAAAAATAAAACCAATGGAAAACCACAGAGAGCACATCATATACAATTATATATTAAAACAAAGTGATTCCCCTCCGAGCGGAGACAGGCTGCAGAGGGGGATTGAGTGAGGTTAGGATTTTATGCAGAGGAGAAAAGGTGAGTTTTGAGAGCGGACTTGAAGGAGGCAAAAGTAGGTTGCTGACGGACTGAGAGAGGAAGTTTGTTCCAGGAGAGTGGACCAGAAACAGAGAAGGCTCGTGGACCATAGGTATTGAGCTTAGTGCGTGGAAAGCGAAAAGTCAGAGGATCGGAGGCAGAGCGGAGGGTACGTGAGGGAACATAGATCTCAAGTAGGCTTGACAGGTAATCGGGGGCTGCGTTATTGAGGCTTTTGTAGCACATGGTGTCTAGTTTGTACTGTATGCGCTTTGATACAGGGAGCCAGTGAAGTTGTGCCAGGAGAGGAGATATGTGGTCAGCTTTTTTCTTTTTGAGTACAAGGCGTACAGCATTGTTTTGAATGCGCTCTAGGATGTGAATGGTGGAGGCAGGAAGACCAGACAGGAGTGAATTGCAATAGTCAATGCGAGACATTATGAAGGAGAGAACGAGTTTTGCAGTTGTTTCGACAGAGAGATACTTCCTGATCAGGCTTATACGATGGAGATGATAGTAGCAAGATCTGGCAGTTTGAGAAACAAAGTTGTTCATGGAGAGGGTAGAGTCAATGCAGACACCAAGGTTTTTAGCTGAATCAGAAATTGGGACTGATGTGTTACATAATGGGAGAGAAAGAGGAGGCAGCTGGGAAAGTTTCTGACGGGTGCCAATGAGGATAGCTTCTGTCTTGTCGTCATTAAGCTGAAGTCTATTGTGTGTCATCCAGTTCTTAATGTCCGAGTAACACTCAGTGGTGCGAGTCAACAGGCGCTGTATATTATCAGGTGAGTCACTATCTTATCAGGTGAGTCACTATCTTTCCTGCTGTGACCAGTGCTCTAATCCCCTTTCCTCATAAAATGGCCCATAAATGTTACTTGTCTTTTCCTAATCTTCTTTATTAATGATCTTTTTGTGCCTGCCTCCATCAAGACTGTCTCGTTTGTTTTCCTTGTTGTCCATGGAACTCTCAACATTCCTCTTAGAAACCACATCTCGGCTGCCTCAATCTTGCTCTGGCTTTGCTTGTTGACTGTCCACGCCTCACAACCGCATAACGGTATCAGTTCTATAACACTCAAGAACTCTCTTCCTGATGTTAATTGATAGGCATTTGTTGGTAAGAATGCTTTTCATCTTCTTGAATGCTGTTTTGGCTTGGCCAATTCTGCTGGCTACTTCGTATGTGCATCTGCTGTCCGGTGAGATGTCTGTTCCCAGATATTAAAACTTATCAACCTGTCTCAAAGTTGTGGCATTTGCTGTTATGTTGCATGAAGGGATTTCACGTTTTTTACTGATTACCATGACTTCTGTCTTCTTGCTATTTAGCTCCAACCCTTTATTTTTGCTTTCTATTTCTAGTATATTCACAAGGTTTTGTAGGTCCCTTTCATTTTTTGCAATTTGCACGGTGTCATCTGCGTAACGAATGTTGTTTATCATTCTTCCTCCAACCTTTAATCCAGGGACATCTAGGTTTTTCATGATGGTTTCTCTGTAAAGTGAAAACAGATCTGGTGACAGAACACAACCTTGTCTGGCTCCTCTTTTTATATTTTGGAGGGAGCTTATATTGTTTTCTATTCTCATTGCTGTAGTTTGTTCCCAATACATATTTCTGATTATTCGTAGATCTTTTCCACCAATATTGAGTCTTTCTAGTTGGTTGATCAATTCTTCATGTCTTACCTGATCGAAAGCCTTGATATACATGAAATCAGCAAAGCATAAATATAAAAGCCATGGTACAATCAACAAAGCATAAATATAAAAGCCATGGTACAATCAACAAAGCATAAATATAAATGCTTAGTCAACTAAATTGACCTCTCTCTGATAGTCCTTAGGATGTATATGGCATTAATAGTTCCCTGCTCTATATGATTTTCAATTGCGTGGGATCTTTTAGCTTGCGCAGGCCAGAAGGCACACAGGTCCGTGTTTTCTCATTGCCTCCAGGACTAGACGTTCAGGTCGACGTTCAGTACTCCAGCAATTTAACATCAAAGTATCACGACACCTCAAGACCACGTAGCTTAATTGACAATCCAATTTCAAAAATACTGTACATGTACTGTTTTTAGTTCTTTAATGAAATTTTTTACTAAGTTTTTCAGTTTTCAATTTTCAGTTTCTCAAGATGACGTCTCCACGCTCGGAATGAATTCCATATGCACAAATGTTACAGGTGCCATGTGATGAAGAAGATCCAGAATGATCACGGCACAAGCCTTAAGCCTGCACATAAGTCCATGAGCTGGCCTGTTCCTGAGGTCCTATCTACATAGAGCCATAACCCTAGGGTCTTAAGGGAGTGAGGTGGCATAGACCTCAACCTTTCCTGGGGACAGCACCTCGAGGACGGCGCCCATCCCCTCTCCCTCGCTTCAAGCCCATATTGATATTCACATTTTTTGCCAAGACTTCAGAAAGGCAAGAACGCTAACTGGTCTTCAAAGGGTGGGACCTAGGAAATCAACCTACCTCTCCAATGTTTTTTTAAGAAGGCAGCCAGGCAATACCTTGCTCATCACGATTTTCAACTGCCGTGGGATCTTTAGCGTGCGCAACCAGAAGGCACATGGGTCTGACTTGTTTTTCGTCACTTCCAAAGGACTAGACGTTCACTTCAATTTTCGGGTCAAACTAAGGAGAAAAGTCGAGGTCTGTACGGGGAGCGAACCCTGGAACTTCGACTTTAGTTATTGGCAGGCAAACGTCTGAACCATTCTGCCACTCTTCTCCCTTTTTATTAAACTTCAGCGTCAGATTTGACAGAAAAAGAGTTGAATGCATTCAGATGTCTTTGGAAAGGTATTTTACTGGCAACCATTCACTTACAAGGATATATGGAGTGTGGCCAGACATCCAGCAAGTCGTACAATATCAGCTTGAACCTTGCTTCCAAAGTCTCCAAATGTCACTCGGAAGCTGGACTCCAAACAGACTCGTATCATTCCCATGAGATTCTTTGATGCTGCTCTAAGAAAAGACAAGGAGAAGAGTGACAGAATGGTTCAGACATTTGCCTGCCAATAACTAAACTTGAGGTTTCAGGGTTCGTTCCCCGATAGGCTTCGACTTTTCTCTTCAGTTTGACCCGAAAATCGAACTGAACGTCTAGTCCTTCGGAAGAGGACGAAAAACGAATCGGACCTGTATGCTTTCTGACTGCACACGCTTAAGATCCCATGGCAGTTGAAAATCGTGAAGAACAGGGCATTGCCTGGCTGCCTTGGTATAAAACATTGGAGAGATGGGCTGATTTCCCAGGTCCCACCCACTGAAGACCAATTCGCCATTCTTGCCTTTATGAAATCTTGGTAAAAAAAACACGTGAATGTGAATATGAATATGAATGGAGGGAGAGGGGATGGGCGCCGCCCTAGTGGTGCTGGCCCCAGGAAAGGTTGGGGTCTCTGCCATCTCACTCCCTTACGACCCCAGGGTTATGGTACTATCTAAGTAGGACCTCAGGACCAGGTCAGCTCATGGGTTTATGTGCAGGCTTAAGGCTTGTGCCGTGATCATTCTGGATCTTCTCCATCACATGGCACATGTGACATTAATGCATATGGAATTCACTCCAAGCGCGGAGACGTCATCTTAAAAAAATGAAACTGAAATTAAGAAGAAAAAAATTACTCTTACACGGAGTTTGTTGGCTTATCAGAAAGGCAACATTTCAGTCCCCTCTTGAGACCCTCGTGTACGTAGCTGCTTGATGCTTAACTATAGAAAGACTATACTTGTGAACAGTGTTTATCTTATTTCACATCTAATGTAGAACGTACCATGACTGAACCAGCCCATCATCTTATCGTCTATACTGATATATATATCTAATGTGATTAAGATTAGAATTCTATTGATATATCTACTTAATGTGTTGTTTCATTTTTTTTAATAGACTGTTTTACTTAATTGAATTAGAATTCTATTGATATATCTACTTAATGTGTTGTTTCATTTTTTTTAATAGACTGTTTTACTTAATTGAATTAGAATTCTATTGATATATCTACTTAATGTGTATTTCATTTTTTTTAATAGACTGTTTTACTTAATTGAATTAGAATTCTATTGATATATCTACTTAATGTGTTGTTTTCTTTTGATAAACTCTTTTACTTAATTGAATTAGAATTTCTCTGATGTATTTACTTAATGTCTTGTTTTGTTTTCAATAAACTCATTTACTTAGTTGAAATAGAATTTTTCTGATATATATATATATACATACATACATATATATATATATATATATATATATATATGTATATATATATATACTTAATGTGTTGTTTCAGTTTTTAATATACTCTTTCACTTAATTGAATTTTATTTCTTCTATGTATCCACTTAGTGTGTTGCTTCATTTTAGGAAACTCTTTTACTTAATTGATTTAGAATTCTTCTGATATACCTACTTAATGTGTTGCTTCTGTTTAGAAAACTCTTTTACTTAATTGAATTAGAATTCTTGATATATCTACTTAATGTGTTGTTTATCTTTGATAAACTCTGTTTTACTTAATTGAATGAGAATTTGTCTGGTATATCTACTAAACGTGTTGTTTTATTTTTAATAAACTCTTTTACTTAATTGAATAAGAATTCTTCTGATATATCTACTTAATGCGTTGTTTTGTCTTTATTAAAGTCTTTTGTTTATTTGAATGAAAATTCTTCTGATATGTCTACTTCATGTGTTGCATTATTTTTAATAAACTCTTTCACTTAATTGAATTAGAATTCTTCTGATATATCTACTTGATGTCTTGTTTTATATTTTAATAAACTCTTTTACTTAATTTAATTAGAATTCTTCTGATATGTCTCTTTAATGCTTTTTATTTTTAATACTCTTTTACTTAACTGAATTAGAATTCTTCTGATACATCTACTTAGTGTGTTGTTTTAATTCTTAATAAACGCTTTTACTCAACTGAATTAGAATTCTTCTGATATATACTTAATGTGTTGTTATAATCTTAATAAACTCTTTTACTTAATTGAATTAGAATTCTTCTGATACATCTACATAATGTGTTTTATTTTTGATAAGCTCGTTTTCGTAACTGAATTAGAATTCTGATATATCTACTTAATGTGTTGTTTTCTTAAGAAAAAGTTTCTCCTTTTTTAAAATTAAAATCACACACCAGACTTTTGTCTAGCATCCTCATGTCACAGGGCAAAGAATGTGATTGGTGATAATGGATACAACTTTATTTCCTTGTTCCTGATTTTGACATAAAAACTACTCAATTATGTGGAGTTATGAGATTGGACCCCTCACTTTCCCAGTGTGTGAGTGTGTGTGTGTATGTGTATGTGTATTGTGTGTGTGTGTGTGTGTGTGTGTGTGTGTGTGTGTGTGTGTGTGTGTGTGTGTGTGTGTGGTGTGTGTACGTAACAATCTCCATTCAGCCTGATAACCCAGCTTTAAATCGATGGCTAAAAGCTAGGATACCATTTTGAAGAGACTGTTTTGTTGGTTTTTCTTTAAGTTAAAAGAAAAGTGATAGTATATCTAAAGTTATTTCCATCCCAATGGTTGTTACCTGAAAGTAATCAACAGTACTATTATTTTACAAGACTTTACATCTATTAGCAAAAATAATAGATAAATTGCGTTGATGCCAGATTTCAACCGGAGCATTCCAGATGATGATGACGTCATTGTATGTGTTTTTTTTCTTCAGATTTCCGCCTACATTTGTCCTATCTGGAGTGTGCGTAGGCATTATTCAATCAGAAGATCGAATGGTCTTGATTAATTCTGAGTATGACAGCTATGATATTGAATGTTCGGTTTGATAAATAATGTATATTACTACAATTGCTGTAAACTAAAGTTTTATTGAAAAAGTCATACACACTTACAATGTTGGTGCTACACAAACTGAACATGCGTGCTCTGAATAAAGCAAAAAACCGAAACGTATTTCGTCAGTTTGTCGATACAGCTTTGAAAGAAATCATTGTAGATATGTTGAGTTAAACAGATATGACAACATGATATTTCCGAATGTAATATTATATTGTTTAATGTTTTGGAATGATCGATGCTCAGCTATGATTGGTAAGGACATCAAATTAAGTAAAACTTCACATCACCTCACCTCTCTCCCTCGCCTGGATCGGCGGTAGGAGCCACACTCGACGTCTCAAGTCTTCTCCAGGTCACACGATTAAGACATCTGTGGGCAACCTCCTGGATCCCCAGACCACAGACTTCAGCGATGTTGTTGAAACAGGAGGTGTGCGGTCGTTCCTTTCTTCTCCTCGCCACAACTTTCCCCTGCAGGACCACTGATTCCAAATCTATTTTGGTGTTTCTGATGGCATGGCCTACACACTTCAGCTTTCTTTTATTGAACTCGGTTGTGACAAAACGTGAGGCGTTTTGACTAGACACACTGCAGAGTGTGTCGCCTACACCGTACTAGTGTCGTCATAAATAACGTTAAGGGACAACTGTTCGTAACACAGCGAGGTACTCTGTTTACAGTATGATTAAAAGATCTGTCTGCTGCTACTCACCATCATCATCATCATCATGTGCCCTGCTGCATGGCGTTGGCGATCATAGCCCTCCATACCAATCTATCCCTTGTCACTGCAAGTACATCTCCCACCCTCTCTGTCCTCAGCCACCCTGCAAGTCCGTCCAATATTTTCTCCTTGGGCTACCTGGTGTATTCTGTCCCTCCATTTTTCGTGTTGTGACCAGGTGCTCTAATTTCTTCTTCCTGCTACTACTAATTCCATTGTTATTGTTATTTTGCAGTTGGTTTTGTTGTTGCTGTTGTCGTTGTTGTTGATGCTGTTGCTGTTTTTGTTGTTGTTGTTGTCGATAGGAAATGACAATCATGATATTTGCATCATATGTCTCTGCCTTTGTCTTTCTTATTTTTGTTTTGTCAAGTGCTGGACCAATTGGTATATGGGAGTCAATATTTTGTTATTCGGAGTCAAAACTTTTTACAACTCGCTTTTATACCTTCTTTGACACTGAGTGTGTTATGGTTTATTTCTATAGTTTTCGTCAAAGCGTTAGAATTAACATGTTCTGTCCGTCCTCGTTTGTTTTGAATGCTTCCTTTAGTTTCTTCTTTTCTTTTGTTTTTATGATTATGTTTTGAGAGAGTGTGTGTATGTGAGTGTGTGTGTGTGTTATTTACAATTCACTTTTATTTCATCATAGGGGGGCCTGTAGTCGAGTGGTTAGAGCGCTCGTCTGCGGTGCGGAAGGTCGGTGGTTCGAATCCGCTAAACGCTGGTTCGATTTTTCCGGCCTGAAAACTCCCTCTGTCCACCCAGCAGTGAATGGGTACCTGACTTCGGTCGGGGGAGGTTTAAAAAAGGCGGCGAAAGGAGAGGGATGGGCTCCGCCTTTCATAATGCCGTGCCCTAGACACGGTGAATCTTTAACAGTTCACCGCCCCTACGGCCATATTGACCATGGGACCTTTAACCTTTTTTTTTTAACCTTTATTTCATTGGTTTAATTTTAGCAAATGTATTTCACGGTTGTTGTTTTTCTCTTTTAATGTTTTGAAGTCTGAAGTTTGATGTATGCAGAGAACAAGATCAGTTCCAAAAACCTGCAGTACCTTTAAAAGGCCCGCAAGAATCGCTTCCGGTAACTGTGAAAATATGCAAACTTGCTTAGTGTGGTCACAACACATTGCACTGCACTGCATCATAGAGCAACGTACAGCACTGCAATGTACCGCACCATAGTGCAGTATAATAAAATGAAATGAAGTACAGTACATTTATGCATAATGTAGATGAGTTCCCTAAATTATTTTTAACTGTCTATGGGAATATTCCTGAAAGTGTACTAAAAAAGTAGGAGTAACCTTGAACAAAAGATGGTAGCTATGCAGCAGAAATGTGCAGGCTGTCGTTTTTAATGCTGTCATCGTTGTTGGAATGGTCGTCGCTGTTGCTCATATATTTCTTTTTGTCAATTTTCAACCCTCCATGGACAAGTGTATGCTTCATCACGGAAAGGAAAACTAGCATTAAACAAAACAGACAACACTAGCAAACAATAGCGATAATGACACTATCGATAAAGAGAACTGTAATGATAGCAACAATATCACTACTGCTACCACTGCCACCGCCACTGCAACTACTAATAATCACCTTTAATCTCAACAGAAAATAGAAGAATGTTGGTATTTGTATGAATATGTACGTGTGGAAGGCACCAAGAGCTGATGGTATTCCTGCAGATATATTCAGGAACAGGGACAAGCTGCTCGTGAGGAAGCTGACAACCCTGTACCATTCTGTACTGCAGAAGGAAGAGGTTTCTCAAGATTTCAAAGATGCTACTACCATCCAAATTTACAAGGGAAGGGTGATGGAAAAGTATGCAGTAATTATTATGGGATATCCTTTCTGCCCACCTGGTGCCCCCTTTCCCTCCTGCTTTCCTATCGTGACTAGGTGCTCTAATTTTCGTCTTCCCTCATAAAATGTCCTATAAACGTTGCTTGTCTTTTCCTAACCTTCTTCGCTAATGTTCTTTTTATGACTGCGTCCTTCAACACTGTCTCGTTTGTTTTCTTTGCTGTCTAGGGAACTTCTAACATTCTTCTCAGAAACTACATTTCAGTTGCATCTATCTTGTTCTGACTTTGCTGCAGGTAAAGAGAACACCAAGTGGACCCAGGGGAATTTTTTTTAGGATCAACGCACTTAGGGAGGTTACCTTTGTGCTCACCTTTTTCTTTCTTTCGTCCCATTTTTCTACGCCACCTTAATGGCCACAGAGGCTGGCACAGTATTTTTTGTTTTTTGTTTTTACAATGCGATGACGATGATGTCGATGGAGATGATAATCATGATGCTATGGAGTTCCATCTAGGATTGAGACTGCGTGACAGGGCTGTACTCTACGCTTTTTATCATAATATATCCTGGCATCAACCAGGCCCGAGAGATACAGACACCTACAGTGCTGGTTAGAAGATTTAAGCAACACCCTCAATGACGCATCTGTGAAGTGGATGAGACTCGACTGTGTGGTCCCAGTCTTCCCAAAGAGCCCCATAGCACGCCCAACTCTGGGTAGGAGCCGATTAGAGCCGAAAAAACTCCACACTGATATATTTTTGAAAGGACTGATGGGGATTCGAACCCGCAGCCTTCCAAACGGTAGTCTGTTGCGTTAACCACTACACCACGGCGACTGATTGACCAAGGGAGAAAAATACTGGACGTACTTGCGCAGTGGTTGAAGACAGACAGGGTGTGAGATGTACTTGCAGCGACAAAGGATAGATTCATGTGCAGGTCATGATCGCCAACGCCATGCGGCAGGGCACATGATGATCACTTCCGTGCATGGCGGGAAAGGTCCTTAGGTGCTCTAATTTTCGTCTTCCCTCATAAATGTCCTATAAACGTTGCTTGTCTTTTCCTAACCTTCTTCGCTAATGTTTGCCAGAATCTTCATTAACAGAGCCTTCGCACATTGCCGAGCTCATCATTCCTGGGTCTCAGTTTGGTTTTTGCGATGAAAGAGGCACGGGTGACATCATTATTCTGTTTGGTTTTGTGGTGAAAGAGGCACAGGTGACGTCATGTATTCTCAGTTTGGTTTCGTGATGAAAGAGGCACGGGTGACATCATGTTTGCCATATCCCAGTAAAAAAACATATGACACCATTAAGTAGAAAGGCGTTCGAGAGATAATACAAGGTTAAGTTGACCTCAGAACCACGTGATGCTGATTGTTTCAATTGTACTGACACATCAGATAGAAGAGTGGCAGAATGGTTCAGACGTTTCCCTGCCAATAACTAAACTCGAGGTTCCAGGGTTCGCTCCCCATACAAGCCTCAACTTTTCTCCTCACTTTGTCCGGAAAATCGAACTGAACGTCTAGTCCTTTGGAAGGGGACGAAAAACGAATCCAACCCGTGCGCCTTTTGGCTGCACACGCTTAAGATTGGCTGCCTTGGTATAAATCATCAGAGAGATCGGTTGATTTCCCAGGTTCACACCCCTTGAAGACCATCAGCGTACTGCCTTTCTGTAGTCTTGTTAAAAAAAGTTATATGAATGTGAATTTGAAGTGCGGAGAGGGGATGGGCGCCGCCCTCGTGTTGCTGGCCCCAGAAAGGTTGGGGTCTTTGCCACTCACTCCCTTACGATCCCAGGGTTATGGCACTATTTAGTAGGGCCTCAAGACCAGGTCAGCTCATGGATTTATGTGTAGGCTTAAGGCTTATGCCATGATCATTCTTGATCTTCTCCATCACATCGCACCTGTGACGTTAGTGCATATGGAATTCATTCCGAGCACGGAGACGTCATCTTGAGAAACTGAAACTAAAATGAAACCGAACATTAGCTAGGGTGTAAGAGAATGAAGGAGGCATACAAACGCTTCCCAGTGCAGAACGGAGTGAAACGGGGAAAGCGTTCGAAAGATTACATTCTTCTTTATCCTCTTTGTGCCAGTGCTGATCGATGCAGTCAGAGACCTGCCCAAAAAGGGTGAGGATGGAGGTGGTGGCGGGGTGAATGGGTGTTTATTCTGTTCAGCTGAGATGGAACACTCTTCAACTGGCGGAGACACCTAACCAAAACAAAAGTACCCAAAACCATCCTATGGGAAATCATCTTCACAGATGACTGCACACTGCATGAGGACATTCAGTGCATCCTTGACCCAAGCTGCTGTGGTCTGCAATATTTCGTCCATGCTGTCAGTCTTAGCAAAGAAAACAAACGAGACAGTCTTGAAGGAGGCAGACACAAGAAGATTAGGAAAAGACTAGCAACATTTATAGGACATTTTATGCGGAAAAGGGAATTAGAACACCTGATCACAACGAGAAAGCTGGAGGGAAAGAGAACACCAGGTAGACCAGGTAGAAAAGATTGGACGGACTTGCAAAGTGGCTGAGGACAGAGAGGGTGGAAGATGTACTTGCAGCAGCAGGGGATAGATTCGTGTGGAGGGCTATGATCACCAACGCCATGCGGCAAGACACATGATGATAGTTAGCCTTGGGAAGACACAGGTTATGTTTTAGAGCCAACGTCATCTCAGGATCCTGGCACTTGACTACCTCCAATTATCAACAACAACCAGGAGACCAAAACTATGTTGAAATTATGCAACTTGGGCAGTACACTGAATGGCACTGAATCTCATAATGCTGAAGTGGGGCTGTGTATCTACAAGACCAGCTCTGCTGTTAGAAGGCTGACCCAGAAGTTGTGTAACCATAACATCAGGCTCGCTACAAAGACTGCTGTATACAGGCAGTACATGTAGTCCTAAGCGCATTGTTATACTGCTGTAAAATGCTGGACTATCTACTGACTAAATTAAAAAAAATACTATTCAGGAAATGAGCTCAAACTTAAAATACTGCAAACACTCATTTGGCCCGTTGTGTTTTATGGAAGTGAAGGATGGTCTCTTAAAGCTGCAGATGAAACCAGAATCAAAGTGCAGAAATGTGGTTCTACAGAAGACTTATAAGAATAAGCTGGACTGCAAGACGAACAAACCAAAGCATTCTGGAAAAACTGAACAAACAGTCTGAACTTTCAGGCCTGGTTAGGAAAAGGAAAAGGAAATACTTTGGACATGCTGTGAGACATCAGAGCTGCCATGTAATGAAGACTCTGGCCTAGGGAAAAATGGAGTGCAAGAGACGACAAGGAAGAAGGCCGACTTCCTATGTAGAGAACATAGCCAAGTGGACGAAGTTGCCAAAAGACGAAATCTACGAATGATTGTAGACAGAATGGGATGGAGACAGCTGACAGGGCATGCATCAGTGGCTACCATCAAGAATGATGTCGCTGACAGGTGAAAAGGGAACTTGGAAGAAGAGTGAGGAAGAATGTGGTGGGTATAATGCGAGTTTTTATTTTGTTTTCATTTTACAAATGAACATGAACATTTGTCTGAACATGAACATTTGTCTAAATAACTTATTTACTGGTTTATTCTTTTTTTCCAGTATGGATCGGGGATGGAAGATTGGTAGAAGAAACTAGGGTGACAGGAACGATAAATCATGTCGGTGAGCAGATGAGGACTGTGTATTGTGTGTTCCGAGAGTGGACTTCTACAGTCCGTTTGACTATGGAATCGGTGCAGTCAATTCGTACTGAAGGGCTGGATGTATTTTCGTCCATTACCATGGGGATTAAAAAAAAACTTTTTGTTTGCTTCATGACAATTGTAGATGGAGATAGTGAGATACGCATTTCACCATATCATAGCGTAAGTTGTTTCAGTGACAGATACAAAGATAGACACAGAACCCCACGCTAGGTAGGACGTCAAACCTTGCCAGCCTGTAGCGCTCATACACATTGTATCATGATCATTTAACGATTGTCTCCATCACATGACATCTGTGACGTCAGTGTATACGGAATTTATTCCCAACGTGGACACACTATCTTGAGAAGCAGAAGTTTAAGCGGAAAATCTTTCTTATCATTCTTTATCGTCGTTGCCATCTTCGTCGTTAATGGTCGTCAGCGGCAGTGGCGTAATAGTAGTAGTTGCCGTGGTATTTGACGAAGTAATTAGTCGTAGCTGCACTGGTTGTTGTAAAGGTTGGCAGTAGTGGCGGTGGTAATGCAGCAACAGCAGTAGTACTATTATTAGCAGATGCAGCAGCAACAAGAACAAGAACAACAACAGTATGAATGGTATTCGTAACGGTAGTGGTATCAGGAACCAGGAAAACAAAACACGAAAATAGAACCAGAACGAGTATTTAATACAGCCAGACAAGACAGGCGGCAAATTTTCGGCCAACTGGCCTTTGTCAAGCGTAAACATAAGATCACAAAAGAACAACCGCCTTTGTCAAGTGTAAACATAAGATCACAAAAGAACAACCAGCCTTTGTCAAGTGTAAACATAAGATCACAAAAGAACAACCAGCCTTTGTCAAGTGTAAACATAAGATCACAAAAGAACAACCGGCCTTTGTCAAGAATAAACATAAGATCACAAAAGAACAACCAGCCTTTGTCAAGTGTAAACTTAAGATCACAAACGAACAACCGGCCTTTGTCAAACGTAAACATAAGATCACAAAAGAACAACGGCCTTTGTCAAACGTAAACATAAGATCACAAAAGAACAACCAGCCTTTGTCAACGTAAACATAAGATCACAAACGAACAACCAGCCTTTGTCAAGTGTAAACGTAAGATCACAAACGAACAACCAGCCTTTGACAAGCGTAAACATAAGATCACAAACGAACAACCGCCTTTGTCAAGCGTAAATATAAGATCACAAAAGAACAACCAGCCTTTGACAAGCGTAAATATAAGATCACAAAAGAACAACCGGCCTTTGTCAATGTAAACTTAAGATCACAAACAACAACCGGCCTTTGTCAAGCGTAAACATAAGATCACAAAAGAACAACCGGCCTTTGTCAAACGTAAACATAAGATCACAAAAAAACAACCGGCCTTTGTCAAACGTAAACATAAGATCACAAACGAACAACCAGCCTTTGTCAAGGTAAACTAAGATCACAAACGAACAACCGGCCTTTGTCAACGTAAACATAAGATGCACAAAGAACAACCAGCCTTTGTCAAGCGTAAACGTAAGATCACAAAAGAACAACCGGCCTTTGTCAACGTAAACATAAGATCAAAAGAACAACCGGCCTTTGTCAAGTAAACATAAGATCACAAAAGAACAACCGCCTTTGTCAAGCGTAAACATAAGATCACAAAAGAACAACCAGCCTTTGTCAAGCGTAAACATAAGATCACAAACGAACAACCGGCCTTTGTCAAGCGTAAACATAAGATCACAAACGAACAACCAGCCTTTGTCAAGCGTAAACATAAGATCACAAAAGAACAACCAGCCTTTGTCAAGCTAAGACAGTAGATCACAAAAACAAGCCTTTGTCAAGTGTAAAATAAGATCACAAAAGAACAACCAGCCTTTGTCAAATGTAAACTTAAGACCACAAAAGAACAACCAGCCTTTGTCAAGCGTAAACATAAGATCACAAAGAACAAACATCAAATACAAAGTGGAGAAAAGGACTAAACTGAAATCACAATGTGTTTGTGAGTAATGGTAAGAACTAGGAGGATGAGAGGGGAGGCAAATATGATGTCAGAGGGGAGGCGAGATGAATTCTTCAATCTGAAAAGTGGTCATGCCATATTAATATTGTTTTATCATGAAGAGGGTCCAGGGCTAAAACAAGAAAACGATGATGCACTAGCTAAGAATAGTTTTTGGAATATAAGTATCATCATCATCATCATCAGGTGCCCTGCCGCGTGGCGTTGGTGACCATGGACTTCCATCTGTCTCTATCTCTCGTTGCCCCTAGCATCTCCCCCATCCTTCTCGTCCCCAGCCACTCTGCAAGTCCGTCCAGCATTCTCTCCCTGGGTCTACCTGGTGCTCTCTTTCCCTCCAGCTTTCCTGTTGTGACCAGGTGCTCCAAATCCCCTTCCTCATAAAATGGCCTATAAATGTTGCCTGTCTTTTCCTAATCTTCCTTATGAGTGATCTACTTGTGTCTGCCTCCATCAAGACTGTTTGTTTTCTTTGCTGTCAATGGAACTCTCAACATTCTTCTTAGAAACCACATCTCGGCTGCCTCAATCTTGCTCTGGCTTTGCTTGCTGACTGTCCACGGCTCGCATCCGTACAACACATTCAAGGACTCTCTTTCTGATGTTAATTGATAGGCATTTGTTGGTAAGAATGCTTGTCATCTTCTTGAATGCTGTTTTGGCTTGGCTGATTAACCTGTGTCAAGGTTGTGCCATTTGTTGTTATTTTGCATGAGGGGATTTCATGTTTTTTTTACTGATCACCATGACTTCAGTCTTCCTGCTGTTTAAATATAAGTATATTACTATCTGGTCTGACTTTGGAATAGGAAGAAAAAAAACACATCCTAAACCAACAGCCAAGGGGCTGAAGGGAAAACCAGAGTACCTGGAGGAAAACAAACCTTAGTCAGATGTGGCTGGGCCTGTCTTGTGAAACGGAATTGAAACAGATAAATAATAATCATACAAAAAAGCCGTATGTGCAGCCACAAAGCCAAAACCTCACTGAGATGGCAAAATGGTGATAATATGGCGTATTTCGGTGGGATAAGATATGGACAGGGGAACGAAAGTATCACAAATCACCATCAAGGTAAAATAAACATGGAGTCACAGGCACATTGAAAGAAGATTGTATGCATAAATTCATCCAAAGGTAGTAGTATCAGCAGCAACAGCAGCAGTAGGATTATCATATAAACTAGTATGTGCATTACCATATAAACTGTTATCATTCTTCTTCTTCGTACTAGCAACAGCAACAGCAGCAGTAGGATTATCATATACACTATTATGTGAATTATCATATAAACCATTATCTGCATTATCACATAAATTATTATCATTCTTCTTCTTCGTCATACTAGCAACAGCAATAGCAGCAGTGGGATTATCATATAAACTATTATGTGCATTACCATATAAGCTATTATCATTCTTCTTCAGACTAGCAAGAGCAACAGCAGCAGTAGGATTATCATATAAACTATTAGGTGCATTACCATATAAACTATTATCATTTTTCTTTTTCTTAATACTATCAACAGCAACAGAAGCAGTCGCTTTCAGTTTCACTTTCAATTTCTCAAGATGATGTCCCCGCGCTCAGAATGAATTACATATGCACTAACGTCACAGGTGTCATGTGATGGAGAAGATTCAGAATGATCATGGCACGAACGTTATGCCTGCACGTAAACCCATGAGCTTGCCAGGTCCTGAGGTCCTACCTAGATAGTTCCATAACCCTGGGGTCGGAGGGGAGTGAAGTGGCAGAGACGTAAACTTTTCCTGGGACCAGCACCACGAGGGCGGCGCCCATCCTCTCTACCTCGTTTCATATTCATATTCACATTTTTTTTAACCAAGACTTCAGAAATGCAAGAATGGCTAATTGGTCTTCAAGGGCTGTGACCTGGGAAATCAACCTATCTCTCCAATGAGTTATACCAAGACAGCCGGGCAATGCCTTGCTCCTCACGATTTTCAACTGCCATGAGATGTTTAGTGTGTGCAGCCAAAAGGCACACTGGTCTGATTCGGGTTTTTTTTTTGTTTTTTGTTTTGGTCCCCTTCCAAAGGATTAGACATTTAGTTCGATTTTTTGGGTCAAACTGAGGAGAAAAGTCGAGGCCTGCACGGCCTGTACGGAGCGAACACTGGAACTTGGAGTTTAGTTATTAGCAGGCAGTCTGAACCATTCTGCCACTGTTCCTCTTTATCAGTAGCAGCAGTAGTAGCAACACAGAACAGCAACAGTAGGAACAGAAGTAGTGGAACAGCAGAACACGCACACATTCACACAAGTGTCTGCTTACAGAGTCACTCAGAAGCGATTGATCTGAACATAGCCTCCGTTTTATTACATCAGAAAGTGAAATCAATACAACTGAAATGTGAGAAAATGGGTTTGTGTTGGCGCCGCTGAGTATCATGATTTATTAGCAACTTTCAAATGCATAGTGAATGTACATAAATCTCAATAGTTATACGCATACGGCGTTGGGTATAATCGCGCGCGCACACACACACACACACACACACACACACACACACACACACACACACACACACACACACACACACACATGCCTTCACATGTGCACACCTCTCTCCGTCTCTCTGTCTCCGTCTGTCTGTCTGTCTGCCTCTGTCTGTTTGTCTGTCTATCTGTCTCTCACACACACACACACAAACACACACACAAACACACACACAAACACACGTCTAATATCACTTATAGTGAAAAGACGTTAAATCAAAGAACGAACGAACATAAACACACACACAAACACACACACAAACACACACACACTCTCTCTCTCCCTCTCTCTCCATAAATAGATAAGTACCGGTACTTGATGGCATACGTTTTTAGCCTCTCTCTGTGTCTGTCTCTTCTCTTTCTCTCTCTCTCTCTTTTCTCTCTCTCTCTACTATCTTTCTCTCTCTCTCTCTCTCTCCCTCTCTCTCCATAAATAGATAAGTACTGGTACTTGATGGCATACGTTTTTAGCCTTCTCTCTCTCTCTTTTCTCTCTATCTCATCTCTTTCTCTTCTCTATCTTTGTCTCTCTCTCTCTCCTCTCTCTATTAAACAGATAAGTACGGTACTTGACGGCTTACGTCTTAAGTATCTTTGGTTCTTGTTCTTCATCGGTAGTTCTGGAAGATTTTCTGTGTCTAGAAATTCTTTGTCTTGTTGTGGTCCCTGTTTAATTAAATGTTCTTTGCTGAGTTTGTCATTGTGATCAACAATAACTGTTATAAGGTTGGGTTTATTTCAGGTCGTTTGGCCAGCTCATGGGTTTATGTGCAGGCTTAAGGCTTGTGCCATGATCACCATCACATGGCACTCACCTGTGACGTTTGTGTATGTGGAATTCATTCCGAGCGCGGAGACGTCATCTTGAGAAATTGAAATTGAAAATCTCGAGTCCATGGCTGTGTCAACAGGGACAGTTATGAAAACCGCCAGTCCACCTGACAGTCATACCAAAGATTTTAGATTCGTCCTCCACGCCTCCGTTATCAGTTAGGCGCTCCTAACCAACCTGTCTCATGGGTCTATTTAAAATATCACCTTGCAAACTCGCCATTTTTTTTCCTTTTCTTTTTTGATATAATCTCCTATGATTATACCTCAGATTATCATCCAGTGGTCTGGATGAGGAATGTTGTCATCAAGTCCTCTTTGTTTCCTCAAAGCTGCTCTCCTTGACTTGACCCATTTGACAACTGCTCATTTCTGTTATACTTTCACTTTCAGTTTATCAAGATGACGTCTTTGTGCTTTGAACGTATTCCATATGCACTAACGTCACAGGTGCGATGTGTATGGTGATCATGGCACATGCCTTAAGCCTGCACATAAACCCATGAGCTGGCCAGGTCCCAAGGCTCTACCTGGCCTATGGTTTACCTAGTCTATTTCTGTTCTATCTCAAACAATGGGCAAAACTGTATCTGGGATGGACAGCCATCTGTGTGGGACAGCACCATTCCGCACATATGCTGAAGTAGGTGGCATGTCCGGTCCTTAGGCAGATGATTGTGGTTCGTTGTTGCCGATCAAGGTGATTGATGGGGTCATTTCTGTTATGTTCAGGGTGAAAGCTGGTTTTCAATGACGACCTTGACCCCTGCGAAGGAGGCGTGGCACTACTATTGCTGTAGTCTGCTTCCTTCCTTTGTCAGAGTCTGTCTGCAATTCTCCCAGATGGTGCATGAACAGGAATCCACTGAACTGTTACTGGCACAGAACGTGTTAGCTCAGACAATTTTCAAGGTAGATCTGATAAGACTGTCAGCAGGCAACTATAACTGTAGACTCTCTGTTGTCGAAAATTTGCACCTGTCTTGTCTGGTTGTATTAAATACGCGTTTTGATTCTTTTTTCGTGTTTTTATTTCTGGTTCCGATTTATAGTCTGTTAAGAAGACAATTTTGGATGTCGGAGACACTTCTGTTTCGATGAATTTTGCTGCTTCCAATGCAGTTGTCTGTTTTGCTCTGTAGTTGGTGTACAACAGTCCAATGTGGATTGACCTTTTTACTCCCTTCCATCAAGGTAGTGGACGAGGAACCCACTGTCTTCGTTCTTCACAGCTCCATCTGCTGCACCATCTGTGAGGCCATGCGTCCGTTCTAAGCTGCCGTAATCATTAGCAAGCTTTGCTAGTGAGAGTTTTTTAGGACTACTTCCGGTTGGTCTGTCTCGGGTAGAATGCCGAGGACATGTGTGACAGACGTGCCACTGATTTGTCTGGTCATCCAGTCTTCAGCATTCTGGAGTCTTCTACCTCATTTTCAGTTGAAGGCAGGATGTGAGCATGTTCTTTGCAAGGTGATTTAGCACAGTACTGCTCATCTTGAGGTGACTTTTGGTTGGTTGCATTGTGAATTAATGCCTTCTCCTTTTTTCAAATATCCAATGAGCTCAGTCCTATAATATGTTTGAATCCACCAGCCTGTGATGATACTCATTCGGGTATTCTGGATCCAACCAAGTTTAGTTGTGTTCTTCTTGATAGCTGTGGCTCAGCCATTTTATCCATATTCCATCACTTCGCAGACAAGACAGCCCCTGTAAATACATGTTTAAGGGTCATGCCACTGGCACTCCACTCAGTTTCTTTGTTTGCAGGATCATGGCACTCAGGGAAGTTACCTTTGTGCTCACCTTTTTTTTTATTCTTCCCATTTTCTACGCCATTTTAATGACCACAGAAGCTGGAACAGTTGTTACAATGCGATGATGATGATGTCGATGAGGATGATAATCATGGATACTATGGAGTTCCATCTAGGATTGAGACTGCGTGACAGGGCTGTACTCTACGCTTACTATCATGATGTATCCTGGCGTCAACCAGGCCCGAAAGATACAGACACCTGCGGTGTTGTCAGAAGATTTGAGCAACACCCTCAATGACCCCATAGCACGCCCAACTCTGGTTAGGAGCCGGTTAGAGCCAAAAAAAATCGCACAATGATTTTTAAGGTATTGATGGGGATTTGAACTCACAACCTTCCAGTCGGTAGTCCGTAGTGTTAACCATTACACCTCGTAGCCTGGTCCATTCAGTTTCTTTATAAAGCGTGTTTCTTTGTGGTTTTCTGCGTTAGGTCTCTGATATACTGATCCCAAGTGAGACACCTGTCAAGTTTGATACCATGATTGGCTTGCCCATCTGCCTGTGGCAGTTCTCTTTTGTGAATGATGAGCTAAAAGACTTCCTCTTTGTAAGAAGGGCGAGACAGGTTGTTACAATCTTGCTGGTGTTGATGGTGACGCACCAGTCCTATGTTACAATCTTGCTGGTGTTGATGGTGACACACCAGTCCTTTGCTACAATATTGCTGGTTGGTTACACACCAGTCCTTTGTTACAATATTGCCGGTGTTGATGGTAACACATCAAGTCCTTTGTTACAATCTTGCTGGTGTTGATCGTGACGCACCAGTCCTTTGTTACAATCTTGCTGTTGTTAAGGGTGTTGCTCAAATCTTCTATCCAGCACCACATATGTCTGTATCTCTCAGGCCTGGTTGACGCCAGGATATATCATGATAGTAAGTGTAGAGTAGAGCCCTGTCAGGCAGTTTCAATCCTAGATGGAACTCCATAACGATATGATTATCATCCTCATTGACGTCATCATCATCGCATTGTAACAAAACAAAAACAAAACTAAAACACAAACAAACAAAAAACTGTGCCGTCTTCTATGGCCATTTAGGTGGCGTAGAAAATGGGGGAAAAAAGAGAGCACAAAAGTAAACCACCACCACCACCACCACCCCCTAAGTGCGATGATCCTTACAAGAAAAAGGCCTTTAAAAGATTGACAAAGACAATTATTTCCTTTGTCTTTTCCTGAAA
>JAPXFY010000027.1:52807177-52817177 GCA_030674185.1 Monoplex corrugatus
ACAAGATTGAGGCATCTGAGATGATGGTTTCTCTGAAGAATGTTGAGAGTTCGATGGTCAGCAAAGGAAAACAAACGAGACGTCTTGCTGGAGGCAGGACACAAGAAAAGCATTGATAGGAAGTTATTAGGAAAAGAGCAGGCAAATTTAGACGTCATTTTATGAGAAACGGGGAATTGGAGCACCTGATCACAAAAGGAAAACTTGCGGGAAAGACAGCACCAGGTAGACCTAGGGAAAAGTTGGATTGAGAGTGGCTCAAGACAGAGAGGGTGGACGATGTGCTTGCAGCAACAGGGATAGAAACATCTGGAGGGCCCATGATCGCCAACACTATGTGGAATGCACTTGCTGATGATGTGACTTCAGGTTGGTCAGTCTTGGGATGGAATGACGGGGACCATGTGGACAGACGTACCTTGATTTGGTTTGTCATCCAGTTTCAGCATCCTGGAGTTTCTACCTCATCTTCAGTTGAAGGCAGGATGTGAGCATGTTCTTTGCAAGGTGATTTAGCACAGTACTGTTCATCTTGAGGCGATTTTTGGTTGGTTGCATTGTGAATTTATACCTTCTGATCTCTTCAAATATCCAGTGAGGTTAGTCTTATCATTATCATCTTGTGCCCAGCCGCATGGCGTAGGCGATCATGGCCCTCCATATTATGTGTCTATCCCTTGTTGCCACAAGCGCATCTTCCACCTCTTGTTCTCAGCCACCCTGCAAGTCCGTCCAATATTTTCTCCCTGGGTCTACCTAGTACTCTTTCCCTCCAGCTTTCCTGTTGTGACCAGGTGCTCTAATTCCCCTTTCCTCATAAAATGACCTATAAATGTTGCCTGTCTGTTGCTAATCTTCCTTATGAATGAATTTCTTGTGTCTGCCTCCATCAAGACTGTTTTGTTTGTTTTCTTTGCTGTCCATGGAACTCTCAACATTCTTCCTAGAAACCACATCTCGGCTGCATCAATCTTGTTCTGGCTTTGCTTATTGACTGTCCATGCCTCACAACCGTATAACATTATCGATTCTATATAACATTCAAGAACTCTCTTCCTGATGTTAATTGATAGGCATTAGTTGGTAAGAATGCTTTTCATTTTCTTGAATGCTGTTTTGGCTTGGCCAATTCTGCTGGCTATTTCTGATGTGCATCTGCCATCTGGTGAGATGATCGTTCCCAGATATTTAAACTTATGCTTATGTTGATAGTAACACACCAATCCTTTGTTATAATCTCGCTGATGTTAAGGGTGACGCACCCGTCCTTTGTTACAGTATTGCTGATGTTGATAGTAACACACCAATCCTTTGTTACAGTCTTGCTGGTGTTGATGGTAACGCACAAATCCTTTGTCCACTTTTGAATAGTGTGAGAGCTTCCCGCACACGGATAGTGGCAGTCGACAGTGTGAACAGCGCTTCAGACCACAGAGTTCTCTGCATGTATAGCTCTTTGTCTGTACATGTCTTGACAGTTTTTCTGTGATGTCGTTGATCAATACAAGAAATAGCATTGGTGAAATAACACCACCCTGTGGCACACCTTGTCTGATCTTGATAAGATGACTCAGTGTCCCATCAAACTTGACCTTTGCTGTCCTGTGTCCAAATAAACGTTTCACTTGCCACACACCATGATTCAGTAACTTCATGATAAATGTTCTCTTGCTGATTTTGTCAAAGGCCTTTAAAAACCAGTCGCTGTGGTGTAGTTGTTAGCGCAACAAACTACCCACTTGAAGATTGCGGGTTCGAATCCCCATCAGTCCTTTCAAAAATATATCAGTATGGAGTTTTTCGGCTCTAACCGGCTCCTACCCAGAGTTGGGCGTGCTAGGGGCTCATTGGGAAGATGGGATCACACAGTCGAGTCTCATCCACTTCATGGATGCGTCATTGAGGGTGTTGCTCAAATCTTATGACCAGCACCGCAGATGTCAGTATCTGCTGGTTGATGCCAGGATATATCGTGATAGTAAGCGTAGAGTACAGCCCTGTCACGCAGTTTCAATCCAAGATGGAACTCTATAGCATCATGATTATATCCTCATTGACATCATCTTCATCACATTGTTAAAAAAACTGTGCCATTTTCTGTGGCCATTTAGATGGCTAGAAAATGGGAGAAAAAAGAGAGCACAAAAGGTAACCCCCTGAGTGTGATGATCCTTAAAAGACAAAGGCCTTCAAAAGGTTGACAAAGACAGTTACGACCTTTGTCTTTTCCTGAAATGCATTTTCGAGGGAGGAATGCACAGCAGGATCAAGCCTAGCTTGTGAAAACCTTAAGTCCACCAACTGTCGTTGGGGCATTGATATGACTTATGCTTCAACAGTGGTGACACAAAAACCAGGCGCAAATTTTCGGCCAACTGGCCTTTGTTAAGCGTAAGATCATAAAAACAAACACCAGATACAAAACTTAGGAGAAAAAGACTGAAACTTCCGTGCTGCTCCGTCCAGTGTGAGAAAAGGAATCAGTCTTTTTCTCCTAATTTTTGTATCTAGTGTTTGTTTGTTTGTGATCTTACGCTTGACAAAGGCCAGTTGGCCGAAAATTTGCGACTGTCTTGTCTTGTTGTATTAAATACGCGTTGTTAGTCTTTTTTTCGTGTTTTTTCTGGGTCCTGTTTGCTTGAACGTGGGCAGTCCCACTTGTTTAGGATTTAGTAGTGACACAAGTTTAGTCATTCTTTGTATTTTGTTTTTTTCAGCATTTTTACCCATCAGTGCTTCAAACTGCTCTGAAGAGTAATGTACGATGGGTTTAAATGTGGAATATGACTGTACGCTATTCATCTGGTTTAGGTCGACAGAAGGCAAGTGTATTAGTTACAATGTTAACAAACCAAACCAAATCAAACCAAACCAAACCAAACCAAACCAAACCAAATCAAACCAAACCAAACCAAACCAAACCAAACCAAACCAAACCAAACCAAACCAAACCAAACCAAACCAAACCAAACCAAACAAACCAAACCAAACCAAAAACAAGTGAGGCTGCCTGCGTTCAAGCAAACAGGAAGCAGAAAGAAAACACGAAAAAAGAATCAGAACGCGTATTTAATACAACCAGGCAAGACAGGCGCAAATTTTCGGTCAACTAGCCTTTGTCGAGCGTAAACGTAAGATCACAAACGAATAAACACAGAATACAAAAAATTAGGAGAAAAAGACTAAAACTTTCCTGCTGCTTCGTCCAGTGGGACAAAAGGACTAAAATGAAATCAGAATGTGTTCTTGAGAAATGATAAGAACTGGCGAGAGGGGAGACAAATATGATAGAGGGAAGTGAGATGAATTCTCCAATTTGAAAAGTTTACGCTTGACAAAGACCAGTTGGTTGAAAATTTGCACCTGTTTTTTCTGGTCGTATTAAATACGCGTTCTGTTTCTGTTTTTTTGTTACAACAAACAAACAAACAAACAAACAAACAAACAAACAAACAAACAAACAAACAAACAAACAAACAAACAAACAAACAACTCTAAAGCAAAGTGACTGCTAGTTTTTCAAGCCAACGCAAAATTTGCGGCCTGCAGTTGCGCCTGTCTTGTTTTGTCAGATTAAATACACGTTCAAGTCCTATTTTTGAGTATTTCTGGTTCCTAAAAGAAAAGAAGTATACAATAGAATAGCTTTCGTTTTAAGCAGGGTGGCTGAGGACAGAGAGGGTGGAGATGTACTTGTAGCGACATGGGGTAGATTCGTTTGGAGGGCCATGATCGCCAACGCCATCCGGCCGAGCACATGATGATGACAATGATGATGAAGCATGATCGGACTTAAATAAAAATATCACCGTATAAAAAGTCACACAAGTTTTACATTCCTGATAAAAAGCATTTGAGAGGTTTGTATTTGCATCATGGATATCATCATCATCATCATCATCATCATCATCATCATCATCATGTGCCCTCCCATATGACGTTGACGATCATGGCCCTCCATATGTATCTATCCCTTGTTACCGCAAGCACATCTTCCACCCTTTTTGTCCTCAGCCACTCTGCAAATCCGTCCAATATTTTCTCCCTGGGTCTTTCCCTCCAGCTTTCCTGTTGTGACCACGTGCTTTATTTCCTCATGAAATGACCTATAAAGGTTGATTGTCTGTTCATAATCTTCCTTATCAATGATCTTCTTGTGTCTGCCTCCATCAAGACTGTTCCGTTTGTTTTCTTTGCTGTCTATGGAACTCTCAACAATCTTCTGAGAAACCACGTTTCAAATGTCTCAATCTTGTTCTGGCTTTTGAGTGTTGACTGTCCACGCCTCTCAACCCTATAACATTATCGGTTCTATATAACATTCAAAAACTCTCTTCCTGATGTTAACTGATAGGGATTTGTTGGTAAGAATGCTTTTCATCTTCAATGCTGTTTTGGCTCGGCCGATTCTGCTGGCTATTTCTGATGTGCATCTGCCATCTGGCGAGATGACCATTCCCAGATATTTAAACTTATCAACGTGTCTCAAAGTTATGCCATTTGCTGTTATTTTGCATGAGGGGATTTCACGTTTTTTACTGATTACCATGACTTCAGTCTTTTTGCTATTTAGCTCCAACCCTTTATTTTTGCTTTCTATTTCTATTATATTCACAAGGTTTTGTAGGTCCCTTTCATTTTCTGCAATTAGCACAGTGTCACCTGTGTAACGGATGTTGTTTATCATTTTCCTCCAGCCTTTAATGCAGGGCATTCTTCTAGGTTTCTCATGATGGTTTCGCTGTAAAGTGAAAAGAAATCTGGTGACAGAACACAACCTTGCCTGACTCCTGTTTTGATGTTTGGGAAAGAGCTTATATCGTTTTCTATTCTTATTGCTACTATTTGTTCCCAATAAATATATCTAATTATTTGTAGATCTTTTCCATCAACGTTGAGTCTTTCTTGTTGGTTGATCAAATCTTCATGTCTTACCGGATCGAAAGCCTTAGTATAATCAACAGAGCATAGATATAAATCCTTATTCAACTCGATTGACCTCTCTATGATAGTTCTTAGGATGTATATGGCATTGACAGTTCCTTTCCCTTCGACAAATCCACACTGTTCTTCTGCTATTTCCCTTTTGATTCTATTCCTTGTCATCATCATGATTATTCTTAATAGGATTTTTGTTACATGACTCATCACGCTGATTGTACGATGGAGTTCGCATTCTATAGCCCCTGTTTTCTTTGTAAGTGCAATGGAAATTGATTTTGACATATCTTTGGGGATTTTCCAGTGTCATAGATTTCATTTTTTTCACAACCGATTTCCTCCAGGGCTTCAATTATCTCTGTAGTAATGTTGTCTGGTCCTGGGGCTTTTCCTGGTTTCATCTTTTTCAATGCTGCTCTAACATCATCCTTCATTATGGGTGGTCCTTCAATGTTCTTTCTTATAATGTGATCTTCGTTTCTGTCATCCTCAAAAAGGTCTTTAATGTACTCTCCCCATCTGTCTAATATTTTGTCCACTTCCATGATAAACGTGCCATCTTTTGATTTTAAGCAACCAGCTGATGTGCACGTATTTTTCCTGTGGGCAATTTTTCAGTTCTTCTGTACATACCCTGAGGATCCGTTTTGTGTCGGCCTTCTATTCTTTTGCACTCTGTTTTCAGCCAAGCTTCCTTAGCTTCGTTGCACCTATTCCCGAGTTCTTTGTTTATCTTCCTGTTTATCACGTTTCTCTTTGCCTTCCTCCGTTCTTCCATCAAGCCTAGAATTTCGTTTGTTATCCAATTCTTTTTTACTTTTCTATCTACTCTAGGAATTTCTCACAATCTTCATTTATCGAATTTTTCAACTTTGTCCATTGTTCCTCACTATCACCAACGTCCTCCAGAGCACTGAATTTGTTTTGAACATGTACGTTAAATTGTTTACATGTCGCTTCATCTGTCTTAAGAGTCCAAGATTTAGTTTGATGTTACTTTTGGTCCGTTTTCGTTTCCTTAGTTTCAGCCTAAATCTTCCCATTACAGGATTGTTGCAGTCTGCGCCTGGTAGTGTGTTTGCTGTCAGCAAAGAATTTCTAAATCTTTTATTAATCAGGATGTAGTCAATTTGATTTTGGGTGTTATCTCCTGGACTCATCCATTTCCATTTTCCTCTGTTAGCTTCTCAAACCAGGTGTTTCCTACTATGAAGTCATTTATCTTGCCCATTCCACAAGTTTCTGGCCCCTTTCATTTTGTGTATCAAGGCCATGAAGTCCAACTATATCGTCCACCCTATCCTGTACCACTTCAGCAGTAAAATCTCCCATTATTATTGTAACTTTCTGTGATTTACATTGAGCCTTGGCCATCTCTAAATACTTCATAGAAGTTGTCTATTTCGTCCTGAGTACTTGTGGATGTTGGTGCATACACCTGAATGATGTTGATATCAAATGGCCTGCCATCCAATTTAACCAGCAAATCTCAGTGTGACACCGCCCAGTATCCCTTAACTGCTTTTGATTTGTCCCTGTCAGTTATGATGCCTACTCCTCTTTCATGTGTGTTTCCACCAGAATACATGTATATTATTGTATGCTCTCCTTTGTCTTCTGTCCCGCTGGTGCCTCCTTCGTCTTCTGTCCCGTCGTTGCTGCCTTCGTCTTCTGCCCCGCTGGTGTCGCCTTCGTCTTCTGTCCCGTCGGTGCTGCCTTCGTCTCCACCTCGGCCGCCGCATTGTGATAAACTGAAACTATGCCTTTTTAACGCTCAGTCAACATGCACTGATGGCAAAGCTGATGTCATTGCTGACTTTATCGCAGATGAGCATGTTGACATTGCTTTTATCACCGAAACATGGCTTAACCCCCTTGGTCATGAACCTATACATGTGAATCTCACTCCGAGTGGTTACAGACTTGCTTCTTTCCATTCCTCATCCCGAGGTGGTGGTATCGCCATCCTCTACAACGACTCACTCCATTCCCGCCTGTCTTTCTCGCAGTCTCTGCCTTTCTCCCATCCTTCTTTCGAGCACGTTGAAGTATCCTTCCAATCCACCCCTCACCCCATCACCTTCTCCTGTGTCTATCGACCTCCACCTAGCTCTGCCAACAAGCTCACCACATCCATGTTTCTCTCTGACTTTGATCAACTTCTTGATTACTACTGTCTCTTACCTGGAAATCTCATCATTCTAGGTGACATCAATGTCCACTATGACAGCACTCACCGTTATGACACAAGACATATCATCAACTCTCTGTCCAATCACAATATGACTCAACACATTTCTGAACCAACCCATCAAAAAAGGTCACATTCTTGACTGGATCATTTCTCGTGATCACCACAATTCAGCTACTGATAACTGCTTAGTTCTTTCTACCCGTCTAACTTCAGCCCTTCCATCTGACCACTCTGCAATTCTCTGTTCTCTTGACATTCCTCCTCCTTCCCGTACCATGCGCACAGTGACTCGACGCAATCTCAAATCTATCGACCTCTCCTCATTTTCATCTGATGCCTTCCGTCTCCTTTCTGAAAAGTCACATAACCTTGCCGATGAATTCTACACTACTCTCCACCATCTTCTGGACACTCATGCTCCAGCCACAACCCGTCTTTTACCTGACCGCCCCCCTACCCCCTGGCTCACTCATGAGATTGCCTGTGCAAGACTTGCCCGCCGCAGAGCAGAGCGCCGCTGGCGCAAATCCAAACTCACTGTACATAGCAACTTTTCCAAGCCTCTAAAACAAAAGTATCCACCCTCATTGCATCTGCAAAAACAAACTATTTCCAAACCAAAATCCTGAATGCCTCTTCTTCAAAAGAACTCTTTACAACCATGAATCATCTCCTTCGCACACGAAAAGATTTACCTCTCCCAACAAAACACACAAATGAAGAACTCCCATCTGTATTCTCCAAGTATTTCACCACCAAAATACAAACTCTTCGTGACAGGCTCGACAGGACACCCTGTCAACCATGCCCACCTGACCCTTCCTTCTCTGGCACACCTCTTACTACTCTTACCCCAGTCTCACAAGAAGAAATTCTCAACACAATCAGATCTATGTCGTTCAAAACCTGCGAACTGGATCCTCTTCCAGGTTCTCTCTACTCTGACTGTCTCCCTACGCTCCTCCCATTCATCACTGACATCATCAACACTTCTCTCCAAACTGGAACTGTCCCAGATTCTTTCAAGTCTGCTATTGTTCACCCTCTCCTCAAGAAATACAATTTAGACCAAATGAACTGAAAAATTACCGGCCTATCTCTAATCTCTCTTTCTTGTCAAAACTGCTTGAAAAAGTTGTCCTCAACCAACTGAACTCTCACCTGTCTGCCAACAATCTCCTCAATCCTTTCCAGTCAGCCTACCGCCAGTGCCATAGCACTGAAACTGCCTTGCTACACATTGTCAACAATCTCCTCCTTGCAACTGATACTGGCAAGAGAGACTCCTTGATCTGTCTGCAGCTTTTGATACCATTGATCATGGTATTCTCCTTTCTAGACTTCATCATACTTTTGGCATCTCTGACATTGCTCTCTCCTGGTTCACTTCTTATCTATCAAACAGAAAACAAACTGTTCTCATCAATGGCACTTACTCTCAACCTGCATACCTGACCTGAGGTGTTCCACAAGGATCTGTTCTTGGCCCTGTTCTTTTCACTCTTTACACCTCCCCCCTGTCCACCATCATCAACTCCCACTCTATAAAACACCACTTCTATGCTGATGACACCCAACTTCAAGACAGTGACTCACCTGACAATATACAGCGCCTCCTGACTCGCACCACTGAGTGTTACTCGGACATCAAAAATTGGATGACATACAACAAACTTCAGCTAAATGATGACAAGACAGAAGCTATCCTCATTGGCACCCGTCAGAAACTTTCTCAGCTGCCTCCTCTTTCTCTCCCATTATGTAAACATCAGTCCCAATTTCTGATTCAGCTAAAAACCTTGGTGTCTGCATTGACTCTACCCTCTCCATGAACAACTTTGTTTCTCAAACTGCCAGATCTTGCTACTATCACCTCCATCGTATAAGCCTGATCAGGAAGTATCTCTCTGTGGAAACAACTGCAAAACTCGTTCTCTCCTTCATAATGTCTCGCATTGACTATTGCAATTCACTCCTGTCCGGTCTTCCTGCCTCCACCACTCACATCCTACAGCGCATTCAAAACAATGCTGCACGCTTGTACTCAAAAAGAAAAAAGCTGACCACATATCTCCTCTCCTGGCACAACTTCACTGGCTCCCTGTATCAAAGCGTCATACAGTAAAACTAGACACCATGTGCTACAAAAGCCTCAATAACGCAGCCCCCGATTACCTGTCAAGCCTACTTGAGATCTATGTTCCCTCACGTACCCTCCGCTCTGCCTCCGATCCTTTGACTTTTCGCTTTCCACGCACTAAGCTCAATACCTATGGCCCACGAACCTTCTCTGTTCCTGGTCCGCTCTCCTGGAATAAACTTCCTCTCTCAGTCCGTCAGCAACCTACTTTTGTCTCCTTCAAGTCCGCTCTCAAAACTCACCTTTTCTCCTCTGCATAAAACCCTGACCTCACTCAATCCCCTCTGCAGCCTGTCTCCACTCGGAGGGGAATCACATTGCAATATATAATTGTATATAATATGCTCTCTATAAGTTTCCATTGTTTTTATTCTTTCTCCCCATTTATAGCTGTGTGTGTGTGTGTGTGTGTGTGTGTGTGTGTGTGTGTGCGTGGGTGCGTGTGTGTGCGTGCGTGCGTGCGTGTGTGTGCGTGCGTGCGTGCGTGTGTGTGTGTTTCAGCGCTTAGATTTGATTTTATCAAGATTTTCGCTATATAAATATTGTAATTATTATTATTATTATTATTATTATGTTATCATGCCTGCCCCCTTCCATTTCACTTCCCCTAGTCCTAAAATATTAATGTTAAGCCTTTGCATCTCCATCTTGACATTCTCTAATTTTCCCTTTTGCAGCAACGTCCTCACATTCCATGTTGCGATTTTAGTTGTTCTTTTTTTCAG
>JAPXFY010000027.1:52844677-52854677 GCA_030674185.1 Monoplex corrugatus
CTTTTACTTGAGCCATTGATACCATCGTATCGCAGAGCTGGATCGAAGGAAAGAAGGGGCGACATCTTGCCAAGAGTCAGTCAGAACTAGGCAGCTTCAGACAGTCGCATGTGATGGGCTCACTGTCTCTTCATGCTGAGCTTTGTGTGCAGGCTTAAGGGTAATGCTGTGATCGTTTTGGATCTTATCCATCACAAGGCTCAATGACGTCTGTACACATGAAATATATTCCGTGCGTCGAAACATCATCTGGAGAGACTGAAACTGAAATTGAATGTCGTTTTTGTGAGTTCGCAGTGTTGATATGTCAGCAAGCAAAGCCAGAAGCAAGATTGAGGCAGCCGAGATGTGGTTTCTCAGAAGAATGTTGAGAGTTCCATGGACAGCAAAGAAAACAAACGAGACAGTCTTGATGGAGGCAGACACAAGTAGATCACTCATAAGGAAGATTAGGAAAAGACAAGCAACATTTATAGGCCATTTTATGAGGAAGGGGAATTTGGACACCTGGTCACAACGGGAGAGCTGGAGGGAAAGAGAGCACCGGTAGACCCAGGGAGAGAATGCTGGACGGACTTGCAGAGTGGCTGGGGATGAGGAGGATGGGGGAGATGCTGTGGGCAACGAGAGATAGAGATGGTTGGAAGTCCATGGTCGCCAACGCCATGCGGCAGGGCACCTGATGATGATGATGATGATGAGTGTTGATGTCAATAGTCCTGGTGGCGTCTGCAAAGTGGGAGCAACCAGTAACGAATATCTATAACAAAATTCCCCGACGTTGATTGTGAAAAACTGTTTACGTGCCATCGTGGTGTTTAGTGTCATTAATGTCTGTCAAAATCAGATCAAGATTGAGGCAGCCGAGATGTGGTTTCTAAGAAGAATGTTGAGAGTTCCATGGACAGCAAAGAAAACAAACGAGACAGTCTTGATGGAGGCAGACACAAGAAGGAAGATCAGAGTGGCTGAAGACAGAGAGGGTGGAAGATGTGCTTGCGGCAACAAGGGATAGAAACAGATGAAAGGCCATGATAGCCAACGCCATGTGGCAAGGCACTTGATGATGATTAATGTCTGTTAAATAAATGATTCAGCAACAGGATGACCACGACCGAAAATACACGGAAGGCGAAAACTGCGTGAAACGATAGTGTATTAGCGACGTTAATAATGCAACAGCCATGTATCCTTCCGCCAGATGGTGTAGCTGTGTATCCTTCCGCCTGCCTCCACCTGCCTCCCGAACATGTGTGTGTGTGTGTGTGTGTGTGTGTGTGTGTGTGTGTGTGTGTGTGTGTGTGTGTGTGTGTGTGTGTGCGCGTGTCTGTGTCTGTGTCTGTGTGTGCCGTCATCTGCGTCTTCCGTCACACAATCTTTGTGGCAATTGCTGAGCGCTGTTAAAGCGTAACACCGTTTTGAGCAGTCTGAAACTGAAACTGAATTCTGGGGGGGGGGGGGGGGGAAGAAGAGAGAGAGAGACAGAGAGAGACAGAGAGAGAGACAGAGAGACACAGAGAGAGAGAGAGAGACAGAAACAGAGACAGAGAGAATTTATCTTCCAACGGCTTGTGGCTTGGCCACTGACTGACTTAGGGAATCAGGCCTGATGACCGCAGGGAAAGACCTGCTGACTGCTTGGAAAGACGGCAAACTTGGGATCCCGTTCGGGGCATGTCAGATCTTGCTGAACAGCGAAATGGGCTGTGTCTGGAGCATCATGCCTGGCCACTTTCGCGGCCGTTCAGTGGTTGAATTGAAGTAGGGCAACATTGGGAACTTCCGAGTTCCGACTGCTAATTGTCGAGACTACTGGAAGGGAGAGAGGAACTGGCAGCTCTGCAAGTTGTGGCAGGTCGAGCTACTCGAAAGAGAGATGAAGACCAGAGTGGGGCGAGAGAGGGTTCTTCCATTCTCTCTTGGTCCAGAGGCTGGGCTGGATCAGGTCTGTGCGCGTTGTGTGGCTATGTTCCGGGGTTAGTCATTCCTCCCGTCTTGCCATTCGGTTTGTGAATCGGAGGTCCGAATAGATCATGTAGCGCGTGGATAGCCCCCCCCCCCCCCCGCTCCGCCTTTCTGCTCGATGAAATGGCTATCAAATGGTGTCGGGAGCTTGGGAGGTGCTTGTCCGGGGGTGGTGGTGGCAGGGCATTGTTGCTCTGGGTCTCATCCGTACCTCGTGGTGTTTCTTGTTGACTTGTTGACATCAGCTAGAAGACATTTTTCAAACTTACCATTACTAATCTATGTATCTGCCTGGAACTTAGAAATACTGAAAAGGGAACACGATCGTACGTCCATAAATCAGCAATGTATCAGAATATGACATACAGAAATGAGAGAGTGACAGCGTTTTACATAGGTTGAAAGAGAAAAGTAACAAAATACTAATTTGTGTGTGTGTGTTGTGTGTGTGTGTGTGTGTGTGTGTGTGTGTGTGTGTGTGTGTGTGTGTGTGTGTGTGTGTGTGTGGTGTGAGAGAGAGAGTTGTGTGTGTATGTAAGTGTGTGTGTTCGTTCGTTCTTTAATTTAAGTCTTTTCACTAAAGTGATATGTGATATGATATCATAGTCATAATCATGTACTGTGTGTGTGTGTGTTTGTGTGTGTGGGTGAGAGAGAGAGAGAGAGTGTATGTGTGTATGTAAGTGTGTGTGTGTGTGTGTGTGTGTTTGTGTGTGTGTGGGTGAGAGAGAGAGAGAGAGAGAGAGAGAGAGAGAGAGAGAGAGGAGAGAGAGAGAGAGAAAGAGAGAGCATAATGCATGATTCAATTTTGTCCGACTAAGGGCAAAAATAAAAGCACAGATTCTCGACAGGAGAAGGTAAAAGATGTTTTACATCTATCCTGCCTTAGAGACCAGAGTGGAAAACAGATAAAAAAAACAACAGCAACAACAACAACAACAAACAACGACAACAACAACAACAACAACAAAACAACCCCCATCATTTACCGTTGGGACCAGAGTTCCACTTTGAGAACGAAACCAATCCAGAAGGTTCAGACTGGGGGAAGGCTAAGACCGAATACGCCGATAATTTACACAAAATCTAAGGGAGAAGTGTGTCAAGAGAAAGGTCAAGGATCATTACAATTATGCCACGTCATAATCATGTACTGTGGTAACAAGCGCTTCCTATTCAGTTATGGCCGGAAGTTGTTGTTGGCTGACAGCCGCGTGCATATAGTATTGGTCATTTCCGTTTTGATTACCGATATACAGGGGGGTGCAAAAGTAGTATACAGTTATGAAAAAAGAAAACACGTACAATACTCATTGCATTTATTATACAAACAAATGAATATTGCATATACATGTAATAACAAGCACAGCCTTAATCCCTCAGATACTCAAACTGCTCGCCGTCGGTATTCACGCACTCCTCTAATAATCGAGAGCGGAATTAAGCATTATAATAATGATGTGTGATACTTACTGTACATGTATACCTACTTTTGCACCCCCTTGTATAATACATTTATTTTTGGGTTGGGTTTGTTGAATGAGGAAGGCCATTGTATTTTCTGTTCTCTATCCCTCTTTTGTATTTCCTTTTCCTGTTTTCATACGAAAGAATATTCTAAATGTGTAGTGTCTTTTTTTTGGGGGGGGGGGGGGAGGGGGGCAAGGATCGCCCTGGCAAAAGACAGACTAAGACCTTGTTCTGTCACTCTGTCTCTCAGTGTCTCGTCCTGAGTTTCGCTGTGTCACTTTCTTAGTTTCTCGTCAGGTCTGTCTCTGTCACTTTCTTAATCTCTCTCTCTCTCTCTCTCTCTGTCACACACAACCCCACACACACACACACACACACACACACACACACACACACACACACACACACACACAACACACACACACACACACAAACACACCCACACTCTCTCTCTGTCTCTCTCTCTCTCTTGTCTTGTTTCTCTCTCTCTGTCTGTCTTGTTTCTCTCTGTCTGTCTCTCTGTCTGTCTCTTTGTCTCTGTCTCTCTCATTCTTGTAGCATAGCAGTTGTAAGTATGAAAATGGCCTTTAGTCAATAGTTTTTATTTTAAAGAAAATTAAGCATTGTCAGTCCCCCTGTGGGGATGCCCTGGGGCTCTTTCAGTATATATAGTATCTCCGCCTTGTGGAAATTCTGTGCTAGAAATTTCCTGTGTTCTGTCACTCTCTTTGTTTCTGCCTTCCTCCTTTGCTTTCTATCATATCTGTCTACAGTGGAGTCCATTAATAACGACAACTGTAATAACGAGAACACTGTAGTAACGAGACATTTTTCAATCCCCGTTTTTTATCCTTCTTAATCTTTAAGAATAAACCATTGGGTTAACGAGAGTTAGTGGATAATCATCTCGGTAATAACGAGAGATTTTCTATCCTTCCTGGTCACAAAAGTTCTCGCCACTCCCCCACCCCCACCTCGTCGTCAAGTTCCCGGTAGGGCACATCTCGTGGTGGCCGGTAACAAAGAAAAACAACGAAAGACGCGTCCTTGTGCGGTGTGTAATCAAGGGACACTATCGATTAATTATGAACACATCGACGGCGCCGGTGCCAAGATTATTTCCCTTTGTTTCCCTTGGTAAATTCGTCATTTGGGAATAACGAGAACTCGACAATAGCGAGAAAATGTGCCATGGGCCGTCCGCTCTCGCTATAACAGAGTTTCACTGTATCTTTTTCTGCCTTGCTGGTCCATTCACCTGTATGTGATCTATAAAGCCTTACAATTTTTTTCTTAGGTATTGATAATTAGATACAGGTATGGACTGCATCTTTGGATCTAAGGAAATGTGCTGTGCGTCAGCAGTTTTAGGTAATTTAGATCTTGTTACGTATGTTTTAGTGTCCTTAAGTTCATAGTCAAGTTTGTTTTTTGAAAACCTCTTGTGATAAATTGAAGGAATGGGTAAACGGCAGGGGCATATCCTTAGATTAATTAAGTGCTCGCTTCATTTATATGAATATCTAATTTTCTTTTCCAGTTTTTTTCCCCAACCAGATGTTATGTACGTTTTGAAATGATTATGATCCTGATATTACTCTGTACAGTCGTCTGGGCTTTAAACAATAGGAAATACGGATAAGAATTATTTTGTCAGTGTAATTCTCTAAACGTCTCTGTCCCTTTCCATCCCATTCTCTCTACCATCAGCCCCTCCCCACCCCTGTCTCTCTCTTGTCAGACATGTTTCATGGTTCGTTATCGTTTCAGACTTTCTCGAAGGCAAACTGAAGCCTTAAGTATTGACAAGTCACTGTTGGTCTCTCTTGGCTTGGCTGTAGATGGGTTTACATGTCTGTTGGACCTGGACAAAACAGAATGTTTTCTGCATAAGGGAAGATTTTTTCTTCTTTCATTTCTTTTGTTTTCTTTTATTTACAGATTCCCAAAAATGCCAAACTGGGCGCAAACGATCTTCAGCAGATTACCGACGATGTCCTTGACCTCATTTTTGATTGGTTCCCCGAGTTGCACGAGCGGACCTACTTTCTCCCGCCAGTGCATATGAATAAGGTGAGAGGTGACAGTTGAATGTGTTGTTGTCCATCTTTGCTGCTGCTGCTGCTGTTGCTGTTGATCTCTCTCTCTCTCTCTCTCTCTCCTCTCTCTCCCCCTCCCCCCTCTCTCTCTCTTCTTCACATGCGCGCGCACATACACACACACTCACACACTCACACTCACACACACACAAGTAATAAGAAATTTAGCATTATTTCTTTTCAAATCTCACAAAAGGGTAAAATACATAAAAATTTTTTTTATAAATACCAATACACAGTGTATTTGTGCATTTCTTTATTATCCTATTTGTATGTTGTTGTTATTATGAAATGCTTGAAAGTTCTGATGAATAGTATGTACAAGAGTTTGTCAAATTTTTGTTGAACTTTTTTTTCTGTTTCATACCTCTTTGTGAGGGACAATGGTCTAAATAAATAAATCATCTTGTTTGAAGTCTGCACTCTCTCTCGTCTCTCTCTGACTCTACTCTTCTCTGTTTTCTGTCTCTGTCTCACGCTTTCTCTCGCTGTCTTGTCTCTTGCTGTCTCTCTCTCTCTCTCTCGCTGTCTCTCTCTCTCTCTCTGTTTGTCTCTGTCTCTCTCTATCTCACTATCTCGCTTTCCTTTCTGTCTCTGTCTGTGTGTCTGTGTGTCTGTTTGTTTCTCTCTTTCTCTGTCTGTCTCTCTCAATTCTGTCTGTCTGTCTCTTTTGTCTCTGTTTCTGTCGTCTCTCTGTCTCTCTCTCTGTCTGTTCTCTTCTGTCTGTCTGTCTCTCTGTCTGTCTGTCTCAATCTGTCTGTCTCTGTCTGTCTGTCTGTCTGTCTGTCTCTCTCTGTCTCATCTCTCTCTCTCTCTGTCTCATTCTCTGTCTCTCTCTCCTCGTCTCTCTGTCTCTCTCTGTCTCTCTTCTCTCTCTTCTGTCTCTCTCTCTCTGTCTCTGTTTGTCTCTCTGTGTCCTCTCTTCTCTTCTCTATCTCTCTCTGTCTCTCTCTTGTCTCTCTGTGTCTCTCTCTGTCTCTCTCTATCTCTCTCTGTCTCTGTCTGTCTCTGTCTGTCTGTCTGTCTGTCTGTCTCTCTCTTCTCTCTCTCTCTCTCTCTCTCTCTCAGCTGGTTTGTCTGGATTCCTCGGGGATTTTTTTCTTTGCTTGCCTAGAGATCTGTTATCTTAGTCATTAAAGCTTCATGCCATTAAACCACTGCTGATGAATTTGGTGGAACGATCAGTCCCAGGGCTATATCCTTAGATTATATGTGCAAGTGCGTTGGCGTGTGTACTTAATGTTCTTTTATGGGGGGTTTCTTTCTTTCTCCCCCCCCCCCCCCCCAAGGGTGAAGGAGAATGTGTTTTTTTTTTGAGACAGTAAAAACCCTTATTTGGCTCTGTGCAGTTGGCTGGGCTTTAAACAGTATAAAATGCTAAGTGAAGTGTTGTGAATTGATCCTGTGGCGTATCACGGATTTTGTGGGGTTTTTTTTCTTCTATAATTTTCAGCCCGCAACTTAAGACCTAGCCAGTTATCTGCCTGCTGCCTGTCTTAACCCTTTGACTCTGGCATCCTATCCACCAGCTGTAAAAACTTAACCCTTTGACTCCCTCACCCTGTAGGAAGCTGATGGATAGGCTGAGGAAGTCAAGGTTAAATGTTTTGCTTTGCTAGCATGGTTGACAATGCAGGATGCTGGTGGACAGTGTGCGGAGTCAAAGGGTTAAGTTTTTTGCTTTGCTAGCATGACTGACAATGCAGGATGCTGGTGGACAGAGTGTGAGAGTCAAAGGGTTAAGTTTTTGCTTTGCTAGCATGATTGACAATGTAGGATGCTGGTGGACAGGGGAGGGAGTCAAAGGGTTAAGTGTTTTGCTTTGCTAGCATGACTGACAATGTAGGATGCTGGTGGACAGAGTGTGAGAGTCAAAGGTTAAGTTTTTGCTTTGCTAGCATGATTGACAATGTAGGATGCTAGTGGACAGGGGAGGGAGTCAAAGGGTTAAGTTTTTTGCTTTGCTAGCATGATTGACAATGTAGGATGCTAGTGGACAGGATGCAGGAGTCAAAGGGTTAATTGTTTTGCTTTGCTAGCATGATTGACAATGTAGGATGCTAGTGGACAGGAGTGGAGTCAAAGGGTTAAGTTTTTTGCTTTTGCTAGCATGGTTGACAATGTAGGATGCTGGTGGACAGGATGGGGAGTCAAAGGGTTAATGCCCAGTCATTCTGGTGTCGTTGGCTTAGTGTCACCAGGTTTACGCTCCCTCCTGCCCATCCATTTCACGACCTTACCGGCGCTTGGGAGGTTTTGGGCAAGACCAAGGAGTCTGTCAGCTTATCACTTGTGGATTTGGATTGGAATTTGTACAGAATATGTGTGAGTGCGATGACTCTCCCTTGACATGATTTGAATTCACACTGTGTCTCCGTTAGTTGTACGGTTGTGGGGCGTGGACAGTCAACATGCAAAGTCAGAACAAGACTGAGGCAACTGAATTGTGGTTTCTAAGAAGAATGTTGAGAGTTCCATGGACAGCAAAGAAAACAAACGAGACAGTCTTGAAGGAGGTAGACACAAGGTCATTGATAAAGAAGATTAGGAAAAGACAAAGAACATCTATAGGACATCTTATGAGGAAAGGGGAATTAGAACATCTGGTCCTAACAGGAAAGCTGGAGGGAAAGAGAACACCAGTTAGACCCAGGGAGAAAATATTGGACAGACTTGCAGGGTGGCTGAGGACAGAGAGGGTGGAAGATGTACTTGCAGCGACATGGGTTAGATTCGTATGGAGGGCCATGATCGCCAAAGCCATGCGGCAGGGCACATGATGGTAGTGGCTATGTCTCCGTTAGTTTGCCTGGGGCATAGGCTAAGTTGTGTGGGTCCCACGAGGTGTGTTTTCCCCCCTTTGTTTTGCTATTAATTGTTTGATTATAGTTATGTGACAGTGGGAGACTGTGGGTAATGGGGGATAGCGGTGTGTCACAGGGAGGGAGATAAGTGGGGGGTAGGGAGACATAGAGTTTGTGACTGGATTGAATATACACTTTTTTTATCAGAACGGAATTTTTCTCTGTGAAATGGGGGCCTTTTTTCCTCGTGGAAGTCACGTCTCCATAGTACAGCGCCACTTTTTTTTGGTGTGTGCGTGTCTTTGTGTTCACCTGTCAGGGCAGACTTTTGTACACAGTTTTGCCAGGGACAACTCTTTTGTTGCTGTGAGAATCTTTCTGCTAAGTGTTTACTGTGTACAAAATCTCTGTTTGTCTTTTCACCTGAAAGACTAGCATCCAGACCACCATTCGAGGTCTAGTCGTGGAAGGAGAGGGGAGAAAACATTGTAGTCACTTTGAGAATCGAACCGGGTATCTCGTGTATTATGTGGGTGCTTTATTCATTAGGCCACAAACCTCAGGTTCGCGTTTCGAAGTTTGTGCATGGATTCGTAAGTAGAGTGTTGGAGATGAAATTGTCGCCGCCATGTTACGAAGACCGATGTTGGTGACATTATAGTGTGTACCCCAGTGTCATTGACTCTCTGTCTATTTCTCCTTCCCGGTCTCCTTCGTTCATCGTAATATTTATTCTCTCCACCCACCAGGCTAGCGCTGATTTTTCACTGTGCTTGTGTCTGTGTTTTTTTCGTACTTTCTGTGTCTGTTTTTGTCTGTCTGTCTGTCAGATTGTCTGTCTGTCGTGTTCTATCTCTGTCTCTGTTTCTCTCTCTGTCTCTCTGTCTATTTATCTTTCTCTGTTTCTCTCTCTCTCTCTTTCTCTTTCTCTCTCTCTTGCCTGACTGCCTGTCGTGTTCCATCTCTGTCTCTGTTTCTTTCTCTGTCTCTGTTTCTGTCTCTCTCTCTGTGTCTCTGTCTCTGTTTCTGTCTCTCTCTCTCTCTGTCTCTCTCTCTCCCTCTCTCTTTCTCACTCTGACAACTGCATGAACCCACATGAACACATGCATCCGTGCACACACACACACACACACACACACACACACACACACACACACACACACACACACACACATACACACACACGCACACACTAACACATAGCATGCATATTTCTCTCTCTCTCTCTCATGGTTTATCGCTTGGCCTTTCTCTCCGTCCTATCAGCTTCTGTTGTTCTGTGAGTCCCTCCCTGTACACTGTCGTGTTATCTCTCTGTCAATCCTTATTCCTGGTATTCACCCTGCCTATCTTTTTGACCTTTCCCCTTCTATTCAGCTACTATCTTTTACCTGTTCAGAAGAGGGTCATACTCAGGCCCCTATTTTACCCCCTACTTTGTATTCAGGTATGGTTTGTTTAAACCCCCTGTGTGAAAATTTGCATTGCTATTGCACAGACGGAGGATGCACACCAGAAATAGCCAGCAAATCGGCCAAGCTAAAGCAGCATTCAAGAAGATGAAAAGCGTTCTTACCAACAAATGCCTATCAGTTAGCATCAGGAAGAGAGTCCTTGAGTGTTACATAGACCAATACTGTTATACGAATGTGAATCGTGGAC
>JAPXFY010000027.1:52859677-52864677 GCA_030674185.1 Monoplex corrugatus
AATGAAAGAGTGATAGCATTTGTTGTTGTTGGAGAGAGAGATGGAAGGAGAGACAAGAGAAGAAATCAGTATTTAACCCTTTGACCCCTGCATCCTATTCACCAATTGCAAAAACTTAACCCTATGACTCCCTCACCTTATCCACCAGCTTCCTGCAGGACAGGCGGAATGTTACGTCTTGTCTGGTTGTATTAAATACGCGTTCTGATTGTATTTTCGTGTTTGTTTGTTTTTTACTGGTTCCTAATGATATCATCATCATCATCATCATCATCAGGTGCCCTTCCGCAAGGCGTTGGCGATCATGGACTTCCATCTGTCTCTATCTCTTGTTGCCCCTAGCATCTCCTCCACCCTCCTCGTCTTCAGCCACTCTGCAAGTCCGTCTAGCATTTTCTCCCTGGGTCTACCTGGTGCTCTCTTCCTCATAAAATGGCCTATAAATGTTGCTTGTCTTTTCCTAATCTTCCTTATGAATGCTCTACTTGTGTCTGCCTCCATCAAGACTGTCTCGTTTGTTTTCTTTGCTGTCCATGGAACTCTCAACATTCTTCTTAGAAACCACATCTCGGCTGCCTCAATCTTGTTCTGGCTTTGTTTGTTGACTGTCCACGCCTCACATCCGTACAACAGTATTGGTTCTACTATAACATTAATGATATAGATGACGAAACTGACACTAATTCTCTGTCCTCCAGCTATTATACAAAGCCAGTGCTGTCGGCGGGAAAGAAGTTCAGATGATTCAGCAAACACCAGAGAGCGACTGGCGTGATGATGAAGTGATGCAGCGAACCCTGTGCTGTCTCCGATCTCTCACCGACAGTAGACAGGTAATAATGAAATGGGGGGTGCAAAAGTAGGTATACAGTTATGAAAAAAGAAAACACGTTCAGTACTCATTGCATTAATTATACAAACAAACGAATATTGCATGTACATGTAATAACAAGCACAGCCTTAATCCCTCAGATACTCAAACTGCTTGCCGTCGGATTCACACTCTCCTCTAATCGAGAACGGACACTTATGCACACTCTAGCGCAAAGATCTTTATCAGCATCAATTTCTTGACAAGCCTGCAAGATGAACTGAATCATGTCATTAACATGCGCAACTTGCGTGCGAAAACCCTTTCCTTTACATATCCCCCCAAAAAGAAGTCCATCTGTCTTCCAGTATTGTTTTAAAACCCATTTGCGCTCCTCGTCTGTCAAATTACCAGCCATGGTTATATTAAATTGCCGCTTAGATCTAAATTAAATTGCCGCTATACCTGTTAAAAAAAAAAGAGTTAGGCTAAAAGTACATGCATATTATTAGTTACGATAAAATGTAATTAATGACACTGAAAATATCGAAAATAAGGCCAAATGACTTAATGTGCTAATAATTTTAATGAATCAAACATAAATAATGATGTGATACTTACTGTATACCTACTTTTGCACCCCCCTGTATATGGGAAGTTAAGTAATATCATTGCAATAACAGTGTCATGAAAATTAATACCGTTACAAGTAACGATGTCACAGAAATTAATATCGTAAGTATACCAAGTAAACAATTTTGTACAAATTATTCTTCACATGTGCCAGTTTACAATACACTGAAAATTAATTCCGTAATTTCAGAAGTAGAGTAAATGTGACCTGCCAGCACGAAATCAGTCTTAACTAGCATTTTGACATTAATGGGTATTTTAAGATTTTGGGTATTTTAAGATATGCATATCACTGGAAAGTGTACATTCTGCTGATTGTTTTGGTACTTGAATAAAGCTTGTACTAAAAAAAAAAAGTAGAAGTTATGTATGTTTAAAGTCATTTAAGTTGTATGGTGGCCATTTTGAGAAAACGGCCTCTAAAGTTTTTATGAACTCGCCTACAAATTTTTCTTAAATTTCTTTATATGGTGGCTTTGACCCAGTTTGTTTCTAATTTTAGCTGTCATTATCTGAAAGTGCACCAAGAGCTTTTCTGTCAGTGTATTACATGTGGGGGTACTGTGCAGGTTACGGTTCATAATAAGAGACAAAAATAGGTACTTTTGGTAGGAAATTGCGTTCTTTGTGCTGCGATCAGTGCATTAAAATACCATTTCAAATTGATTAATAATATTTTTTTCAAGAAAAAATTTCTGTGGGGATAAATTATAGTCTACAGAAATCAATTTTGAGAAAAAGTCAAAACACCCCAGTTAGACCCTCAGTCACCTTTTTAGCTCCTTGTGCTGTTCGACTAACTGCGAGTTACGACTGATTTGGTGATGGGAGGTCACAAATGTAAGTTCAGTTTCACAGCCCCAAGAAAGAAAAAGCAGAGTTGTCCCCCTTACATGGGCAAGAGTTTCCGTTTCAGTTTCTCAAGACGACGTCTCCGCGCTCGGAACGAATTCCACATGCACTAACATCACAGGTGTCATGTGTATGGTGATCATGACACAAGCCTTAAGCCTGCACATAAGTCGATGAGCTGGCCAGGTCCTGAGGCCCTACCTAGCCTATGTTTTAATGAGTCTATATGTTATACAGCGCTGCACAAAAACGATACCTGGCATTGTGTCCGTGTTGCAGGAACCGATGGTGGTGCTGCTCCAGATGCAGCACGACAACTACCTGAACAAGTCGTGTTACGCTGCAGCAGCCGCTCACTACCCCCGGCCCTCCACCCTGCCCACCAACTGAGACGTGGGGACTTCGATCTGCTCTTCCTGCACAGAGACCGTGGTCTGATTGTTGCTGAGATCAAGTCTGTTGGATGGAGGCCAGGTGGGTTTTAACCCTTTGACTCCCGCACCCTGTCCACCAGCATCCTGCATTTTCAACCATGGTAGCATAGCAAAAACTTAACCCTTTGATCCCTCACCCTCTCCACCAGCTTCGTGCAGGAAGCTGTGATAGGGTGATGGAGTCAAAGGGTTCAGTTTTTGCAGTTGGTGGATAGGGTTCGAGGGTCAAAGGGTTAAAACTTGAAATTAGTGTCAAGTGATGGTGGTGATAGTGCTGACGTTTAAAACTTGAAATTATTGTCAAGTAATGATGATGATAGTGTGTTGTTTAAAACTGAAATTATTGTCAAGTAATAGATATAGAAATTGAATTTGAATAATGTGTAGTGCTGACGTTTAAAACGTGAAATTATGTCAAGTAATAATGATGATAGTGCTGACGTTTAAAACGTGAAATTATTGTCAAGTAATGATTGATAGTGTGACGTTTAAAACTTGAAATTATTGTCAAGTAATGATGATAGTGCTGACGTTTAAAACTGAAATTATTGTCAAGTAATGATGATAGTGTGCGTTTAAAAACTTGAAATTATTGTCAATAATGATGTTGTATAGTGTTGACGTTTAAAACGTGAAATTATTGTCAAGTAATGATGATTGATAGTGCTGACGTTTAAAACGTGAAATTATTGTCAAGTAATGATGATGTAGTGCTGACGTTTAAAACGTGAAATTATTGTCAAGTAATGATGATAGTGACTGACGTTTAAAACGTGAAATTATTGTCAAGTAATGATGATAGTGCTGACGTTTAAAACGTGAAATTATTGTCAAGTAATATGATGATGATAGTGCTGACATTTAAAACGTAAAATTATTGTCAAGTAATGATGATGATAATAGTACTGACATTTAAAACGTAAAATTATTGTCAAGTAATGATGATGATAATAGTACTGACGTTTAAAACGTAAAATTATTGTCAAGTAATGATGATGATAATAGTGCTGACGTTTAAAACGTAAAATTATTGTCAAGTAATGATGATGATAATAGTACTGACGTTTAAAACGTAAAATTATTGTCAAGTAATGATGATGATAATAGTGCTGACGTTTAAAACTTGAAATTTTAGTCAGGTAACGATGATGGTGATAGTGCTGACGTTTAAAACTTGAATTTATAGTCAGGTAATGATGATGGTAGTAGTGCTGGCGTTGAAAACTTGAAATTACTGTCAAGTTATTCTTATTCTTATTGTTGTTTAAAGCCCAGCCGACTGCGTAGAACCATATCAGGACTATAACCAGTTTAACACACACACAATATTTAAACAAAGGAAAAAAAAGGAACAGAAAATGAAATACACATATCAATGCATTCGGGCATATGATCTAAGGAGATGCCGCTGGCATTGAAAATATATCTCGATACAAATTTTAACATAACTAAGACACTAAAACATATATAAAAACAGGTCTAAATTATCTAAAATTGCTTTCGTATATCTCATTTCCCTAGAGCAAAAGTGCGCTTAATATATGTACCCAGTTATCAATCCTAAGAGAAAGTATGTAAGACTTTATTGAACACATACAGGTGAAATGACCAGCAAGGCAGAAAATGATACGAAGAAATGACAGAAAGCAAAGGAGCAAGACAGAAACAAAGAGAATGACAGATTAGAGGAAATTTCTGGCACAGAATGTCCAGAAGGTGGGGATACTATTTACACTGAAGGAACCCCCGGCATCTCCACGGGAGAATTATTGTCAAGTAATGGTGGTAATAGTGCTGGCGTTTTAAACTTGGAATTACTGTCAATTAATGTGATCTCTCCCTGTGGGGATGCCGTGGGCTCTTTCAGTAGTATCCGCACCTTCTGGAAATTCATTGCTAGAAAATTTCTTATGTCGATAAGGATGATAATCATGATGCTATGGAGTTCCATCTAGGACTGAGACTGCGTGACAGGGCTGAACTCTACGCTTACTTTCATAACATATCCTGGCGTCATTGAGAGATACGGGCACCTGCAGTGCTGGTCAGAAGATTTGAGCAACACCCTCAGTGACGCATCCGTAAAGTGGATGAAACTCGACCGTGTGGTCCTAGTCTTTTTAACAAGCCCATGCACGTCCAACTCTGGGTAGGAGCCGAAAAATCCCACAGTGATATATTTTTGAAGGGACTGATGGGGATTCGAACCCACAGCCTTCCAGTTGGTAGTCATTTGCGTTAACCACTACACTGGTGAGAGTTTAACTCTT
>JAPXFY010000027.1:52869677-52872177 GCA_030674185.1 Monoplex corrugatus
TAATATGAGTATTCAGTTATCTTTTCCAGTTTTTTTTTGCCAACCAGATGTTGTGTACCTTTTGAACTGGTTATAGTCCTGATTATGTCTTTGTATGGTCCACTGGGCTTTAAACAGTAAGTCTGTCCACAACACGTGTGACTGCCAGCGTTCAGGCAAACAGGAATCAGAGATAAACACGAAAAAACAATTATATATAGGCCCCTTCAGTCTCGGAAAACTATGGTGTTGCGCTCTGGGTGTTTATTCTGGTACAGCGTCGGGTGTGGCTGGCCAGTCCGACGCGGGAATGACAGTCCCTGTGGCAGAGGGCACAGATGAAGTCTGACGCTGGTCTGTCTGCCTGGGCTGCAGCCTTTCTTCTCATTCTCTTTTCCTCGTGCTGCTGAGCGAGTGTCTTCGAACTTGGAGAGACCTTTCTGCACATCTGTCTCCAGGCTGACCGTTCGAGGGCATCCAAAAAAAGTTACATGTAGAACGCGTATTTAATGTAACCAGACGAGACAGGCGCAAATTTCGGCCAACTGGCCTTTGTCAAGCGTAAACGTAAGATCACAAACACCAAATACAAAAATTATTAGAAAAGACTGATTTCATTTTAGTCCTTTTCTCCACTGGACGACGCAGCAGGGCAGTTTCAGTCATTTTCTCCTAGTTTTTGTATTTGGTGTTTGTTCGTTTGTGATCTTACGTCTACGCAAGACAAAGTCCAATTGGCCGATAGTTTGCTCCCGTCTTGTCTGGATGTATTAAATACGCGTTCTGATTCTATTTTTGTGTGTTTTTTTTTTTCTGATTCCAGTTAAGTGTCTGCCACTTCACTCCATTACGATCACAGGGTTAGGTGATAACCATAACCATTTACCACACGTTCTTTCCCTGCAGGATTTCTGTGCCTGTTTCAACGCAACTGATGTGGAGGACGCCGTAAAGCGATGTCTCTGCTCCCAGCAAATGACGTCAATGGACAAGCCTGATGACGTCACCCCCTACATGCTCCAACAGTTAACGGACTGGTGGTGCCGCCTGGTGGACTCTGGAGACAGCGTGCAAGGATGTGCACCAGACGTGTATGAACTGCTTGTTGCCAGGTACTGGTGGTGATTGTATTGTGTGGTGTTCACTTTCCCTTTGTCAGCTTTCTCTTTTCGTTCTCTTTTACATAAAGGACATTGTTTCATGTTCACAGGAGTGAGGTGTGCTTGGTTTGTGTGTGTGTGTATAAACACACACACACACACACACACACACACACACACACACACACACACACACACACACACACACACACACACACACCACACACAACCAAAATAAAAATAAAATAAAAAAATAGAATGTTCATCTCACAAAGTGCACTGTACCCTCTACTAGCTGGCTCTCTCTCTCTCTCTCTCTCTCTCTCTCTCTTCTCTATATATATATATATATATAATAAGAGAGAGAATATGTATATACAATATATATATATAACTCTCTCTCTTCTCTCTCTCTACTCTCTCTCTATATATATATATAATATATATATAGCCAGCTAGTAGAGGGTACAGTACACTTTGTGAGATGAACATTCTATTTTAAATTTTTTTTTTTATTTTTGTTTTTCTTAGGATCATCGCACTCACGGAGGTTACCTTTGTGCCCATTTTCTACGCCATGTTAATGGCCGCAGAAGCTGGCACAGTTTTTACAGTGCGATGATGATGACGTCGATGAGGATGATAATCATGATGCTATGGAGTTCCATCTAGGATTGAGACCACGTGACAGGGTTGTAATCTATGCTTACTATCATAACATCTTCTGGCGTCAACCAGACCTGAGAGATACAGCCACCTGCGGTGTTGGTCAGAAGATTTGAGCAACACCCTCAGTGACGCATCCGTGATGTGGATGAGACTCGACTGTATGGTCCCAATCTTTCCATTGAGCCCATAGCATGGCCAACTCTGGGTAGGAGCCGGTTAGAGCCGAAAAATCCCACAATGATATGTTTTTGAAGGGACTGTTGGGGATTCGAACCCACAACCTTCCAGTCAGTAGTCCGTTGCACAAACCACTACACCACGGCGACTGGTGAGATTAACATTCTTGTCTATGTTTTCTCTTACATTTTATGGTCCAGCCAGTAGGGTACAAGTGCACCTTGTGAGATGAACATTCTTGTCTTTGTCTTCTAGACTTTGTGGTCCATCTAACAGGGTACAAGTGCACTGTGTGAGATGAACATTCTTGTCTTTGTCTTCTAGACTTTGTGGTCCATCTAGCAGGGTGCAAATGCACTGTGTGAGATGAACATTTTTGTCTTTGTTTTCTCCTAGAGTACTGTGTGAGATGAACTTTCTTGTCTCTTGTCTTTGTCTTCTCCTATGTTCTGTGGTCGGCCAGCGAGGTGCATGTGCACTGTGTGAGATGAACATTCTTGTCTTTGTCTTCTCCTAGAGCACTGTGTGAGATGAACATTCTTGTCTTTGTCTTCTCCTAGGTTCTGTGGTCCTGC
>JAPXFY010000027.1:52879677-52904677 GCA_030674185.1 Monoplex corrugatus
TAGGATTATGGGACTATTTTGTATATACATATATGTGTGTATGTGTATGGTATATATGTTATGTAATTGTGAATATATGTATGTATCTCTGTATGTATATATGTTCGTTCGTTCGTTCTTTGATTTAACGTCTTTTCACTTGAGTGATATTAGACGGTTGTATATATGTCTGTCTGTCTGTATGTCTGTCTGTCTGTCTGTATATCTGTCTGTCTGTCTGTCTGTCTGTATGTATGTAGTATGTATGTACACTTGTATGTGTGTATGTGTGTATATGTATGTATGTGTTATATGTGTGTATGTATGTGTATGTTGGTACGTATGTATTATGTATGTATGTTTGTATGTATGTATGCATGCATGTATATGTGTGCATGTATGCATATATATGTGTATGTTGGCATGCATGTATGTTTGTAAGTATGTTTGTATGTATGTATGTATGCATGCATGCATGTATATGTATGCTGCATGTATATATATATATTATATATATTATATTATGTGTTGTGTGTGTGTGATGTGTGTGTGTGTGTGTATGCGTGTGTGTGTATGTTGGCATGTATGTATGTATGTTGTAATGTATGTATGTATGTATGTATGTATGTATGTATCCACCCATCCATCGTCTATCTATCTATCTACTATCTATTATCTATCTATCTATCTGTCTATCTGTTGTCTGTCCGTCCGTCCGTCCGTCCAACCATCTATCTATCTATCTATCATATCTATCTATCTATCGATCTATCGATCTATCTATCTATCTATCTATCTGTGTCTATCTATCTATCTATCTATCTATCTATCTATCTATCTATCTATCTATCTATCTGTGTCTATCTATCTATCTATCTATCTATCTATCTATCTATCTATCATATACTTTCTAGGTACGAAGATCGCCGACCGGAGTACCTGTCGCCCTCAGATGGTCCTTCAGAGCTCTTCCTTACCCACGAAGGTCATCTTCTGAACGCGCCATGGACTGCTTTGAATGTGGCCAGACCATTGCCCACTGTCTCCAGCATGATTTGGATATTGGTCAGTGTTCAGTGTTTTATCATTTATGTCTTGAAATTGTACCTTACAGAATTCTGTCCCACACTCTCTTTCGTCTTCCTACTCTCACGCTTATTTGCCCCTGTTTTATGGATCCGAATATTTTCCTTCTTTTACTGCCCTCTTTCCTTTTTTTCTTTCTCTCTTTGCCCTCTCTCCTCTCTCTGTCTGTGTCTCTGTTTGTTGTGTGTCTCTTCTGTCTGTCTGTCTGTCTGTCTGTCTCTCTCTCTCTCTCTGTCTCTGTCTGTCTGCTCTGTCTCTCTCTCTTGTTTCTGTCTGTCTCGTTCTCTGTCTCTGTCTCTCTCTCTTGTCTCTGTCTGTCTCGTTCTCTGTCTCTGTCTCTCTCTCTTTGTCTCTGTCTGTCTCGTTCTCTGTCTCTGTCTCTCTCTCATTCTCATTCTGTTTGTTTCTGCCTGTTTCTGTCTGTTTATCTCTGTCTGTCTGTGTCTGTCTCTCTGTCTCTGTCTGTCTGACTGTCTCTCTTTCTCTTCCCCCCTCCTCTCCCTTACAGTCATTATTTCAGTTGGTTCGAAGGTCATTATGATAACGAGGAGATCGCACGGTCAAACTCCATATGGGCAACACATTTCTTCTGTGTTTATATGCTTATTTTGCATCTGTCTGTCTGTCTGTTTGTCTGTCTATCTATCTCTATGTCTGTCTGTCTATCTGTTTCTCTGTTTGTCTGTCCGTCTGTCTATCTGGCTGTCTGTCTATCTATATATCTATATCTATCTATCTATCCATTGATGTGTATATGTGTATATAAATATATACATATATACAGGGGGGTGCAAAAGTAGGTATACAGTTATGAAAAAAGAAAACACGTACAGTACTCATTGCATTTATTATACAAACAAATGAATATCGCATATATACATGTAATAACAGGCACAGCCTTAATCCTCAGATACTCAAACTGCTTGCCGTCGGTATTCACACACTCCTCTAATCGAGAGCGGAATTAAGCATTATAATAATGATGTGATACCTACTGTATACCTACTTTTGTACCCCCCTGTATATATATATATATATATATATATATATATATATATATATATATATATAATTATATATATATATATATATATATACACTCTGTGTGTGCGCACATATGTACGTAAGTAGCAAGGACTAGCTGTACGACAGACCAGATGGAACCGTATGCTACGTTCCTTGAGTAATACAATGATTTCAAGGGTCAGATTTTCAAATTTCGCTATTCTTCCTGTTCTCACCAAGCACTATCCCACACATTTATTCCTTCCGTCCTTTTTATTTTTTGTCTCAGGCAAAAAACCCAAGAATGCCATCTCAGTCAAAACGCCCTCGTCTCTTCAATACAGCGACGTCATGATCATCCCTGACTATTACCAGGACATAGAGGACCTCGGCGACGACGACCCCAACGACAACAGCCGCGCAGGAGGCCTCTCCCCACGCACAGCAGAGGCCTCTTCAAACGCCTCCGGACTAGTGAGAGGCCTCAGATCCGAAGGGGTACCCACCTACGTCGTTACCAAACAGGACGGCGCGAAAATTCAGGAACTGCGCGTGCTGCGCGTGAGGAAGTTGCCGTGGTTGCGTGGGGCGTTAGCAACGGCCTTGAGCGCAAGGTGGTGGTGTCAGTGGGTCAAGGTCGTCAGATGGGGGAAGGGAGGATCAGCGGAGTTTTGCACGGAGCCTCGCGGTGCGTTTCCCAGCTCATCTACGTGAAGTGCCCAGAGTGATAGGTTCAGAGGGCTGTAGGTTTTTGTCGTGTTTAATAAAAGAAGAATGATAGTGAACCAAGCCCTGTGCAGAGAAACAGAAAGTATGTGATCTCTCAGAATCATACTTCAAAACAACGTTAAAAACAACAAACAACCAAAAACAAACAAACAAAAACAAACAAACAAACAAAACACACACACACACACAACACACACCACACCACACACACACACACACACACCACACACACACACACACACCACACACACCACACACACACACACACACACACACACACACAACACACACACACACACACACACACACACACACACACAACACAACACACACACACACACAACACCACACACACACACACACATCACACACACACACACACAAACACAACACACACTACACACACACACACACACAACACACCAAAACACACACAACACACACACACACACACACACACACAAACACACACACATACACACACACACACAACACACACACACGTACACACACACACCACCCCCCACACACACACACACCACACACCACACACACACACACACACACACACAACCCCCCCCCCACACACACACATACAAACACAAGAGAAGGAAAAATGAAGTAGCAAAGGACCTGACATCTTGGAATGTCGGTCATCACTCCACAGAGGAATTGGATTCGAAATTTTGCCATCGTCACAAATAGTAACAAACCAAAACAACAACAACAACAACAACAAGCAAACAACAACAACAACAGCAACAAGAATAACAATAATAATTAATAATTATTAATAATAATGATGATAATAAAGAGCAATGACGATTTCTTGACCACCACTACTGTGTAGGGAGGCTGGGAGTATTTTGTAATTATTACAAAGTACAAAACAAAACAAATTTCTTCATTAATTAATTAATAATGTCACGAAAGTAGATTGTGTGTATTGTTTCCAAAGAAAGAACGATTTATCATAGTTTCAGTTTGTGTTGAAACTAAACAAGCAAAGGTTTATCTTAACACGATAATGTTAAGTTTTGAATTTATTTCGCGTTTAATTGCTTTTGAAAAAAAAAATGTACTGAAAAACATTTTTTTCAGTCTTCCTGAATGTTATGATTGCTTGATTTCAATGTGTATTCACAGTGTGATTTTAGACAAATCTGTTGGTCTTGTAGTTGCAGATAAACAGTTTTACCAGAATCAAAATCAGATAAATGTTCCGTCAGTCTTTGAGAGCGAGAGAGAGAGAGAGAGAGAGAGAGAGAGAGAGAGAGAGAGAGAGAGAGAGAGAGAGGAGAGAGAGAGAGAGTGAGCAGAGGACAGAGAGAGAGAGGAGAGAGAGAGAGGAGACAGAGACAGGAACGAGGAGAAGCAGACAGACAGACCAAAAGCTTAAGTGAACTGCTAGTGTTAGAGACGTTTTGAAATATTCACTAAGTGTTCAAGTGAGTTGCGAAAGATTTGTTTAACAGATGTTTAATTAACGTTTAATTGTGTCCCTTGTACCATCACACTAATCCAGTTTGTCTTAGTTTCTATGCTCATTGTTTTTAAAAGCGATAATTGTTGCTATAATTATTTGAAGAATTCTTAGTTGCAATAAGCTTAGTTTTAGATCATCGATTTAATGAATCAAAACAGCATTTAATGTAACAATTGTTCGTTTGATCATATGAACAGTTCTCATTTTCAATCATTTAACTGTTATGTCATTGATCTTATGAACAAAAAAGCCCTGGTTGAGACAATTATTGCTACATTTCTGATGAATGTTTGTTATTTGCAACCATTTATATTTTATGTCGTTATCTAATGAATCAAAAAATCTTTTTCCCAGGGGAAAAAGGGTCTGCTAATACTTCGCGTGTGTGGGTTTTTTTTGTGTGTCTTTTTTTCCTTGATGCAGTGATACTTTGATTTATTAAATTGATGTATGAGCCCCCAAAAGGATTAATATTCATTAGGTAGGAAAGAAAATATTGGTCAGTATCATTTAGTGTGTGTACTTTTTGATGCTGTTGTGTTTTCTTCGGGGGCTTTTTGGATACATGTACACTTATTCTCTGCCAGTGCTTATCATGCTACTGAAAAGCTGTATGTTTGTATATGGGGGATAATCAAGTCTACCTGTTCAGTTGTAGTCCTTCTGTTGATTTTGTTCCCTTTGTTTCATGACTTTCGTTAGAAGATGTTTTCCGCTTTCATAGTGGTAAGGGTCAACGTGTTATTTACTTCATGTGTGTCTTGATGTCTGGCCTTCGTCTCTCATGCTTTTGTTAAGTGCTTGAGGCTCTTCTGAGATGAGACATTATACAAATAGTCTTTAACAACAACAACAACAACAACAATAATAATAATGATAATAATAACAATAATAATAATGATTATCATTATCATCATTATTATTACTATTATTAATAATTATTATTGTTATCATCATCAGCATCATTATTATCATTATTTGTTATTATTATTATCGATTATTACTATTATAATTCTCATTATTATTAGTTAGTAGCCGTAGTAGCATTCCATTGTTGGGATGTCGGGGGCTCTTTCAGTATAAATAGTATCCCCATCTGCTGGAAATTGTGCGCTGAAAATATCCCCTTTTTCTGTCACTCTCTTTGTTTCTTTCTTCCTCCTTTGCTTTCTGTCATCTCTTCCTATCGTTTCTCTGCCTTGCTGGTCTATTCGTCTGTCCGTGGTTTATAAAGCCTTACATACTTTTTGTTAGGATGAATAATTGGGTACATGTCCTGATTGTATTTTTGGCTCTATGGAAGTGTGACGTGCAGAAGGAATTCTGGGTAATTTAGGCAATTTTAATATATGTTGTAGTGTCCTTAGTTATGCTTACGTTTCTTTTCATATTTGTTTTATAAACCTTCTGGCGATAAATTGAGCGTAATGGTTAAAGACAGGGTCATATCTTTAGATCATGTACGCAAATGCATTGATATCGTCGGCCTCTTTACATCTCAGGAGATGATAGTCTGCATCAGGAGGCGTTGTGGTCATGACGTGCACTTTCTGCTGTGGCTGTGCAGGCCGATTCTTGAGTGGCAATCTCTATCACATCTGCCGCATACAAATTGAGTCGCTGTTGTCTGGTTTCTGGAACGTTGCTTGCGAAGAGCCCTTTTCTCATCTGCGCTTTCTGCTCTCCTCCTCTCCGCATTCACAACGCCTTGCTCAACGGCTGTCCGCCACGCTGCCCTGTCTTCCGCCAGAGTCTCCCAAGAGCCTGGGTCAATCCCTGAGCTTCTAAGGTCCCTTTTGCATGCGTCTACAAAGCGCATGCAAAAGGGACCTTAGAAGCTCAGATATGTGTACTTAACATTTTCCATGTTTTTTTTTTCCAACGAGTTATCGGGTATGTTTGGAAACGCCTCTGGGCAGTAGGCTGGGCTTTACACAGTGAGAGTAAGAATAAGAATCAGTTAAGTATGCTGCGTTTCTTTTTCATTTTTTATTTTTCATCTCACCTGCAGTCACTCCTTCGTTCTTTTAAGTAGCATGGCGCCACAGTGTGTAACAAGACGTCACATAATGTGTGGCGTACGATTGGCAGGTTGACGTGTACCAGGAAGTCGAGAAACAGCTAACAACATGGACGAAAATAAATCCGAAAATGAAAGTATTGCGCTTGCAGAATAATAATACTAATACTGATAATGATGATAATAATGATAATGATGACGACGACGACGATGATAATGATAATAATAATGATAATAATAATAATAATAATGATGATGATGGTAATAATAATAATAATAATAATGATGACGATGATTATACAGTGGAAACCTGATATAACAGGGATGATGGGACCAAATCAAAATCCCTGTTATATCAGATCCCTGTTATATCAGATATCAAGGGAAATAAGGACTGATCAACTAACTCTTGACTTTTGTAAATCATGGAAAGATAAACAGTAGATCTAGGCCTAGATCTGGTCTGGTGTAAGTGTGCAGTAAGCTTACAAACTGAATGATGGCGCAGTCAGTCACTGACTCAGTGGCCTCAGGCCTACACGCTTGCGCGCGCATCACACTCGCATTGCGGAGCGTTCTTTCAGTGTACAATACACAGTATACCAAGGCTAGCCTAGATCTAGATCTAGGCCTACTGCGTGGCGTGCTGAGTCTAGGCCTAGGCCTTTCTGCTGCAGAGCCGTCTCGGCATCCCTGCTATAACCGATCGAGCCCTCTTGTCTCCCTGTTATTGCCGATAAGTTTTAATAGAGACAAAGAGGAAGAAAAAATGGGGATTGAAAAAAGCAGTTATATCCGGATTCCTGTTATAACCGGTCCTGTTATAAATGGTTTCCACTGTATAACAAGAATAATAGTGATAATGATAACTCCAACAATAATAATAATAATAATGATAATAATGCTCCAAGATATTACCATTAATAATAGTAAGGCTTCAAAGCAGGACGGAAGAATCAAACCAAGGGGTATAACAGAAACTCTTGTCTTCTCGTCTCTTGTCACAATTGATTGTTCTGAAGTTTTTGGTTTGAACCTTCTCCCCGATTTCGATCAATTGTTCAACATTTCAGCGCTCATAAACAAAATATGATACCACTGTCTAATACGAAATCTTCTCGTCCCCTAATGTCTAAAATAACAAAGTATAATACTAGTGTCTAACACCAAATATTCATTTTACCTAAAGTCTAAAATAACAACAGATACTACCAGTGTCCAATACCAAATCTTGTTCCCTAAAGTCTGAAATGATAAAATATAATGCTAGTGTCCAACACCAGTTCATCTTGTTCCCTAAAGTCTAAAATAAGTTGACGATCCCGAGGAAACTTTGGCGTCGATGTGACTATAGGGAATAATGGTACTACTGGTAGAATTACTGCTTTTATACAGTCCACCTCAGAATCGCTGCGGATGTCCACCAGAGTTTCCATCTTCTTGTTTGTTTGTTTTTTGTTATTTCGTTATGTAAAATGTTGGTGAAATAAGTCTATACTTATTTCATTACGTAGAATGTGGTGAATTTTTACACTTAATTATTTCATTATGTAAAATGTTGGTGAAATAAGTTTATACTTAATTTTTTTTTTAATATAAAAACGTTGGCGAAATAAGAATGTACTTAGTAGCTGGTTGTAGTCTCTTTTTTCTCCTTTAAAGATTGTTATTATTATTGTTATTTAAAGCCCAGCCAACTGCGTAGAGCCATATCAGGGCTATCCTTTGAAGATGAGATACACTAATACATATGACATTACAATAGCCAATATTGTTCCAGTGACAGACTAATACAAATAGATACCATACAAAACCATATACTACAAAGGACATGGGGACCTGGCCAGCTTACGGGTTTATGTGCAGGCTTAAAGCTTATACCAAAATTATTTTGGATCTTATCCATCACATGGCCTCAGCGGCATCAATGCATATGGGATTCATTCCGGACAAAGTCGTCTTTAGAAACCGAAACTGAATATAGTCCTGCTTCACCTTACAAGCAGGATGTTACAAAGATAAAGAAAAATCCAACTCAGTGCCGCAAAGAAAACCCACTGCCTACGAGAGTCTTGATGGAGGCAGACACAAGAAGATCATTCATAAGGAAGATTAGGAAAAGACAGACAACATTTATGGACCATTTTATGAGGAAAGGGGAATCAGAGCACCTGGTCACAACAGGAAAGCTGGAAGGGAAAGAGAGCACCAGGTAGACTCAGGGAGAAAATATTGGACGGACTTGCAGGGTTGCCGAGGACAGAGAGGGTGGGAGATGTGCTTGTGGCAACAAGGGATAGATACATATGGAGGGCCATGATCACCAACGCCATGTGGCAGGGCATTTGATGATGATGATGATACTATATGGACTTCTGACTGGTTACTTTGCGAAATGTTGCTTATGTCAATCTTACGTTGCACTGACTGATTGATTATAATTTGTTTGACGCTTATCATGACTGTCACCTTTCAATCTACGTCTCCCCCATCCCTCCAGGTAGAACCCAACCAAACTAACAGCAGCAACAACAACAATGACAACGGAAGAAAGACAACCGAGTTTCGATTTTTTTTCGGATTCACTCCTGATTATCTTTCTTTTTGTACGTCTTTCTTTTTTCCCACACTTTTTGTAAATCTTTTTCTAAAAGGAACAAACATTAACTTAAAAAGAGGAATTTTGAAAAGATTTGATTATATCTATCTATAAATAAATAAACAAATAAACATTATATGTATATAATATATATATGCATATATATATATGTATATATATATATATATATATATATATATATATATATATATACATGTGTGTGTGTGTGTGTGTGTGTGTGTGTGTGTGAGACCAAAATATATTAGCAAGATTTTCTCAGTTGTTTCTAGATGGATATTTACCGAAGTTTTGTCAAAACATGGACTGCTGACGAGCACGAATGTTAAAGTTTAGAAGACATGGTGTTAAAGTCAAGGACACAAGAACCGAAAAATTGCATAAGACCATAAGATTAGCAATGTTTGAAGAAGATTTATAACAAGCCTTTCACGGCAACTACTGACATTATTTACATACTAGTTTCATGTAATACCAAAGGAAATAAGAGGGAAGCAGGGAGAATTTTAAATATCAACTAAGTAACATAACTCTTGAGAGTCACGGAGTTATCTCCCATGTAGAATTTCTCAAACACAGTTTGTGCTACCCATTCAGCTAACATAGACGCAGCCACAAAGCATAAAGTGGTAAGCTCAGACTTGCTCAGGCTTTTATGCTTTGTGGCTGCGTCTATGCTAAGGAATGTCCTGAGCTTACCACTTTATGCTTTGTGGCTGCGTCTTTGCTAAGGAATGTCCTGAACTTACCACTTTATGCTTTGTGGCTGCGTCTTTGCTAAGGAATGTTCTGAGCTTACCACTTTATGCTTTGTGGCTGCGTCTATGCTAGCTGAATGGGTAGCGCAAACTGTGTTGGGTTTGAGAAATTCTACATGGGAGATAACTCCGTGACTCTCAAGAGTTATGCTAATTAGTTGATACTAGTTTCATGTTGACAGTCTAACAGTAACCACATGTCAAATTTTATTTCAACTGAAGCTTCTTTGGGATCACAACGACCTTGAGAAGTACAAAATGTAGATTTTCTATAATAATCTGTGTATGAAAAGTGAGATTGCTAGCCTGGCTGGACGTTTTTCTATTTTTGATCAGTTCTTTATTTCCTTTCCTTTTCTCTCTTTTCTTTTAAGTGAATACAGATTTTTTTGTGCATTTATACACATACATTATGTGCATAATTATTTTGATACACGGTGGAGCCATACATAATTTAAATATTTTGAAGCACAAATAGTATAACAAGTCTGGCTATACTGTGTAAAGAATCTTGGGTGATGTACATGCCAGTCATTTTATGCCAGTTATTGACTTCATTTGGTCATTACATAATCACCATCAGACGTATATTACAGAAAAATGAGAATTATTTTTGGAGAAATTGTGTATTCATTATTTACTGTGTGCCATGTTGTTAACAACTTCAAGTGTTTGTCGTCAAAAAATGACCCATTTTGAAATGGTTTGAGAAGCTAAGACGTTATGATTATTTGCTGTGAATTTCATTATCCAAAGTCTTCTTTGGAAACAGTACATCAGTCAAAATCATTTTCAAAGAACAATATTCTATTCTTCATGTGTCTATTACATTCCACATTTTTCAGTGATTGTGATTTGATCAATGCCATGTATGGTTCAGTTAATGGTACAACTGCACTGTCTGTGATGATGAAATGATATCAGATTATTCATATACCACTGAACATATGAATGGGATAAAAGCTTTAAGATTTGTATTCATATTTCGTATGCAATTAAAATAAATTTTGAACGCATTACGAATACAAATAAATTGTATACGTAATATGAATACAAATTAGATACTAGATTACATGCAAGATCTCAGTAGACTTGTACATTAACCTCAAAGATTGTATGCTCTGTTTTTTTTGTTTGTTTGTTTATTATGTACAAAGATGTGGAATTTTGTTGCTGCTGTTTTTATTTTAGTTAAAAAGAGATTGTTTCGTATCATCATAAAGAGGTGTTTGTGTGTTCGTGTATCTGTATGTCAAAAATTGTGTGGACAAAATATTTTCTTAGCAATTTAGGGATCTTTATCCTAGTTTGGTAAAGGCTGCGGACACAGTGAAGTGTAAGTTTGGAAGGTAAAGCACCGAAGTCAAGGTCATAGACTAAAAAAAAACCCCCCACAAAAAAAACACACACAAACAAACAAACGAACAAAGCGCCTAAAATCAGCATTTTTTGAGGGAGGTGTGCGATGAGCACTTTCTCCAAAATTCTATCTGACGACATATACATTTGTTTCACCTTGTAGTCTGTCTCCCATTGTCTTCCATGCACGTCAAGCTTTTTCAAGGCCACAGTGACCTTGACAAGTGCAAAATTTGTATTTCTTGCAGCCATTTATACAAAACGGACAATCATCAGAATGGCTTGGTAATCTGAATTTTCTTTTTTAAACACACACACACAAACATAATATATATATATATTTTTTGTACTGCAGTGACGTAATGTATTACACCGTGTTTATATTGTATGCTATATTTGACGTGTTATAGATTAGTTATGAGTGACAAATGCCGAGATTTGTACGTTATGTTTGAACTGTTTAATTGATTTTTTTATACAGTTGTTGTAGATTTGAAACTGATTTAATATGTTCTTTCCATGTATATATAATTACTTGCTGAGATCAGACTTGAAACTGGGTGTTATGCTTTGTATTTCAGTTTCTATACATATGCTCATATACTGTGACTGGTTTGAAATTGTGATGACATGGAAACTACAAGACATCGCTCTCCTTCTTCAATTATATGACACCGTTCATCTTCAAGACAGTCCCTAATCGTGAACACGCTGGGATGATAATACAAAACGAGAACAAGAATAATTGTAATGAATGATAACTATCAGACCAGTCGCCGTGGTGTAGCGGTTAACGCCACGAACCACTGACTGGAAGGTTGTAGGCTCGAATCCCCATCAGTCCCTTGAAAAATCATTGCGGGATTTTTCGGCCCTAACCGGCTCCTACCCAGAGTTGGGCGTGCTATGGGCTCATTGGGAAGACTGGGACCACATAGTCGAGTCTCATCCACTTCAGGGATTCGTCATTGAGGTGTTGCTCAAATTTTCTGACCAGCACCGTAGGTGTGTGTATCTCTCAGGTCTGGTTGACGCCAGGACATGATTATGATAGTAAGCGTAGAGTACAACCCTGTCACACAGTCTCAATCCTAGATTGAACTCCATAGCATCATGATTATCATCCTCATCGACATCATCATCTTCGCACTGTAAAAACTGTTCCAGCGTCTGTAGCCATTAAGATGGCGTAGAAAATGGGACGTAAAAAAATGGTGAGCACAAAGGTAACCTCCCTGAGTGCAGTGATCCTAAATAAATCAGTGAGAAGACAATAATGATTTCATTTGCCTGGTGCCAACAGTCCATATCAAATACAATGCAGGTTGTACTGTAAAACATGAGAACATGATCAGACTTAGCATGTGGCTACAGACGATAAAACACGAAATGAAAATTCAGTATTAGGAACTACTAGATAAAAGGGAGATTGTAGAATGGCTTGACCATCTTGCCTGTGATTGTAATACGATGAAGGTTCGAGCTATTTGGAATAATATGGAGATGAACATGAAGTTATTATAAATGCTACTTAAAGCTGTCATGAGTGTGGTTGTGTGTGTGTGTGTGTGTGTGTGTGTGTGTGTGGTGTGTGTGTGTGTGTGTGTTGTGTGTGTGTATGTATGTGTGTGTGTGTGTGTGTGTGTGTGTGTGTGTGTGTGTGTGTGTGTGTGTGTGCTGTTAAAAAGTCAAAACTTGGAATACTTCGTCATTGCATATGATCTTAAAATTCATGGCCTTTGTTTGCAGTGAGTTTATATTCATACGTTTTCTATTAAAATTGTGGTAATATGATGTTTTTGTTTTCGATTTATTGTGTTGCATGATTCTTGGATTCACGGTGTGTGTATGTGTTTGTGTGTTTCCCCCGTGTGGATGCTGGGGGCTCTTTTAGTATAGATAGTATCCCCATCTTCTGGAAATTCTGTGCTAGAAATGTCATGTTCTCTGTCACTCTCTTTATTTTTGCCTTGCTTCTTTGCTTTCTGTCATTTCTTCCTATCATTTTCTGCCTTGCTGGTCCATTCATCTGTCTGTGTTCGATAAAGTCTTACGTACTTTCTCTCAGGATTGATGATTTGGTACAAGTATTAAGTGTATTTTTTGGCCCTAGGGAAATTTGATATGCAGAAGAAATTTTAGGAATTTTATGCCCGTTTTATATAATTTTAGTGTCCTTATCTAAGTTTAAATTTGTTTTTTTTATTTACTTTTCACAACAAAACAGTGTTACAAAGGATACGTATTTGGGGATACATTTACAAAGGATAACTCTTTGGGGCTACATTTACACAGGATAACTCTTTGGGGCTACAAGACCGAAAAATACGCCGGTCTTGCCAGCATCCTGAAGAAAGCATGTCTGCGGGTCAAAATCTTCGCCATAGAGGTCGGGGCAAGAGGGTTTGTGGGCACCTCCGCTTATGATCTCATGAAACAACTCGCCATTTCTGGGAAGAAGAGGACTAGAGCCCTTAAAGCGATGGCAGAGGCAGCAGGAAGGAGCTCAAGCTGGATCTGGGCAAGGAGGAACCAAAAATGAACTTCATAAGGATTAAATTCCCTACAGATGATGTGTGTACCCCGTTAGCACATTGGTAAAACCGCGTACCGCAGTTCTGAAGCGCAGAATCGCCCAGGTACGCTCCCCGGCGTGGAAAAAAAAAAAAAAATAGACAACAGCAGAAGGGCATTCAGGAGTCATGACCTGGATGTGGCCCGGCCCCCCGAGAGTGTAAGGAATTCAGGGCCGAAACACTTGTCTAAAGGGGGTTATTTCTCTGAAGACCTTCTGTTGTCTAGCTCTCCCTAGAGTTTCTTTCTACCTGTATTCAAGTAATGTTTTCTAAATCCAATGTGTGATAAACTGGTCGGAGCAGTCAACGCCAAGGGCATAATTCTCCTTAGATTGTGTGCACAAATGCGTTGATATGTATACTTAATTTTCTTTTTTTCCTGTTGAAGTATTGTGTATGTTTTGAAGTGGTTATAGCCCTGATATGGCTCTACGCAGTCGGCTGGGGTTTAAACAAAAATAACAATAACAATAATCATTGATGTCACGGGAAAAATAGTTGATAGTTAGTAGCAAGCTGGTGGAAAGCTTGAAATAGAGAAAGATCGTTTAATGCTTGGCTCTGAAAAGAAAATCTGGCTCACTGGACTTTATCTGCTGTTTTTTTTTTTTTTACTTTTCACAACAAAACAGTGTTACAAAGGATACGTATTGGGGATACATTTACAAAGGATAACTCTTTGGGGCTACATTTACACAGGATAACTCTTTGGGCTACATTTACACAGGATAAGCCTTTGGGGCTACATTTACACAGGATACGTCTTTGGGGCTACATTTACACAGGATAAGTCTTTGGGGCTACATTTACACAGGATAACTCTTTGGGGCTACATTTACACAGGATAAGTCTTTGGGGCTACATTTACACAGGATAACTCTGGGGCTACATTTACACAGGATAAGTCTTTAGGGCTACATTTACACAGGATAAGTCTTTGGGGCTATATTTACACAGGATAACTCTTTGGGCTACATTTACACAGGATAAGTCTTTGGGCTACATTTACACAGGATGTCTTTGGGGCTACATTTACACAGGATAAGTCTTTAGGGCTATCTTTACAAATGATAAGTCTGTAGGGCTACATTTACACAGGATAACTCTTTGGGCTACATTTACACAGGATAACTCTTTTGGGCTACATTTACACAGGATAATCTTTGGGGCTACATTTACACAGGATAAGTCTTTGGGGCTACATTTACAAAGGATAAGTCTTTAGGGCTACATTTACAAAGAATAAGTGTTTGGGGCTACATTTACAAATGATAAGTCTGTAGGCTACATTTACAAAGGATAAGTCTTTGGGACTACATTTACAAAGGATAATTCTTTGGGGCTACATTTACACAGGATAACTCTTTGGGGCTACATTTACACAGGATACGTCTTTGGGGCTACATTTACACAGGATAAGTCTTTGGGGCTACATTTACACAGGATAAGTCTTTGGGGCTACTTTTACACAGGATAAGTCTTTGGGGCTACATTTACACAGGATAACTCTTGGGGCTACATTTACACAGGATAAGTCTTTAGGGCTACATTTACACAGGATAAGTCTTGGGGCTACATTTACACAGGATAAGTCTTTGGGGCTACATTTACACAGGATAAGTCTTTGGGGCTACATTTACACAGGATAAGTCTTTGGGCTATCTTTACAAATGATAAGTCTGTAGGGCTACATTTACACAGGATAACTCTTTGGGGCTACATTTACACAGGATAACTCTTTGGGGCTACATTTACACAGGATAATTCTTTGGGGCTACATTTACACAGGATAAGTCTTTGGGGCTACATTTGCAAAGGATAAGTCTTTAGGGCTACATTTACAAAGAATAAGTGTTTGGGGCTACATTTACAAATGATAAGTCTGTAGGGCTACATTTACAAAGGATAAGTCTTTGGGGCTACATTTACACAGGATAAGTCTTTGGGGCTACATTTACAAAGGATAAGTCTTTGGGCTACATTTACAAAGGATAAGTCTTTAGGGATACATTTACAAAGGATAAGTTTTTGGGGCTACATTTACAAAGGATAAGTCTGTAGGGCTACATTTACACAGGATACTCTTGGACTACATTACAAAGATAAGTCTTTGGGGCTACATTTACACAGGATACGTCTTTGGGGCTACATTTACACAGGATAAGTCTTTGGGGCTACATTTACACAGGTAATACAGCTCTTTGGGGCTACATTTACACAGGATAAGTCTTTGGGGCTACATTTACAAAGGATAAGTCTTTGGGGCTACATTTACAAGGGATAAGTCTTGGGGCTACATTTACACAGGATAAGTCTTTGGGGCTACATTTACAAGGGATAAGTCTTGGGCCATTACAAGGATAGTCTAGGCTACATTTACACAGGATACGTCTTTGGGGCTACATTTACACAGGATAAGCTTTGGGCTACATTTACACAGGATAACTCTTTGGGGCTACATTTACAAAGATAACTCTTTGGGGCTACATTTACAACGATAATCTTGGGGCTACATTTACAAGGATAAGTCTTTGGGCTACATTTCAAGGATAAGTCTTTGGGGCTACATTTACACAGGATAGTCTTTGGGGCTACATTTACAAGGGATAAGTCTTTGGGGCTACATTTACAAAGGATACGTCTTTAGGGCTACATTTACACAGATAAGTCTTTGGGCTACATTTACAAGGATAAGTCTTTGGGGCTACATTTCAAAGGATAAGTCCTATTTGGGGCTACATTTACAAAGGATAAGTCTTTGGGGCACATTTACAAAGGATAAGTCTTGGGCTACATTTACAAACGATAAGTCTTTGGGCTACTTTACAAAGGATAAGTCTTTGGGGCTACATTTACAAGGACAAGTGTTTGGGACTATATTTACGAAGAATACGTCTTTGGGGCTACATTTACAAGGATGTCTTTGTGGGGCTACGTTTACAAAGGATAAATCTTTGGGGCTACATTACACAGATACGTGTTTGGGGCTACATTTGCAAAGGAAAAGCATTTGGGGCTACATTTGCAAAGGATACGTTTTTGGGGCTACATTTACAAAGAATAAGTGTTTGAGGCTACATTTACAAAGGATACGTCATGGGGTACATTTACACAGGATAAGTCTTTGGGGCTACATTTACAAAGGATACGTCAATGGGGGTACATTTACACAGGATAAGTCTTTGGGCTACATTTATAAGGGATACGTCTTTGGGGCTACATTTACAAAGGATACGTCTTTAGGGCTACATTTACAAGGGATAAGTCTTTGGGGCTACATTTACAAAGGATAAGTCTTTAGGGCTACATTTACAAAGGATAAGTCTTTGGGGCTACATTTACAAAGGATAAGTCTTTAGGACTATATTTATAAAGGAAAGGTCTTTGGGGCTACATTTACAAATAGTAAATATTTGGGGCTACATTTACAAAAGAAAAGTCTTTGGGGCTACCTTTACAAAGAATAACGACTTTGGGACTACATTTACAATGAATGTCTTTGTGGGGCTACATTTACAAAGGATACGTCTTTGGGGCTACATTTACAAAGGATACGTCTTTAGGGCTACATTTACAAGGGATAAGTCTTTGGGGCTACGTTTACAAAGGAAAAGTCTTTGGGACTACATTTACAAAGGATAAGTCTTTGGGGCTACATTTACAAAGGATAAGTCTTTGGGGCTACATTTACAAAGGATAAGTCTTTGGGGCTACATTTGCAAAGGATACGTCTTTGGAGCTATATTTACAAAGGATACATCTTTGGGGCTACATTTACACAGATACGTCTTTGGGGCTACATTTGCAAAGGAAAAGCATTTGGGGCTACATTTACAAAGGATACGTCTTTGGAACTATATTTACAAAGGATACGTCGTTGGGGTTACAAAGGATACGGCTTTGGGGCTAACTTTACAAAGGATAACTCACTGGGGATAGATTTACAAAGGATACGTCTTTGGGGCTACATTAATAATGGATAAGTCTTTGGGGCTACATCTACCTGCATCTGTATATCATTCAAATTGAAGTGTCGTACCATAAGAAGAAAAGAGACTGGCCGAATTTTATCTCGACCCGTTAGATTCCACTCGAGGCATCAGCCGTGGTCCCCGAATTATTAGTCACGGTGGATTAATGTCATGGTCTCTCTTAGACACAGAGCTTTTGACCGAGCCGACATCTTCTGCACATGTACTGGGAACAGACTCTTTCGCACAATGAACGTCCGCGCCCGCTTCGTCTGTACACGCGGCTGACACGGGCTCTGTGACACACTCGTTCTCAGCCGCTTCCCTAACGCATTCAAAATATATATCCTCGTCTCCAGCGCCCATGTCATCAACGAAATCACACGCCGATTTTTTGTCCAGTTCGTCCTTGGAAGGTGATTGCGTGGCAGGAGTCTGACCTAGACCTTGACCCGATTGTTGCCTGCTGGTGCTCAACAGGTCACCTCCAGGGACCTGACCTTGGCGTGGCGTTTGGGTCAAAGGTTGGGCGGTCACCACGTAATGGAAGTCTCTTTGGCGAGAGCCGGGGAATACTTCAGCATCTGTGGGTTAAATGTGTGCTTTCAAAAACACTATGGATGTCAAGTGATGGATCAGTCATTAGACATTATGTATTTCAAGAGATGAATCAATCATCGAAACCTAGAAGAAGACCCTGGATTAAAGGTTGGAGGGAAAATGATAAACAACATTCGATACGCAGATGACACCGTGCTAATTGCAGAAAGTGAAAGAGACCTACAAAACCTTGTGAATATACTAGAATTAGAAAGCAAAGGTAAGGGGCTGGAACTAAACAGCAGGAAGAGTGAAGTCATGGTGATCAGTAAAAAACATGAAATCCCCTCATGCAAAATAACAGCAAACGGCACAACCTTGACACAGGTTGATACATTCAAATACCTGGGAACGATCATTTCATCAGACGGCAGATGCACATCAGAAATAGCCGGCAGAATCGGCCAAGCCAAAACTGCATTCAAGAAGATGAAAAGCATTCTTCTAAACAAATGCCTGTCAATTAACATCAGGAAGAGAGTTATTGAATGTTATATAGAACCAATACTGTTGTACGGATGCGAGGCGTGGACAACAACAAACAAAGCCAGAACAAGATTGCGGCAGCCGAGATGTGGTTTCTAAGAAGAATGTTGAGAGTTCCATGGACAGCAAAGAAAACAAACGAGACCATCTTGATGGAGGCAGACACAAGTAGATCACTCATAAGGAAGATTAGGAAAAGACAGGCAACATTTATAGGCCATTTTATGAAGAAGGGTGATTTGGAGCACCTGGTCACAACGGGAAAGCTGGAGGGAAAGAGAGCACCAGGTAGACCTAGGGAGAAAATGCTGGACGGACTTGCAGAGTGGCTGGGGACGAGGAGGGTGGGGGAGATGCTAGGGGCAACGAGAGATAGAGACAGATGGAAGTCCATGATCGCCAACGCCATGCGACAGGCATGATGATGATGATGAATCAGTCATCAGTCATGTGTGTGGTAAGAGACCTTTGAGTGTTAAGTGATGGTTCAGTCAGTATTTCGAGTATTAAATATTGGTTCAGTCGGAATTTTGAGTATTAAATGATGGCTCAGTCGCTACTTTGACTATTAAATATTGGTTCAGTCGGTACTTTGAGTATTAAATGATGGTTCAGTCAGTACTTTTGAGTATTTAATAATATTTCAGTCAGTACTTTTGAGTATTTAATATTTCAGTCCGTACTTTTGAGTATTAAATGATGGTTTAGTCAGTACTTTGAATATGAAATAATGGTAAAGTCGGTCCGTCACTTGGCCAGTTGCCGAATCAGTCAGTAAGTCAGCGAATCTGTGGGCTGGTTGGTCAGTTCGAAGGTCATTCTGTCTGTTGGTGTGCTGGTCAGTCAAACATCTGTCCATCCACGTACGCTCAATTAATCAGTCAGTCACTGAATCACCCACCTTTTATCCATCTGTCCATGACAGCATTTGGACTTCTCTGTATTTCACTATCTACATGTGTACACACACATACAAACACACACACATACAAACATTCGCACGTACAACACACACACACACACACACACACACATACACACGCTCACACACAATACACACACTTACACATAATTACTCATACACATACGCACATACATAATGATACACAACACACACACACATGTACATACACGCACACACGAACACATTCACACACACACACACACACTCTCTCTCTCTCACGCGCGCAACACATACTCACACACACACACACACACACACACACACACACACACACACACACACACACACACACACACAAACACACACACACACACACACAGAGTCATACCCATGTAATCTTCCGAGGCCTGAGCGCAAGGACAATACTGGAATAGAAAACCAACTATTGTCAATACAATGATGATAGTGCATACACATCAACAGCACTACACAAATACATATGTAAAATGCATACACATCAACAGCACTACACAAATACATATGTAAAATGCATACACATCAACAGCACTACACAAATACATATGTAAAATGCATACACATCAACAGCACTACACAAATACATATGTAAAATGCATACACACCAACAGCACTACACAAATACATATGTAAAATGCATACACACCAACAGCACTACACAAATACATATGTAAAATACATACACATCAACAGCACTACACAAATACATATGTAAAATGCATACACATCAACAGCACTACACAAATACATATGTAAAATGCATACACATCAACAGCACTACACAAATACATATGTAAAATGCATACACATCAACAGCACTACACAAATACATATGTAAAATGCATACACATCAACAGCACTACACAAATACATATGTAAAATGCATACACACCAACAGCACTACACAAATACATATGTAAAATGCATACACACCAACAGCACTACACAAATACATATGTAAAATGCATACACATCAACAGCACTACACAAATACATATGTAAAATGCATACACATCAACAGCACTACACAAATGCATATGTAAAATGCATACACACCAACAGCACTACACAAATACATATGTAAAATGCATACACATAAACAGCACTACACAAATACATATGTAAAATGCATACACATAAACAGCACTACACAAATACATATGTAAAATGCATACACACCAACAGCACTACACAAATACATATGTAAAATGCATACACACCAACAGCACTACACAAATACATATGTAAAATGCATACACATAAACAGCACTACACAAATACATATGTAAAATGCATACACATAAACAGCACTACACAAATACATATGTAAAATGCATACACACCAACAGCACTACACAAATACATATGTAAAATGCATACACACCAACAGCACTACACAAATACATATGTAAAATGCATACACATAAACAGCACTACACAAATACATATGTAAAATGCATACACATAAACAGCACTACACAAATACATATGTAAAATGCATACACATAAACAGCACTACACAAATACATATGTAAAATGCATACACATAAACAGCACTACACAAATACATATGTAAAATGCATACACATCAACAGCACTACACAAATACATATGTAAAATGCATACACATAAACAGCACTACACAAATACATATGTAAAATGCATACACATAAACAGCACTACACAAATACATATGTAAAATGCATACACATCAACAGCACTACACAAATACATATGTAAAATACATACACACCAACAGCACTACACAAATACATATGTAAAATGCATACACACCAACAGCACTACACAAATACATATGTAAAATGCATACACATCAACAGCACTACACAAATACATATGTAAAATGCATACACATCAACAGCACTACACAAATACATATGTAAAATGCATACACATCAACAGCACTACACAAATACATATGTAAAATGCATACACATCAACAGCACTACACAAATACATATGTAAAATGCATACACACCAACAGCACTACACAAATACATATGTAAAATGCATACACATCAACAGCACTACACAAATACATATGTAAAATGCATACACATCAACAGCACTACACAAATACATATGTAAAATGCATACACATCAACAGCACTACACAAATACATATGTAAAATGCATACACATCAACAGCACTACACAAATACATATGTAAAATGCATACACATCAACAGCACTACACAAATACATATGTAAAATGCATACACATCAACAGCACTACACAAATACATATGTAAAATGCATACACACCAACAGCACTACACAAATACATATGTAAAATGCATACACATCAACAGCACTACACAAATACATATTATTATTATTATTATTATTATTATTACATGAATAAACGCCTTTCCATAAAATGCTCAACGCGTTTTACATAAAAACTTAATTAAAACATGCATTACAAATAGAAGCTGAATAAGACATTTAACTAATTAAAACAAATCAGAGAGCATACAAAGATATTCCAACATATCATGTTCACGTTCACAACACACACACACACACACGCACACACACACAAAACACACACACACACACACACACACACACACACACACACACACACACACACACACACACACTCACACCCATACACACACACAAAAAGTAAAATTAAAATATATAATCAGAAGAATAAACTTAAAAAACACCAATAATAGACACAGTCATGCCAAGGACTAGAAAAGGTTAAAAACAGTCATTTTGTACTTCAGCACCAATGCCGTGGAAGTTACTCTGCAACCAGATACTTTTGAAAAAGATGGGTTTTAAGTTCCTTTCTGAAGGTTAAGTAACTATGTTGTTTTCTCAGGTTGAGTGGCAGATTGTTCCATACTGAAGGACCAAAAACAGAGAAAGCGCGTTTGCCAACTGTGGAGAGAGAAAAACGTGGTTCGACTAGTTGAAAAGAATCTCCGGAACGAAGGGTTCGAGTCGGTACATAATGTTGGATCAGTTCAGAAAGATATGGTGGTGCAGTGACTGTATCACTTAGACAGCGGAAACAGAGGCAAGCAATCTTGAAGTCTATTCTGGCTTTGATGGGGAGCCAGTGAAGGGATTTCAGCAGTGGATTTGCACTGTCAGATTGTTTCTTGTGCAGGATAAGGCGGGCTGCATTATTCTGAATGACCTGAAGCTTTCTAAGTTTGTCATCAGGTAAGCCAGCTAAGAGAGAATTACAGTAATCTAATCTTGACAAAATAAAAAATGCATATGTAAAATGCATACACATCAACAGCACTACACAAATACATATGTAAAATGCATACACATCAACAGCACTACACAAATACATATGTAAAATGCATACACACCAACAGCACTACACAAATACATATGTAAAATACATACACATCAACAGCACTACACAAATACATATGTAAAATGCATACACATCAACAGCACTACACAAATACATATGTAAAATGCATACACATCAACAGCACTACACAAATATATATGTAAAATGCATACACATCAACAGCACTACACAAATACATATGTAAAATGCATACACACCAACAGCACTACACAAATACATATGTAAAATGCATACACATCAACAGCACCACACAAATATATATGTAAAATGCATACACATCAACAGCACTACACAAATACATATGTAAAATGCATACACATCAACAGCACTACACAAATACATATGTAAAATGCATACACATCAACAGCACTACACAAATACATATGTAAAATGCATACACATCAACAGCACTACACAAATACATATGTAAAATGCATACACATCAACAGCACTACACAAATACATATGTAAAATGCATACACATCAACAGCACTACACAAATACATATGTAAAATGCATACACACCAACAGCACTACACAAATACATATGTAAAATGCATACACATCAACAGCACTACACAAATACATATGTAAAATGCATACACATCAACAGCACTACACAAATATATATGTAAAATGCATACACACCAACAGCACTACACAAATACATATGTAAAATGCATACACATCAACAGCACTACACAAATACATATGTAAAATGCATACACATCAACAGCACTACACAATACATATGTAAAATGCATACACATCAACAGCACTACACAAATACATATGTAAAATGCATACACATAAACAGCACTACACAAATACATATGTAAAATGCATACACATCAACAGCACTACACAAATACATATGTAAAATGCATACACATCAACAGCACTACACAAATACATATGTAAAATGCATACACATCAACAGCACTACACAAATACATATGTAAAATGCATACACACCAACAGCACTACACAAATACATATGTAAAATGCATACACACCAACAGCACTACACAAATACATATGTAAAATGCATACACACCAACAGCACTACACAAATGCATATGTAAAATGCATACACACCAACAGCACTACACAAATACATATGTAAAATGCATACACACCAACAGCACTACACAAATGCATATGTAAAATGCATACACACCAACAGCACTACACAAATACATATGTAAAATGCATACACACCAACAGCACTACACAAATACATATGTAAAATGCATACACACCAACAGCACTACACAAATACATATGTAAAATGCATACACATCAACAACACTACACAAATACATATGTAAAATGCATACACACCAACAACACTACACAAATACATATGTAAAATGCATACACACCAACAACACTACACAAATACATATGTAAAATGCATACACATCAACAGCACTACACAAATATATATGTAAAATGCATACACACCAACAGCACTACACAAATACATATGTAAAATGCATACACACCAACAGCACTACACAAATACATATGTAAAATGCATACACATCAACAACACTACACAAATACATATGTAAAATGCATACACACCAACAACACTACACAAATACATATGTAAAATGCATACACACCAACAACACTACACAAATACATATGTAAAATGCATACACATCAACAGCACTACACAAATATATATGTAAAATGCATACACACCAACAGCACTACACAAATATATATGTAAAATGCATACACACCAACAGCACTACACAAATATATATGTAAAATGCATACACATCAACAGCACTACACAAATACATATGTAAAATGCATACACACCAACAGCACTACACAAATACATATGTAAAATGCATACACACCAACAGCACTACACAAATACATATGTAAAATGCATACACATCAACAGCACTACACAAATACATATGTAAAATGCATACACATCAACAGCACTACACAAATACATATGTAAAATGCATACACATCAACAGCACTACACAAAT
>JAPXFY010000027.1:52909677-52922177 GCA_030674185.1 Monoplex corrugatus
AGATTTATCCCGTTCTCTCAGGTCACCATATGAACAGATCTGCTTGTGCCTGAACCCCGTTCATGTGTTTGTGCAGGCAGATCAAAACGTGCTCGTTAAAGGCACGTGTCAGTGTTTGATGGCTTATGGACACGCGAAACACTTAGTAGACACACCTCAAAAACGATGTATGACTGCATTTATGGTGGGGTAAAAAAAACAAACGATCTTTCAAGTAGAAGCCCATTCCTAAATTTCGTGTGCACATGGAAATTGCCCAAGGGGATTATACAATAGATAATCGTAACAAAACTGGTCAGTCAGTCACTGCTGTGTAACAAAAAAGAAAATAACCGCCAAAACTATCTGCTTCAAAAGGTTTGTGTTTCGCTTTGTGTTTGAGTCCAGACAATTTATTCTGTCCATTCTGTTGAGTGAAACGTCTATCTTGTTTGCTTTCGTCTTTTATATTTAATTTGTGTTTACCACGGCAAGGGGAACAACCCTGCTTGCCTTCTCTTGGGACAGTGACGATGTAGTTGCTTTTACTCTGCTGTGCAATAACTTTTAAATTGTATCCACCACCACACCACACACACGACAAGATGTAAATAACTCAGAACAGCACAATGGTATTTTTTCATGTAATGACAAAAGGTTGTCTGAAAACTGCCACGCTTTCTGTGGTCTTGTTAGAAAGAACAAAACTGAGGACAGAACAAATGAACAATGAACAATAACAGTGTTATGAAATAAGCAAAATGTATGCTTTTTTTACATCCAGTCCTCACCCAAAGAGGGTCTACATCACACTACACATAAATTATACTTAGATAACATCGATACTCCAACAGCAGAAGAATAGTATGGCGAAGCAGCACCGGTGTAAATGAGTGAGGATATTTACAAGAATGTGGGAATAACTGGAGTGAAAAAGACTTGCGGAAAATCAGTGTAGTGACGACCAAAAACGTAAAGGTGAGTTAAAGTAAATACATATTACATGCTTTGCGACCAAGAATACAGTATATCAGTTTTACGAACATTCTGATTCTGTGAATACTCCAAATGAGTGAAAAATAGCACTATACAAGAAACATTTCTCATACTTTCGATTTTGTAATAGTAAAAATAATGATTCTACTACTGCTACTACTACTATTACTACTTCTGCTACCACCACCACTACTACCAGTGCTGCTGCTGCTGCAGCTTATATCACAACTACTACTGGCCAAATAAGATGTATATGAAAAGTATTCCTATCTGTTTATTTTGATTCCTTACCTTGGATTGAATGTTGCATGTTTATTTAATAAAAATCCAAGGGGTTATTACATTTAACGCGCGGCGCACACACACACACACACACACACACACACACACACACACACACAACACACACACACATACACAAACACACAACACACTACACAAACAAACACATACAAACACACACACACACACAAACACGCACACACACATACATAAACACACACACATACACACACAAACACGTACATGTACACACACACACACTCACACAGGCACACACACACACACACACACACACACACACACAACACACACACACACACACACACACACACACACACACACATACACTAACTTACACACATATCATTTACCTGACTTGTGGAGAAGTGTTTCTGTATTGCCGGAAAGCCAGACCGGCTACGGCGTACGTTCCCTGTTCCAGAATATGACAGATCGATTTTTTTTGTGAGCAACGTAACTTATCTTTTCATTTATCTAATTAATCATTCATTTTTGTAGATCTCAACTGCATGTAGATACAGGGATCACCTTGGTTTGTGTGCGTGTGTGTGTGTGTGTGTGTGTGTGTGTGTGTGTGTGTGTGTGTGTGTGTGTGTGTGTGTGTGTGTGTGTGTGTGTGTGTGTGTGTGTGTGTGTGTGTGTGTGTGGGTTTCTTCATGCGTGTTCTGCTTAACTGGTCCCTGTTTCACACTTTCTCTAGGTGTCAATGCACAATATTTATATTATTTTTTTATATTCATATTCGTTTCTTTTGTCGCCGTGGATTTACCACGTAAAACTTGGGCTGCTGTCCCCTTTGAGAGCGTGTCGCCGCAGTGCAGCGCCACCAAACTTATTTTTACCAAGACTTCAGAAAGGCAAGATGGTTAATTGGCCTTCAAGGAGAGGGATTAAGATATCAACCTCTCTCTCTAATGTTTTTCTTTTTATCAGGGCAGCCGGGCGAATGCCCTGCTCTTCACGATTTTCAACTGCTGTGGGATCTTAACGTGCGCATGCCAAAAACACGAAAAAAAAGCCAACAACCAAACAACAAACAAAACAAAACAAAACTAAACAAAACACACACACACTCACACACACATGCTCCAGTATCTGTTTGTCAATCTATTAGCTGGACAAATGAATATATGATCATTAATATTTCATACTTATGAAGGCATGCTTGGCCTTACTTATAACTACGCACATTCGTAGTAAGTGTGTAGGAGTGTTTGCTCCGCTGCTACGATGATGATTATAAAATACTAACATCATAAACTAGACAAAGGAAAGCTGGAAGGAAAGAGAACGCCAGGCAGACCCAGGGAGAAAATATTAGACAGACTTGCAGGGTGGCTGAGGACAGAGAGGGTGTGAGATGTACTTGCAGCGACAAGGGATAGATGCATATGGAGGGCCATGATCGCGATCGCCAACGCCATGCGGCAGGGCACATGTTGACGATGATGAAACTATACAAAGAAATGTTCTCTCTTATTCCTCTCTCCCCCATATCCATCCGCACATACACTCCACCTTCCCCTTCCCCCTCCGTGCATCTGCCTGAGCATACGTGTGTGTGACTGTCTGGAGAAGTACCGAAGACAGCGAGACAGAAAGCAGCAAGAATCAAGATGCCGGAAATCTTTGACGCCGCTGGCATGGAAGATAAACAACCAAAACTACGCAGTAATGACAGAACGTAACCACCATTTTCATTGTTTTGTTGTTGTTGTTGTTTTGCTGTTGTTTTGTGTGTTGTATATCGCCCTCACCCCCACCGAAAAACAAAAAATAAAAACAAACAAAAGACAAAAACAAAGAAACAAACAAAAACCAACGAAAACAAATAGCAAAGATACATCTTCGGTCTTCTTGTTCTTTGTGTTTGTCATATACCACACCATCTCCTCAAAAAGTGACAAGCAAACAAAAAAGAAAGCTTACAGCAAACCAGAAAAAAAACACGAAAAAAGAATGAGAACGCGCACTTAATACAACAAGACAAGACAGCCGGGAATTTTCGGCCAGTTGACCTTTCTCAAGCGTCGGATCACAAACAAACAAACACCAGGCACACAGATTAGGAGAAAAAGACTGAAACTTCCCTGCTGCTCCTTCCAGCGTCAGAAAAGCAAATTAGGAGAAAAAGACTGAAACTTCCCTGCTGCTCCTTCCAGCGTCAGAAAAACAAATTAGGACAAAAAGACTGAAACTTCCCTGCTGCTCCTTCCAGCGTCAGAAAAACAAATTAGGACAAAAAGACTGAACTTCCCTGCTGCTCCTTCCAGCGTCAGAAAAACAAATTAGGACAAAAAGACTGAAACTTCCCTGCTGCTCCTTCCAGCGTCAGAAAAGCAAATTAGGACAAAAAGACTGAAACTTCCCTGCTGCTCCTTCCAGCGTCAGAAAAACAAATTAGGACAAAAAGACTGAAACTTCCCTGCTGCTCCTTCCAGCGTCAGAAAAACAAATTAGGACAAAAAGACTGAAACTTCCCTGCTGCTCCTTCCAGCGTGGGAAAAGGAATGCTTTTCTCACGCTGGAAGGAGCAACAGGGAAGTTTCAGTCTTTTTCTCCTTATTTGTGTACCTGGTGTTTGTTTGTTTGTTTGTGATTGTACGCTTGACAAAGGCCAGTTGGCCGAAAATTTCCGCCTGTCTTGTCTTGTTGTATTAAATACGCGTTCTTATTCTTTTTTCGTGTTTTTTCTGGTTCCTGTTTACTTGAACACAGGCAGTCACACTTGTTTTGGATTTGATAGCAAATAAATCTATCATGAATATCATTACTGGCAGAGATCTTATCATGATCACTAGGGAAATATGTGAGTATGTTCCACTTACCCCAACAAAAATAAGGACGGGATAATCATCCACCACACAGCCTCTGGGCTAAGCCAGCACCTGGCGAAAGAAGCCAGTTATCTTTTAAAGTAATTATCAATAATGACAAACTTCTCTGAACAAAAAGCAGGTAATTTATCAAACAATTTTATTTCAATATTTCAAAAATCAAAGTATGACCCACCCAATCAACTAACGAACCATCACGAAATCTCACGAAGAAATGACAGACGAGACGGAACAGAAGATGAGGGTAGCAACGATGATGATGAAGACAAAGCAAGACAAAAACTTTAAAAAATGAAAAAGAAGACTAAGGAGAAGAACAAGACGCAGGATAACAAAGAAGACGAATTAAAGAAAGAAAAAAAGAAGAAAATATGACAGAGGAAAAAGAGGAAAAAGAAGAAGAAAGAAAAGTGAAGAAGATAGAAAATTAAACAGAAGACAAGAAGAATAAGATGGATAAGGAAAAGGAGAAGGAGAAGAAATATAGAAAGAATGAAAGAAAAGAAGAGAGAAAAAGAAAAGGACAAGGAGACGAAAACATACAAGAAAAAGCAAGGAAAAGAAGGAAATTAACAAAGAAACAGAAGATGACTGTGAAAATACAAGAAACGGACAAAATGGATGATGAAAATACAAGAAGAAGAAGAGGGGGATACAAGAAAAAGCAGAAGATGAAAACATATCAAGAATAACGAGAAGAACAACAAACACAGAAAAAAATTAGAAGAAAAAGAAAACAACAGCAGCAGCAACAACAACAACAACACCAGCAACAACAACAGCAGCAGCAACAACAGCAGCAGCAGCAGCAGCAGCAACAACAGCAGCAGCAACAACAACAGCAGTAGCACAACAACAGCAGCAGCAGCAGCAAGAAGAAGAAGAACAAAGACGACTACAACTAGTACAAGAACAACGGAACGAAAGGTATTAACATCTTCCCTAGCATTTGGAACTTACATTGAATGTGCCACGAAGTTTCTGGAACTAAAATACGTCATCAGCGTGACGAGTCCTGAACAAGGTACACCTGCACATGCAACAAAAGGGACATATGTACTCCTGATAAAGTACGTCTGTACCTGCACCAAGTAAGATAAAGTTATAACTAACTGCTATAACGCATTTTCCTATACTATACGTAAAAAATATTGAAGAAACAATCTTCAGTCTGCCAAGAGCTAGGTTAATCATATTCAAAGCAAGCATCTCTTCTGGAACATAAACATTCCCCACCAACATCAAAACATGCACATCGCTGGTCATCCTTAAACAAAAGCGTCATAGCTACTTCCTTGATTTAACATGAACAGTTATCTATTATAGGGCATTTTATGAGGCACGACAAAATTGAGCACCTAGTCACAACAGGAAAGCGGGAGGGAAAAAGAGCACCAGGTAGACTTGAGGAGAAAATATTGGACAGACTTCCGGAGTGGTTAAAGACAGAGAGGGCAGGAGATGTACTTGCAGCGACAAAAGATAAAATTCGAATAAGGGGACATGATCGCCAACGCCATGCGGCAAGGCACGTGATGATAACGATGATGAGTTATTCCAGTTAAAACCCTTCTTCTGTACAACTTATATTAATGATACTACCAGTCAATGTCATTACTGCTTATAGGCTCTTTTTGTCCCAGTTCTGAGCAATTATTTCTGCATTCATCATCATCAGGTGCCCTGCCGCATGGCGTTGGCGACCATGGACTTCCATCTGTCTCTATCTCTCGTTGCCTCTAGCATCTCCCCCACCCTCCTCGTCCTCAGCCACTCTGCAAGTCCGTCCAGCATTTTCTCCCTGGGTCTACCCGGTGCTCTCTATCCCTCCAGCTTTCCCGTTGTGACCAGGTGCTCCAAATCACCCTTCCTCATAAAATGGCCTATAAATGTTGTCTGTCTTTTCCTAATCTTCCTTATGAGTGATCTACTTGTGTCTGCCTCCATCAAGACTGTCTCGTTTGTTTTCTATGCTGTACATGGAACTCTCATCATTCTTCTTAGAAACCACATCTCGGCTGCCTCAATCTTGTTCTGACTTTGCATGTTGACTGTCCACGCCTCACAACCGTATAACATTAACATAACCTGATCAGTAAGCCACGTAATTAACCCTTCAGCGTCTACCCACCCATGCAAACAAGTATCCAACCACCCTTACTCATTACCCATGCACCCACCTACCCATTATGAAATTAGGAGCAAGTCAACAAACCAGCAGTTAATGGGTGATTGTTGAAATTCTTCAGGTGAAGCAATAGTACAGAAGTCAACCTAAAACCAGTCAGTCACCCACCCATCATGGAACTAACCATCCTAATACAATGTGAAAAATATCATTCTGTACATTCTGTGTATTGTGCGGAGTTCGTGTGTCAACGTTTTCTTTTCATTTTGTGTGAAAAAAAAATGTTTTGTTTTGTTTTGTTGTCGCTTTTCGTTGCCACATTGTATGTCTGTTGTGAAACAAAAAATGAATAAACAAATAAAAAAGTAAAAAAAACACCCTAGTACAAACAAAAAAACAAACAAATAAACAAACAAACACAGCCCAACTACCCACACACAAAAAGCCAACAACCAATCGACCAACCAACTGACCGTCTACCTCTTCACCCTCCCACCCACCAACCAACCAAGGCCTGCACAGTAGTGGGCCACAGACACCTGAATACCATGGGCACTTGTATCCGAGAGAGAACATTGCTGAAATACAGAAGAAAAAGACAAACACCACATCACAACCCACCGTAGCCCACCACCAAATATATGACTGTGACTCCAATGGCGATCCGCTGGCTCCGAATCTGTTCAGGGCTGACGTTAAGTGCCATCAGAAATCGTTGCACTGACGTCAGCAAGGCCCAGGACAACGTACACAGGACTGAGACGTAAGCCAGGCCGACTATCGCTGTGCAGGAAGGCTGAAAAACGATGCGGTGACGTTTGTTTGTTTTTTTGTTCGTGTCATTATTACATGTACAGACGTCATCACTGTCGTCAACAGTTGTTGCTGCGACACATATGATTGTACAACCGAACAAACGAAAAAAGGACAACAGGAGATCTCTTTCTCTCTCTGTCTCTCTCTCCGTCTCTTTCTCCCTCCCTCTTTCTCTCTCCGTCTCTTTCTCCCTCCCTCTCTCTCTCATCCCTCTCTCTCTGTCTGTCTGTCTGTCTCTACCTCCCCCCTCACTCTCTTTCTCTCACCATGTCTCTGTCTCTCTTTCTCTCTCACACACACACACATACACACACACACACACACACACACACACACACACACACACACACACACACACACACGTGCACGCACAGTATAACTCTATGAGGTCTCATTCTTTCTCCGTCTGTATCTATCTCTCTCTCACTCCATTTTGTCTGCATGCAGTTTACATTAGTCTTTCCTTTTTTTTTTTTTTTTTTTACTATATGCTTGTCTGTGAATATGGTGCATGCATACGTGCACGTATGTGTGTCTATGAATGTGGCGTATATGCGAGCACATGCAGAGAGAAAGAAAGAGAGAGAGAGAGACAGAGAGAGAGAGGGGGGTGAGAGAAAGAGAGTGTGTGTATGTGTGTGTGTGAGTGTGTATGTATGTATGTGTGTGTGTGTGTGTGTGTGTGTGTGTATGTATGTGTGTGTGTGTATGTGTGTGTGTGTGTGTGTGTGTGTGTGTGTGTGTGTGTGTGTGTGTGTGTGTGTGTGTGTGTGTATGTGTGTGTGTGAGTGAGAGACTCACATGTAAAGGGTGGAGATAGAGAGCCACGTTAAGGAAGGTGATGGTGATGATGAGACTGCTGACGTAACATGTCTTGAGAATAAACTGCACCCCCTCGCTCCTCCTGCACACACACACACACACACACACACACACACACACACGCACGCACGCACGCACGCACGCACACACACACACACACACACACACAAACACACACACACGACGGTATTATGTTAGCACGTAAGACCTAGAAGTAGGCAAAGTCAATAAGAATACACATGCATTAAATGACATTTGTTAAGTTTCACGATACGAAAGTAAAAAGTTGTTTTGATGGCATAACAGGGACAAAATACAAATGAAATAGGAAAAAGCATAACCATTCAAATAACTGTTTTCAGTTTCGAGAAAATGAAACTTCTTTAATCTCGGGGGAAAAAACTGCAAGATGGAAAATGTATCCACAGAACAAAACAAACAGAATAAACTAGTTTATCCGAAATCATACATCTTCATTCTTCCAACCGATAAAAACACCAGCTTACAACTGAAACCACTGCTGGCGTTATCAATACCATTAACATCTATGCTATACAACAGCGAAGTTAGTTTAGCTTTTTTGTCTTAAATCTAGAGTGTGTGCTTCATTGTTGTCTTTTGTGTATGCTTGACAAAGGCCATCTGGCCGATAGTTTGCTTCTATCTTATTTCATCAATTAACCCTTTGACTCTCTCATCCAATCCACCATCTGCGAAACAATCAACCTTTCAACCTTCTCACTCTGCTTCCAGCAGAAAGCTTAGAATATAGGGTGAATGAGTAAAATGGTTAAGTTTTTGCTTTGCTGTCATGGCTTATGATACAGAAACCATGTGGATAAGGGGAGGGGGTGTCAAAGGGGTTAATAACGTATTCCTGTTCTTTATTCATGTGTATCTGGATACCATATCACTCACAGCAATGACCAAGACCTTCATGACAACCATTGCTGCCACCATCACTGGCAGTACCAAAGACAAAAGCAAGAACCACCACTATCAATCCGTATCACTGTCGACAAAAACACTACTGCTTACCACCACCACATCTTCTATACTACTGTGACTGTCGCCATTGCCAAAAATATGGCCTTGACTACGATGATCATAAATAATAACAACAACAACAGAAAACGGTAAGCAGGATCAGTAAGTTGAAAATAACCATACCACCATCATCACCACCACCATAACCATCGCCAACCTCCACCTCACCATCAACATAACACTGCAGTTTACCACCATCATCACCACCACCGATGTTACTATGACTATCAAAACTGTTGGAACTACCACCTAACTAAGATAATCACATATCATCATCATCATCAGGTGCCCTGCCGCATGGCGTTGGCGATCATGGACTTCCATCTGTCTCTATCTCTCGTTGCCCCTAGCATCTCTCCCACCCCCCTCGTCCCCAGCCACTCTGCAAGTCCGTCCAGCATTTTCTCCCTGGGTCTACCTCGTGCTCTCTTTCCCTCCAGCTTTCCTGTTGTGACCAGGTGCTCCAAATCCCCCTTCCTCATAAAATGGTCTATAAATGTTGCCTGTCTTTTCCTAATCTTCCTTATGAGTGATCTACTTGTGTCTGCCTCCATCAAGACGGTCTCGTTTGTTTTCTTTGCTGTCCATGGAACTCTCAACATTCTTTTTAGAAACCACATCTCGGCTGCCTCAATCTTGTTCTGGCTTTGTTTGTTGACTGTCCACGCCTCACATCCGTACAACAGTATTGGTTCTATATAACATTCAAGAACTCTCTTCCTGATGTTAATTGATAGGCATTTGTTGGTAAGAATGCCTGTCATCTTCCCGAATGCTGTTTTGGCTTGGTCGATTCTGCCGGCTATTTCTGATGTGCATCTGCCGTCTGATGAAATGATCGTTTCCAGGTATTTGAATTTATCAACCTGTGTCAAGGTTGTGCCATTTGCTGTTATTTTGCATGAGGGGATTTCATGTTTTTTACTGATCACCATGACTTCAGTCTTCCTGCTGTTTAGTTCCAGCCCCTTACTTTGCTTTCTCTTTCTAGTATATTCACAAGGTTTTGTAGGTCCCTTTCACATATAACAACAGAAAAAAAAAATCCACCGCCAATGCTACTACTATGACTACTACCACTGCCTGGAACCTCGACTAGGAAAATCATATAAACAATGGCTAAAAAAGCTGTAAACAAAAACAACAAAATCAGCAACAAGAACAATAACAACAACAAAACTAGACCACTACTTGTCAATCCACATAATGCAATCACCACCGACTTAGTGATGCTTTTACTCTGTATGATCACTGAAACATGTCAATATATATACGTATATATTATATATATATAATAACTATATATATATCTACAAATAAATGTAATATACTATACATATATATATCTATGTATGTATACACACACACACACACACACACATACACACACACACACACACACACACACACACTACACACACAACAACACAACACAACCAACACACTATATATATATATATACAGGGGGTGCAAAAGTAGGTATACAGTTATGAAAAAAGAAAACACGTACAATACTCATTGTGTTTATTATACAAACAAATGAATATTGCATATACATGTAATAACAAGCACAGCCTTAATCCCACAGATACTCAAACTGCTTGCCGTCGGTATTCACACACTCCTCTGATCGAGATCGGAATTAAGCATTATAATAATGATGTGATATTTACTGTATACTACTTTTGCACCCCCCTGTATATACGTATATATGTATATACATACATACAATATATATATATATATATATATATATATATATATATATATATATATATATATATAATAATAATATATATATATATATATCTACATATATATACATTTATATGTATATATGTATACATGTATACATATCTATATCTATGTATGTATACACACACACACACACACACACACACACACACACACACACACACAACACACACACACAATATATATATATATATATATATATATATATATATATATATATATATATATATATAGTAGGCCTCCCTCGGTCATGGCTGACCATGGACAAAGTACATCCGTTCTAATGTCTAGATGGGCTGTCCATATGTAAACATACAGTGTAACCATTAACTTTAGATAAATAAATAAATAAATAACACATATATAGTTATACAATATCACAAATATCAACCATAACTGTAATAACATCAACCACCATTAACATACAGAAACACATCACGCCACCATTAACATGTAATCTCCGAAACAACATCACTCCATCACTACACCTCAAACCATCAACAGCTATAACAACGAACCTCTCTCTCTTGCAGACGAGTTCCAGCAAAGCCCAGACCAGTAGAAGAGCTGTGGTGTCCATGGAAATAACCATCACCACCCTCACGGTCATCCGCCCTTTCTGAGACCACAAAACTGTCGTATGGTTCCACCCAGAATTCTAGACAAGAGGAAAGAGATGATGAGAAAGAGAGAAAGACAGGCTGTGGGTGTGAGAAAGAGAGAGAAAACAGGCTGTGGGTGTGAGAAAGAGAGAAAGACAGGCTGTGGGTGTGAGAAAGAGAGAAAGACAGGCTGTGGGTGTGAGAAAGAGAGAAGACAGGCTGGGGGGAAAGAGACAGACAGGCTGTGGGAGTGAGAAAGAGAGAAAGACAGGTGTGGGGTGAGAAAGAGAGAAAGACAGGCTGTGGGTGTGAGAAAGAGAGAAAGACAGGCTGTGGGTGTGAGAAAGAGAGAAAGACGGCTGTGGGGTGAGAAGAGAGAAAGACAGGCTGTGGGTGTGAGAAAGAGAGAAAGACAGGCTGTGGGTGTGAGAAAGAGAGAAAGACAGGCTGTGGGGTGAGAAAGAGAGAAAGACAGGCTGTGGGTGTGAGAAAGAGAGAAGACAGGCTGTGGGTGTGAGAAAGAGAGAAAGACAGGCTGTGGGTGTGAGAAAGAGAGAAAGACAGGCTGTGGGTGTGAGAAAGAGAAAGACAGGCTGTGGGGTGTGAGAAAGAGAGAAAGACAGGCTGTGGGTGTGAGAAAGAGAGAAAGACAGGCTGTGGGTGTGAGAAAGAGAGAAAGACAGGCTGTGGGTGTGAGAAAGAGAGAAAGACAGGCTGTGGGTGTGAGAAAGAAGAGAAAGACAGGCTGTGGGTGTGAGAAAGAGAGAAAGACAGGCTGTGGGTGTGAGAAAGAGAGAAAGACAGCTGTGGGGTGAGAAAGAGAGAAAGACAGGCTGTGGGTGTGAGAAAGAGAGAAAGACAGGCTGTGGGGTGAGAGAGATGAAAGACGGCTGTGGAGGTGAGAAAGAGAGAAAGACAGGCTGTGGGTGTGAGAAAGAGAGAAAGACAGGCTGTGGGTGTGAGAAAGAGAGAAAGACAGGCTGTGGGTGTGAGAAAGAGAGAAAGACAGGCTGTGGGTGTGAGAAAGAGAGAAAGACAGGCTGTGGGTGTGAGAAAGAGAGAAAGACAGGCTGTGGGTGTGAGAAAGAGAAAAAGACAGGCTGTGGGTGTGAGAAAGAGAGAAAGACAGGCTGTGGGTGTGAGAAAGAGAGAAAGACAGGCTGTGGGTGTGAGAAAGAGAGAAAGACAGGCTGTGGGTGTGAGAAGAGAGAAAGA
>JAPXFY010000027.1:52927177-52929677 GCA_030674185.1 Monoplex corrugatus
ATCAATACAATAATAATGATGATGATATGATAATAAGAATAAGAATATAATAGTAATAATAATAATAGTAATAATAATAATAAGAAGAATAGTGTCATGTGCACAGGGTGATGTGTGCACATGTTTTTTGTGTCGTGTGCATGGGGTGATGTGTGCACGTGTTTGTGGTGTGTGTGTGTGTGTGTGTGTGTGGGGTGTGTGTGTGTGTGTGTGTGTGTGTGTGTGTGTGTGTGTGTGTGTGTGTGTGTATGTGTGTGTGTCGCGTGCGAAAGGAAATTTGTGTGCGCATGCGTGGTATGATGCAGAGCTTTGAAAACAGCTCACCCAAGGGAAAAAAGTAAAAGAAGGAGAAGAAGAAGAAGACCAAAGCGAAAAAGAAGGAGAAAAAGCAGAAGGCGAAAAAAGAAGAAGAAGAAAAGGAAAAGAGAGAAAAAGAAGAAGCGAAAGAAGAAGGAGAAGAAGAAAAAGAAGAAGAAAAAAGAGAGAAGAAGAAGAAGGAGAAGAAAGAAAAGAAAAGAAAGAGAAGGAGAAGAAGAAGAGAAGGAAAAAGAAATAAAAAAGGAGGCGAAAAAAGAAAGAAAAGAAGTAGAAAAAGGAGAAGAAAAGAGAGAAGAAGGAGAAGAAGGAAGAAGAGAAAGTAGGTGGAAAAAAGAAGAGGAGGAGACGAAGAAAGAGGAGCAGGAGGAGAAGAAAAAGGAGTAGAAAAAGAGAAGAAGGAGAAAAGGAAGAAGGAAAAGAAACGGAAGAAGGAGGAGGAAAAAAAGGAGAAAAAGGAGAACGAGAAGAAGAAGAAGGAGAAGAAGGAGAAGAAAGAGGAGAAAAAAGGAGAAGAAGGAGGAGAAGAAGAGGAGAAGAAAAAGAAGGAGAAGTAAAACAGAAGAAGAAGAGGAGAAGAAAGGAGCAAGAGAAGAAGAAAGAGGAGGAGACGAACAAAGGAGGAGGAGAAAAAAAAAGAAGTTAATGTGAAGGTGCGTGGTTATGAACGTTGCATACGTATAATGTATGAAAGTTGATAGAAATAAATACAAAAATAACATTGTGATCTGTGTAGCGCGATTGGTTGAAAGGAGAGCGTGCGGTTGCGTGACGGACGGTTGCTTTATGCATGTTTTGATTGCGTGAGCATGTAACAAGCATAACAAATAGCAATCATCATTAGTTAAACTGGCACACAGACCCACAATAATTTTGCAACTTCCAATTCATCACGAAATGGCTGGTGGAAAGCCAGGGGAGAGCTGCTCAATTTAATTTCCCAGCAGTTGCTCGGACAAAACGTGTGCGTGAATGTGTGAGATATTTCACGCTTATGCTGTATGTTTGGTCACATTGTTTAGTTTGTTACCTGTTTTGTGCCCGCCACCTGGCCTGTGGGGATTGTAACACTGCAACACACATATTAACACTGTTAGTCGTTTGCAAGCAGTACTACGTTTTGTCCCGTTATAGAGACGGGGAAGGTAAAGCGGCGAGGGAAAGGAAATGACAACCGCTCTCATAATACCAGCTGCAAGAGAAACTGATGTCTCCACCATCTTGCTCCCCAACACACTCTTCAATTATGGGACAATCTTGACAAATTTTTAGGAACTGGTGACTGTTTAGTTGGTGCACATGTAGAGCTCCCCTGCCTTCTAATCTGATTGCACAGGTTGGAGTCTGACTCGAGACAAAACTTCCCCTCTACACATAAACACACCCAAGTGCGCACAGAAGCACGCACGAAACAATGCACTTTAATACACACTCAAGTACAGCCACTCGCACACAGGCTTGCACAAATGTTGAACAATCTGTTCATTTAGATTACAGATTTCTGTACATAGGCCTAGATCCGTCTGTCCATCCATTTGTTCATCGCAGACAAATGTTCAAACATATTCATGTATGAATGCACATACGTTCACATATATATCTACATACTTAAGTATATATTCATACATTCATCTGTCCATCCGTTTATCAGACCATACACATATAGGCCTACCCCCCCCCCCCCCAAAAAAAAAAAAATCAATACAGATTATCTAGCAGGCATCTTGAACATGAGAAAATCCTATGCATTAGCGAATTCTCAAAATGGGAAGAAGGACGGTACCTATGAAACGCTAAATCTGTTGCCACATTAAGACTCTTAATCTGTTGCCACATTAAGACGCTCATTCTATACGCGTCGTCCGCACACAAGTAAGTTTAGCAGAAACGGTCGCAACACTAAGACTCTTCCGTCAAGGCACAGTTTCACAAAAGGCAAATATTATGAAGGCGACGCCATCTCCATTCTCTAGCACCTTTACTTGCATGCCCCTAAAAGAGTCAGGTATCCTTGTATAACTATACGTAAATGTAGATCTAGTCCTGTCTGGGTGCATTGGGATCGTGTGTTCCAATTTCACGCCAAGACGCAATCCTTGTCACCAGTCTGTAGGGACAATGAGGCGAGACATGCCGTCTTTCCTGTCGAAAAGCTGTGCTTGGGTTTTCGCCTCATGGTAGCGGG
>JAPXFY010000027.1:52937177-52942177 GCA_030674185.1 Monoplex corrugatus
CAAATGCTTTCTCAAAGTCATTAAAGACAACTTAGAATTTGCAGTTAAATAAACACAGTTTTTAAATAATAGCAAAAAAAGTAAACATGTGATCTACAAGTGAAAAGTCTTTTCTAAACCCTATTCGGTTGTCACCAGTAGATACCTTTATTTCCATCCATGGCTGAAGTTTCTGATTAACAGTAAAACTAGGCTATATCTTTTGCCACTAGTATCTGAAAAAGAACTGCCCTTGTAACTGTTTTAGCCATGTGGACTTCATTTCTTGTACAGTGGTTGGAACATGGATTGTGTTAATTTTCTGGTTACACACCTTTCTTGAATAGCTTATGATTTAACAAGAAAAATAACAACAACTGTTGGGAAATGTTTCATTATTTCTCCATTAGTGCCCTTTGCAGGAAAGCTGGAGGGAAAGAGAACACCAGGTAGACCCAGGGAGAAAATATTGGACAGACTTGCAGGGTGGCTGAGGACAGAGAGGGTGGAAGTGTGCTTGCAGTGACAAGGGATAGATTCGTGTGGAGGGCCATGATCTCAACTGCATGCGTCAGGGCACATAATGATGATGATGAGTACCCTTTGGTCAACAACTGAGTGATGCAAGGAAGTACATAAAACCCATAGACCAGGACCTCAAGACTTCGCCATCACGCATGGCTTATGCATCAGCTGATAACTTATGCCATGATCATTTAGGATCTTTTTCATCACATGATATCTGTTGTATCGATGCATTTATTCCCAACAGAGAATCGTTATCTTGAGAAACTAAAAACTAAACTTGAACTGCAACGAAAAATTGAAAAGAAGTTTGAGAGAAAAAAAATGTAGGTTCAGTAGGTGAATTGGAACATCTTATAGCCCTGCATCTCTTTGGCCCAGTAGGCATCAAACTGCTCGTTCTGAGCCACAGTGAACCATTCCTTCCAGCCTCCTGTTCCCCCTGAAAATGGATCAGTCCACTTTTGTTAATCGAGTAGACCAGTTTACTTTTGTTGATTAACCGTTTGACTCCTCACCCTGTCCACCAGCATTCTTCATTGTCAACCATGGAAGCAAAGCAAAAACAACCTTTTGACTTCCTCACCCTATGCACCAGCTTCGTGTAGGAAGCTGGTGGATAGGGTGAGGGAGTCAAAGGGTTCAGTTTTTGTAATTGGTAGATAGGTGCGGGTGTCGAAAGGTCAAACAGACTAATCCAATTTTGACTTTCAAATAGACTGGTATACATTTGTCAGTCAAACAGACCAGTTTATTTGTATCAATCGAATAGACCAGTTTATTTGTATCAATCAAATAGACCAATCCACTTCTGTCAATCAAATAAACCAGAACAGTTTCATCAATCAAATAGACCAATGCACTTTTGTCAATCAAATAGACCAGTCTATTTTTATCAAATGAATAGACGTCACTTTTGTCAATCTAATAGACCTATTCATTTTTATCACTGAAATAGAACAGAAAATGAAAGGGACAAGTCATTCACATAGATTAGCCATATAACAATAAGACTTGGTCCAAATTTTTCAATCAACTAGACCAATGAACATTTGCCTATAAAATATACTAGTAAACTTTTGTCCATCAAATACAACGGTGTACTTTTGACAAAGCAAATGGAGCAAAACTGTAAGTGAATTAGACCAGTCCATTTTCACACTCAAATAGACCAGTCCGTTTTTGTCAACACAATACACTAGTCCACTTTTGTAAGTCAGGTAGACCAGTTCACACTTGTTCATCAAATAAACCACACCAATTTTGTCAATGAAATTGATCAGTCCATTTTTGTCAAGGAAATAGACCAGTCTACTTCTGTCCATTTAACAGACTAGTATACTTCTGTCCATCAAGCAGACTAGTCCATTTCTGTCCATCAAACAGACTGTTTCGGTTTTGTCCATTAAAACAAACAAATCCACTTTTGTCCATCAAAAACATTGTCCATTTTTGTCCTTCAAACAGACTAGTCCATCAAAACAGACTAGTCCACGTTTATCCATCAAACAGACCAGTCCACTTTTGTCCCTCAAAAAACCTGGTCCATTTTTGTCCATCAAACAAACCAGTTCACTTTAGTCCATCAAACAAACCAGTCCATTTTTGTCTATCGAACAAACCAGTCCATCTTTGTCCATCAAACAAACCAGTCCATTTTGTCCATCAAACAGACTAGTCCACTTTTGCCCATCAACAGACTAGTGCATTTTTATGCATCAAACAGACCAGTCCATCTTTGTCCATCAAACAAACCAGTCCATCTTTGTCCATCAAACAGACCAGTCTACTTTTGTCCATCAAACAGACTAGTGCATTTTTATGCATCAAACAGACCATTCCATCTTTGTCCATCATACAAACTAGTCCATCTTGTCCATCAAACAAACTAGTCCATCTTGTCCATAAAACAAACTAGTCCATCTTTGTCCACCTGAACAAACCAGTCAATCTCTGTCTATTAAACAGACTAGTCCTTTCTTGTCCATAAGACTAGGCTACTTTTGTCCATCAAACAGACCAGTCCATCTTTGTCCATCAAACAGACCAGTCCACTTTTGTCCATCAAACAGACCAGTTCATTTTGTCCATCAAACAAATCAGTCATCTTTGCATCAACAAGTCGTCTTTGTCCATCAAACAGACCAGTCCATCTTTGCTCCATCAAACAGACCAGTCCACTTTTGTCCATCAAACAGACCAGTCCATCGTTGTCCATCAAACAGAAACCCGTCCATCTTTGTCCATCAAACAGACCAGTCCATCTTTGCCATCAAACAGACCAGTCCATTTTGTCCATCAAACAGACAGTCACTTTGTCATCAACAGACCAGTCCATTTTGTCCATCAAACAGACCAGTCCACTTTGTCATCAATCAAACCAGTCCATCTTTGCATCAACAAACAGTCCATCTTTGTCATCAAACAAACCAGTCCATCTTTGTCCATCAAACAAACCAGTCCATCTTTGTCCATCAAACAGACTAATTCATTTTGTCCACAAACAATACCGTCCGTCTTGTATCAAAAAACAGTCACTTTGTCTATCAAACAAACCAGCCCACTTTGTCCTCAACAGACTGTTCCATTGGTATCACGATAATAGACAGTAATGAACAATACCCCCAGCCCCACGGAGATGCCAGTGGCTCTCACAGTAATAATCCCCTTCTGGAATTCGTGCTAGAAATTTCCTCTTTTCTCTCTCACTCTTTTTGTTTCTTTCTTCCTCCTTCATTTTCTATCATTTCTTCCTATCCTATTTTCTGCCATGCTGGTCCATTCATCTGAATGTGTTCGATAAAGTCTTACGTGCTATTTTCTTAGGATTGATGATTAGGTACATGTGTTAAGTGCATTTTTTGGCTCTAGGGATATGAGATATGGGGCAGCAAGTTTAGGTAACTTAGGCTTTTTTTTTTTTTTTATATGTTTTAAAGTCCTTAGTTAAGTTTAAATTTGTATTCAGGTATTTTCTTTTATATCCCCTATGCGATAAATTGGACGGAGTGGTCAGCGCCAGGGTCGTCTCCTTAGATTATGTGGGCGAATGTATACTTCATTTTCTTTTCCTTTTTTTTCCTGTTGAAGTATTGTGTTCGTTTTGAACTGGTTGTATCCCTGATATGGCTCTACGCAGACGGCTGGGTTTTAAACAACAATAGCAAAAATATTCAGTGGACTACCCCCCCCCCCCTTTTTTGTTGTTGTTGTTGTTGGTCTATCAAATAGACTGATCCAGTTTTGTTAATCAAACAGACCACTTTATTTATGTAAGATAAACAGTGCATTTCATTTGTTCATTCACTGCCTCAGTTTGTCATCCACTAAGTCGTGCACTTTATTCATCCATCTGTACCTCCAGTTTTTGTTTATTTGTTTGTTTGTTTCATTCTGTCTTCTTTTTTATTCTCCCTTAAAATGAGATTATTTCATAAACAATCAGAGAGAGGTTATGTCTGTCTGTCCATCTGTCTGTCTGTCTGTCTGTCTGTCTGTCTCTCTCTCTTCTTTCTCTCTCTCTACCTCTCTCCCTCAAGAAATGTAGAAATGTTTGTTCATACCTTCGTTCTTTCTTGCTTTTCTTCTACCCCCTCTTTCCCTTCCAGCTCCTCCCCCATCCCAGTCGTCTCTTTCTGTCTGTCTGTCTCTGTCTTTCTCTCTCTTTGTCTCTGTCTTTCTCTCTCTTTGTCTCTGTCTTTCTCTCCCCCTGTCTCTGTCTTTCTCTCTGTTTGTCTGTGTGTGTGTGTGTGTGTGTGTGTGTGTGTGTGTGTGTGTGTGTGTGTGTGTGTGTGTGTCTGTCTCTCTCTTTGTCTCTGTCTTTCTCTCTGTCTCTGTCTTTCGCTCTCTCTGTCTTTCGCTGTGTGTGTGTGTGTGTGTGTGTGTGTGTGTGTGTGTGTGTGTGTTGTGTGTGTGTGTGTGTGTGTGTGTGTGTGTGTGTCTTTCTCTCTCTCTGTCTCTGTTTTTCTCTCTCTGTGTCTCTGTCTCCGTCTTTCTGTGCGTGTGTGTGTGTGTGTGTGTGGTGTGTGTGTGTGTGTGTGTGTGTGTGTGTGTGTGTGTTGTGTGTGTGTGTGTGTGTGTGTGTGTGTCTGTCTGTCTGTCTGTCTCTGTCTCCCTCTCTAGCTGTCAATTTTTGCAAACGGTAGACATAGTAATTCATCCAACATTATTATTAACCCTTTGATTCCCTCACCCTGTCCACTAGCTTCCTGCATTGTCAACCATGCTAGCAAAGCAAAAACTTGACCCTTTGACTCTCGCAACCCGTCCACCAGCATCCTGCATTATCAACCACGCTAGCAAAGCAAAAACTTAACCCTTTGACTCCCTCACCCTGTCCACTAGCATCTTGCATTGTTCACCATGCTAGCAAAGCAAAAACTTAACCCTTTGACTCCCTCACCCTGTCCACTAGCATCCTGCATTGTCAACCATGCTAGCAAAGCAAAAACTTAACCCTTTGACTCCCTCAACCTATCCACCAGCGTCCTGCAGGG
>JAPXFY010000027.1:52954677-52969677 GCA_030674185.1 Monoplex corrugatus
TCAAGGTGACATGGACCAAAGAGGTGGACTAAAACTATCCCTTTTCAAGGACGACTTGTGAACAGAACTTTTTCAGTAACTTTTGGACAATATTTAAAATTTGTTTCCGCTGTTGTGATAGGCTACTTTTTTCCTCAGTGGGTGTCTTCTTGTATCACACCTGAAGTTTCTTCCAGGTAACAAACGACCTGAACAAGTGCACAATCTGAATTACTGATATGGTTTTTGTATTAAAAAAATAGATAGCAGTAGAATGGCTTGACTATATTATTTCCTGTCGTCCATCTTTTTTTTTCTGTGAAGAAGCAAAACGAATGAGGCATTTAATTAATGGAGAACAGTGTGACGACGCACAAATCTTCTGCTCGGATACATGACGGGAATTCGTCAGCTTGATACATAAAGCCCCCCCCCCCCCCCCCACTTTCGTGAGGATGCCGGGGCTCTTTCAGTATAAATAGTATCCCCACCTTCTGGAAACTCTGTGCTAGAAATTTTCTGTTTTCTGTTACTCTCTGTGTTTCTTTCTTCCTTTTTTGCTTTCTGTCATTTCTTCCTATCATTTTCTGCTTTGCTGGTCCATTCACCTGTATGTGTTCGATGAAGTGTTACGTACTTTCTCTTAGGATTGATAATTGGGTACATGTATTAAGTGCAGTTTTGGCTCTTGGGGAAAATGTGATATGCGGAAGCAATATTTTGGTAATTTAGGTCCGTTTCATTTTGTATGTTTTAGTGTCCTTAGTTATGTATAAATTTCTCTCTCTCTCTCTCTCTCTCTCTTTCTTTCTTTCTCTGTCTGTCTGTCTGTCTGTTTATCTGTTTGTCTGTCTGTCTCTCTGGCTGTCTGTCTATCTGTCTGTCTCTTTCTTTCTCTCTCTCTGGCTGGGTGTTGATGCTGTGTACCACCAGGCTAAATACAATGGAAGGGAAGTAAACGACGTAGTTGAACATTATGAAAGGGCAGAGTTACAGAACGTGGCGAGAATATTGGTGATCCCTTCCTCACCTGCTTTGTAAATAATGCTGTCGTGTGTCGGCTTGTTAAAAAAAATCAAACTGCCGTCCTTCCTGTATGTCAATAACCTGTTGAGTATTATGGTACTAGTTTTCAAACAATGTTAAGTGTTTGTATGGGTTCTGATAACCCGTTTTATCAAGGATCATCGCACTTTGGCAATGTTATCTGTGCTCACCTTTTTTCAATCCTAGTTTGCACGTCACCTTAGTGACAGCAGAAGCTATTGTCCTTATTGCTGCTTAAAGCCCAGCAAACTTCATAGAGAATATCAGGGCTACAACCATTTCAACACACACACACACACTACTTCAGGAAAGAAAAAGGAACAGAAAATGAAGTACACATATCAATGCATTCGCACACATAATTTAAAGAGATGCCCTGGCATTGAACCTCGTCCAATTTATCACACAGGGGATTTAGAAAGCATACCTGAATATAAAATTAAACATAACTGAGGTCACTAACAAACATATAAAAATGGGCCTAAATTGCCTAAAATTGCCTCTGCATAACTAATTTCCCCAGAGCCAAAAATGCTCTTAATATATGTCCCTAAATGTCTGTCCTAACAGAAATTATGTAAGCCTTTATTGAACACATACAGGTAAATGGACCAGCAAGGCTGATAATGATAGGAAGAAATGACAGAAAGCAAAGAAACAAGACAGAAAGAAAGAGAGTGACAGAAAAGAGGAAATTTCTACACAGAATTTCCAGAAGGTGGGGATACTGTCTATACTGAAAGAACCACCGTCATCTCCATGGGGCTTTGCCACAGAAGCTGGGACACTGTGAACAATACTATGATGATGATGACAATGAGGATGATAATCGTGATGCCAAGGAGTTACATCTGGGATTAAGACTGCATGACCGGGCTGTAACCTGTGCTTTACTGGCATACAAGATTTGAGCAACAGCTACAATGACGCATCCGTGAAGTGGATGAGACTCGAATATATGGTCCCAGTCTTCACAATGAGCCCACACCACTCCTATCTCTATCTATCTATCTATCTATCTATCTATCTATCTATCTATCTATCTATCTATCTATCTATCTATCTATCTATCTATCTATCTATCTGTCTGTCTATCTATCTATCTATCTATCTCTATCTATATATCTATCTATCTATCTATCTATCTATCTATCTATCTATCTATCTATCTATCTATCTGTCTGTCTATCTACCAACTCCACCATGCATGGCAGGGAATGTGTGTCTCCCACCACAAAGTATAATAGGGGCTGGAGATGTCGACTCGACTCAACCGAGTATCTGGGGATTGAGCTCCTTCATTCTTGACCAAGTCTATTAGGGATGCTTCTAGTTTTGACAACATCTCAGCACAACACCTGGGGAAGGGAGACTGTAAACAAATTCATGCTTTCACAAAATCAGCAAGAGAGGGGATAGATGAGTGGACGGAATCAACGAACTAGAACAGTCAAACCAAACATTAACCCATTCCAAAATGAGGAGAATACAGGTTTATTAGCATAGTCACAGCATGGCCCATGCATTATTGTAGGTCATACATCTTGATACTTAGTCTAACGTCATACATCTTGATACTTAGTCTAACGTCATACATCTTGATACTTAGTTTAACAATACCTATCCATAATCCAGTAATAAAAAGATAATTTCCTTGGTTGATGATATTGGAGGAGAACACAGTACTGGACACACCAGACACAACTATTACACACACATTCACACAAAACAATAGAAAACAAAAGAACTGGTAGTCAAGTTTATTCAAATCAGTAATCATGAATAAGATATTTCGGACGTGTCCATTATTCAGACTAATAATAACCAAAGGACAGAATAGTCATGCTACAAAGACGATTTCACTGTTCAGACAACATGAGGTACTTTTCACAAAACTGAAGAAAACTAAATGTGCCCGTTTAGCAGTATGTATACGGACGGTGCAGCTAGCTCAGGTGGTTAAATCGTTATGCTGATAATGAACGGGACGTGGATTCAATTCTCATACAGACCACATTACTGATTATGGACCGCCTGCGTCTGTTGATAAAGACATCAACTTCATGTCTTGAGTTCAAGCCCAATTTATTACGAGGCGGTTTCAACAACAACAGCAACGAAAACAAAAACAAAACACAACCAACAACAACCCAACAATAACTGACCAACCAACCAACCAATCAACCACTCAACTAATCAACCATCTACTCAACTAATCAACCAGCCAACCAATCGACCAGCCAGCCAGCCTTTCTTCTGTAAAACAGGCCAAAACAGTTTCCTACATACAGAGTCAAACGCTTTCTAAAAGTCGTTAAAGACAACGTACAGTCTGCAGTTAAACAAACACTGTTCTTAAATCGTTAAAGACAACATACAGTCTGCAGTAAAATTAAACTCTGGTTTTAAATAATAGCAAGAAGAGTAAATATGTGGTATACAACTGAAAAGTCTTTTCTAAATCCTCCTCAATAGTCACCAGTAGATGCATTTATTTCAATCCTTGGCTGAAGTTTCTGATTAACAGTTAAATTAGTCTACATATTTTGTCACTTATCTGAAAAAGAACTGTCCTTGTAACTGTTTTAGTCATGCGCATTTCATTTCTTATACAGTGGTTGGAACATGGATTGTGTCAAGTTTCTGGTTACACACCTTTCTTGAATAGCTCGTGAAACATTTTAACAACAACAAAAAACCCCCAACTTTTGGGAAATGTTTCATTATTTCTGCATAAGTGCCCTTTGCAGGAAAGCTGGAGGGAAAGAGAAGACCAGGTAGACCCAGGAGAAAATAGTGGACAGACTTGCAGGGTGGCTGAGGACAGAGAGGGTGGAAGACGTGCTTGCAGCGACAAGGGATACATGCATATGGAGGGCCATAGTCGCCAACTCCATGTGGCAGGGCACATGATGATGATGATGAGTACCCCTTGGTCAACAAGTGAGTGATACAAGGCAGTACATAGAACCCCTACGCTAGGACCTCAAGACTTTGCCATCGTGCATGAATTATGCGCCAGCTGATAACTTATGCCTTCACCATTTAGGATATTTTTCATCACATGATATCTATTACTTCCATGCATTTATTCCCAGCAGAGAATCGTTATCTTGAAAACTGAAACTAAAACTGAATTGCCACAAAAAAAATTGAAAAGAAGTTTGAGAGAAAAAAAATGTAGGTTCAGTAGGTGAAGTGGAACATCTTGCAGCCCCGCATCGCTTTGGCCCAGTAGGCATCAAACTGTTCGTTCTGTGCCACAGTGAACCATTCCTTCCAGCCTCCTGTGCCCCCTGAAAACGGATCAGTCCACTTTTGTTAATCAAGTAGACTAGTTCATTTTTGTCGATTAACCTTTTGACTTCCGCACCCTGTCCACTAGCATTCTTCATTGTCATTCGTGCTAGCAAAGTAAAAACTTAACCTTTTGACTTCCTCACCCTATCCATCAACTTCCTGCAGGAAGCTGATGGATATGGCGAGGGATTCAAAGGGTTAAACTTTTGCAGTTGGTAGATAGGGTGCAGGTGTCTTAAGGTCAAACAGACTAATCCAATTTTGACTTTCAAATATACTAGTACACATTTGTCAATCAAACAGATCAATCTATTTCTAATTAATCAAATAGACCAGGGTACTTTCACCAATCAAATAGACCAATCCACTTTTGTCAACCAAATAGATCAGTCTACTTTTATCAAATACATAGACTAGTCACTTTTGTCAATCAAATAGACCAATTCATTTTTATCACTGAAATAGACCAGAAAATGAAAGGAAAGTCATTCACTTAGACCAGTCCATTATAACAATTAGACTTGTCCATATTTTTCAGTCAGTTAGACCAATGAACTGTTGTCTATAAAATATACCAGTCCACTTTTGTCAATCAGATACAGTGGTCCACTTTTGACAAATCAAATAGAACAAAACTGTCAGTGAAATAGACCAGTCCATTTTCACACTCAAATAGACCAGTCCGTTTTTGTCAACACAATACACTAGTCCACTTTCGTAAGTCAGGTAGACCAGTTTACACTTGTTCATCAAATAGACCACACCAATTTTGTCAATGAAATAGATCAGTCCATTTTTGTCAAGGAAATAGACCAGTCTACTTCTGTCCATTTAACAGACTAGTATACTTCTGTCCATCAAGCAGACTAGTCCATTTTTGTCTATCAAACAGACTGGTTCAGTTTTGTCCATCGAACGAACAAGTCTACTTTTGTCCATCAAAAAAACTAGTCCATTTTTGTCCATCAAACAGACTAGTCCATATTTGTCCATCAAACAGACTAGTCCATCAGACAGACTAGACCACTTTTGTTCATCAAACAGACTAGTCCACGTTTATCCATCAAACAGACCAGTCCACTTTTGTCCCTAAAACAAACCAGTTCACTTTAGTCCATCAAAAAAAGTCCAGTCCACTTTTATCCATCAAACAGACCAGTCCATATTTGTTCATCAAACAGACCAGTCCATCTTTGTCTATCAAACAAACCACTCCACTTTAGTGTATCAAGCAGACCTTCAAACAAACCAGTCCATCTTTGTCCATCAAACATACCAGTCCATTTTTGTCCATCAAACAGACCAGTCCATCTTTGTCCATTAAACAGACAAGTCCATTTTTGTCCATCAAACAGATCAGTCCATCGTTGTCCATCATACAAACCAGTTTATTTTTGTCCATCAACCAGACCAGTCCATCTTTGTCCATCAAACAGATCAGTCCACTTTTGTCTATCAAACAAACCAGTCCATGTTTGTCCATCAAACAGACCAGTCCACTTTTGTTATCAAACAGACCAGTCCACTTTTGTTTATCAAACAGACCAGTCCACTTTTGTCTATCAAACAAACCAGTCCACTTTTGTCCATCAAACAGACCAGTCCACTTTTGTCTATCAAACAGACCAGTCCACTTTTGTTATCAAACAGACCAGTCCACTTTTGTTTATCAAACAGACCATCCACTTTTGTCTATCAAACAAACCAGTCCACTTTTGCACATCAAACAAACCAGTCCACTTTTGTCCATCAAACAGACCAGTCCACTTTTGTCTATCAAACAGTCCAGTCCACTTTTGTCTATCAAACAGACCAGTCCATCTTTGTCCATCAAACAGACCAGTCCACTTTGTCCATCAAACAGACAGTCCACTTTTGTCCATCAAACAGACCAGTCCATCTTTGTCCATCAAACAGACCAGTCCACTTTTGTCCATCAAACAGACAAGAATGATATTGTCAATGAAATTGACCAGTTCAGTCTTTGTCAATAAAAAAACTGTCAACTTTCGTCAATGAAATAGACTTGTCTGTTTTATTTTGCATTGAAATAGACCAGTTCTTCTTAGTCAATGAAATAGACCAGTCCACTTTAGTCAGTCAAACAGACCAGTTCATTTGTATCACTGAAATAGACCAGTCCATCTTTGTCCATCAAACAGATCAGTCCATCTTTGTCCATCAAACAAACCAGTCCACTTTTGTACATCAAACAAACCAGTCTTTGTCCATCAAACCAGTCCATCTTCGTACATGCAAACATACCAGTCCACTTTGTCCATCAAAACAGATCTGTCCATCTTTGTCCATTAAACAGACCAGTCCATCTTGTCCATCAAACAAACCAGTCCATGTTTGTCCATCAACCAAACCAGACCATCTTGTCCATCAAACAAACCAGTCCATGTTTGTCCATCAAACAAACCAGTCCATCTTTGTCCGTCAAACAAACCAGACCACTTCGGTCCACAAACAAACCAATCAACTTTTGTCCACAAACAGACCAGTCAACTTTTGTCCATTAAACAGACCAGCCCACTTTGTCCATCAAACAGACAAGAATGATATTTCAATGAAATTGACCCTTTAATCTTTGTCAATAAAAAAGACTGTCAACTTTTGTCAATGAAATAGACTTTCCGATGTTTTTGTTTTATTTTTTGTTTGTTTTATTTTTGCATTGAAATAGACCAGTCCTTCTTAGTCAATGAAATAGACCAGTCCACTTTAGCCAGTCAAACAGACTGGTTCATTTGTATCAATAGTCTTGCTTGTATCTTCCTAGGATTGATGATTAGGTACATATGTTAAGTGCATTTTTGGCTCTAGGGATATGAGATATGTGGCAGCAATTTTAGGTAACTTAGGCCTGTTTTTATGTATGTTTTAGTGTCCTTAGTTATGTTTAAATTTGTATTCAGGTATTTTTTTATATATCCCCTGTGCGATGAATTGGACGAAATGGTCAACGCCAAGGTCATCTCCTCAGATTATGTGCGCGAATAAATTGATATGTATATTTCATTTTCTTTTCCTTTTTTTCTTGTTGAAATATTGTGTACGTTTTGAACAGGTTATATCCCTGATATGGCTTTACGCTGTCGGCTGGGCGTTAAAGAACAATAATAATAACATTAAGTAGACTTATCCCGCCCCCCCCCCCTCTTTTTTTTTGTCTATCAAATAGACTGATCCAATCAAACAGATCACTTTATTTATGTAAGATAAACATTGCATTTCATTCGTTCAGTCATTCGTTCAGTTTGTCAGCCATTATCTCGTGCGTTTATTCATCCATCTTTCCCTCCGGTTTTCTTTTTGTCTCCTGTCTCTCTCTTTCTTTTCTTTAATCTCCCTTAAAATGAGATTATTTCATATCAGAGGGAGGTATGTCTGTCTGTCTGTGTGTCTATCTCTTTCTCTCTCTCCATCTCTCTCTCTCTCTCTGTGTCACTCTCTCTCTCTCTCTCTCTGTGTCTCTCTCTCTCCCTCAAGAAATGTACAAATATTTGTTCCTTCCTTCCTTCTTTCTTGCTTTTCTTCTACGCCCCCTCCCTCCCAGCTCTTTCCCCACCCCAGCCATCTCTGTCTGTCTCTGTCTTTCTCTCTGTCTGTCTGTCTGTCTTTCTCTCTCTGAATGTCTGTCTGTCTGTCTGTATTTCTCTCTCTGTCTGTCTCTGCATGTCTGTCTGTCTGTCTGTCTTTCTCTCTCTGTCTCTGTCTCTGTATGTCTGTGTCTGTCTCTGTCTTTCTCTCTCTGTCTCTGTCTGTCTCTGTCTGTTTGTCTGTCTGTCTGTCTCTGTCTTTCTCTGTCTGTGTGTCTCTGTCTGTTTGTCTGTCTGTCTGTCTCTGTCTCTCTCTCTCTCTGTCTCTCTCTCGCTCTAGCTTTCAATTTTTGCAAACAGTAGACATAGTAATTCATCCAACATTAATCCTTTGACTTTCGCACCCTGTCCACTAGCATCCTGCATTGTCAACCATGCTAGTAAAGCAAAAACCCTTTGATTCCCTCAACCTACCCACCAGTTTCCTGCAGGGAATCAAAGGGTTAAGCTTTTGCAGTTAGGTGGATGGGGTGCTGGAGTCAAAGGGTTAAATTGTACCGCTGTGTTGCTGTTGGAAATTACGGATCCTCCATTTATTCATGCATTCGTTCTCTTTTAATTTTTCTCCGCTTTTCTTTTTTCCCCTTCCCTGTGTTCAGTCTTACCTTTTCTGTACACTACATTTTCAAGTTTCCTCGTGGGGTCCACGTCCTTCCAGAACGCATGTCTGCGTGCACGCATTTTGTTGATGGTGCAGGTTTCAGTGATTTCCTGAAGAAATTGTGGGTCGTATTTCTTTCCCAGGAAATCGCTCAACCGGCTCAGCTCCCCAACAGGATTCTGACTCACAACAAAGAGAAACAAAGTTAAAAAAGACAAAAGGTATGAAGAAAAGAAGAAGAAAAGAATGCAAGAACAAGAAAGAAGAAAGAGAAGAACAAGAAGCAAGAAGAAGAAGAAGAATGAGCGAAAAAGAACAAGAAGAAGAAGAAGAATGCGAAGAAGAAGAAGAATGAAAGAAAAGAATGCGAAGAAGAAGAAGAAGAATGCGAAGAAGAAGAAGAATGGAAGAAGAATGCGAAGAAGAAGAAGAAGAATGCGAAGAAGAAGAAGAATGCGAAGAAGAATGCAGAAAAAAGAAGAATGCGAAGAAGAAGAATGCGAAGAAGAAGGAAGAAGAGAAGAAGAAGAATGCGAAGAAGAAGAAGAAGAATGCGAAGAAGAAGAAGAAGAAGAAGAGAATGCGAAGAAGAAGAAAGAAGAAGAAGAAGAAGAAGAAGAAGAAGAAGAAGAAGAAGAAGAAGAAGAAGAAAGAAGAAGAAATATACGGAAAGAAAGAAGAAGGAAAAAAGAAGAAAGAAACTGATCCAAAACATTTTTTTGGACAAGCAATGGTCAAGTTGATTAGACGCTAGCTTTGATGTGATTCATACAACAAGATTTAGTGCCTTAGAATATTATTAGTAGTAGTAGTATTGCTATCATCATTATTATTATTATTAGTAGTAGTAGTAGTATTGTTGTTGTTGTTGTTGTTATTGTTGTTCTCGTCGTCGTCGACATCATCATCATCATCGTTATCATTATTATTATACAATTATTATCAACGTCATGATCATCATCATCATTGTTACAATCATCATCATCATCATCATCATCACCCATCATCATCATCTTCATTATCATCATCTCTCTTTTTCTCTGCCTTTCTTTCTTTCTGTGTTTCTGTCCCCCCCCCCCCCCACATCTCTCATTCCCACCCACTCCTTGTCACCCACTCACCTGTCTAAGATTCTCATAGCTGACGAAATGCACAGGTAACTCGGGATGTTCCGTTATCACTTTCTCCCAGCTCTTCAGGAACTCTGCGTACGAACCCCAGTCCACTAGAAATATAAAAGAACATGATGTTCTTTCTATCTGTCTGTCTGTCTGTCTGTCTGTCTGTCTCTGTGTGTCTGTCTGTCTCTGTCTGTTTGTCTGTCTCTCTCTATCTCTGTCTCTCTCTCACACACCTCTCGCTCAGACTTGGATTAGAAACTTCAAAACAACAACAACAACAACAAAAACAACAGCAACAGCGATAACAACAATAACAACAAGAACAACCAGCAAACTGTATTACTCAAAGCTAGCAACATTAGGTGCACTTGAATCTGCCTTATACAGAATGAGAGAGAAAGTAAGAGAGAGAGAGAGAGAGAGAGAGAGAGAGAGAGACAGACAGACAGACAGACAGACAGAGACAGAAAGACAAAGAGAGACTGAGTGACAAAGAGAGAGAGAGAGAAAAAGAGGAGAGAGAGACAGAGAGAGAAAGACAGAGACAGAGAGAGACATAGAGAGACAGAGAGAGCCACAGAGACATAAAGACAAAGAGAGAGAGAGAGAGACAAAGAGAGAGAGGAGAGAGAGACAGAGAGAAGGGGAAAGACAGAGACAGAGAGAAACAGACAGAGTGACAGAGACAGAAAGACAATGAGAAGAGAGACAGACAGTGAGAGACAGGGAAAGACAGAGAGAGACAGAGAGACGAGACACAGACAGAGAGACAGACAGAGAGACAGACAGAGAGATAGACATGACAGAGCGACAGACAGACAGAAAGATAAGAGAGAGAGAGAGAGAGAGAGAGAAGAAAAAGAGAAGTCTTAACTTCAACTCAAATTTCATGACGTCTTATCACTCAAGACAATTGCATTAGTCCCACTGAACCTGACTTAAAGCCAGTCCTTGCTATTCTACACATTAACAAACAAACAAACAAACAAACAAACAAACAAACAAACAAACAAACAAACAAACAAACAATCAAACAAACGAACCAATTAACCCACAAATCAAACAGAAACACCCAACCAACAAAACAAAAACAAAACATAAACTTACGCGTTCCTTCTTGAAAGAGTTTGAGGTAGTTCCCAAACTGACCATTGTACTCGTACACGAAGAAACTGCGATGTAAATTGTAGTAGGACACTGCTACGTCCTTAGGATTTCTGGTCAGCAGGATCACCTTCGTTCGTTTCTTCAGCAGATCTGTCGGAAGGAGGTGGAAGCGGTGGTGGTATTAAGGACCCTTGGCGCCGGAAATGCGTCATGCGTGCCCCGGAAGTGATACTCCAGCATGGTGGCGTCTTTGTCTGTGTTGGCGTCAATGTCCGTTTTGCCTGCCAGCAGAATTCTCGTCTGTTCCCACAGCCAGTGGACTCCTAAACAAAACAAATGAGTAAGTAAACTAAATAAATTAATTGATGATAAACAAACGATGTGATAGACAAGCCATTCTAACAATCTCCATTTCTTTTATACATGATACATTGTTCTCCATCAGGAAATCCTGATTTTGAGCTGTCAGGGCAACCATCACCTTGAAAAACATCAGATGAAAGAACATTTGACGCGAAGTGAGGACAATGTTAGATTATTACAACACTGGAAATAGACTATCAATATTTTCAGAAGTTCTTTCTTAAAAACAAACGTGCTATTCAGACACTTCCTCAGAAAAGTTTCCATTTTTAGATTTTTGGACCCCGTGACCTTGACCTTCGCACATGATTTCCCAACGTAGGCATTTGCACCTCCTCAACAATCCCCACCTTTGATATAAAGTTGGTGAAGATCCATCAATAAACAACCAAAGAAATCTTGCTAACCAAGAAATATGCACACAGACAGGCACACTCTCTGGCCAATATAAAATAATCTCCTGTATTTCTTATAATAAAAGGAGAAATTTAAATCCTGAACAAAGCATTATAAGGGCTGTGCTCATCTGTCCCTTGCTGCTTTATTTTTTCCCAATCATCATAAGCAGGGTCAGGTACTCGTTCACATCTGGGTTGATTGGAAGTAGCACACAAAAAATTCTGTATTGTGCAGATTCTTCCTCTTCTCCTTGAACTGTGTAAAATCGTTTGAGGCGCAGATAAAAAAAATAAATAAATAAAACGTTCACCATATTCTTCCACCTCTGTCAGGAGTGTGCCAGAGCTTGGGTCTCTGCAAATGGTTTTTCTTTTCATTCCGCAATGTTGTCGTTTTATCTCTTTTTGTTTGTTTGTTTGTTTGTTTGTTTGTTTGTGTCTTCTCTTCCGTCTCTGAAGGACTGATTTAGCAAGGCCATTGGATCTTGTTATGTGGCCATACTGAAGATGTTTTCTTTTCTTAATTGATATCAGCAGATCTTCATAACGTTCAGTGTGCTTTTGGAAGGTTTGGTGCATTTGTTCATTAGTGATATGATCAGTGCACCTGATGCTTAATATCTTGCAATACACTTCATTTCCATGGCTCGAATTCATCTTTTTAAATCCACCGTGACGATCCGTGTCTCACATACATACAGAAAGGTGGAATATACCCATGCATGTAAGAGTCTGATCTTTGTGTTTCGTGGAGATGTTCTTGTCCTGTTGATATCGTTTTTGCTGCCCTCGAAAGGTTTTCTGATTCGGATCACCGATTGCTAATGACAAATCCCAGGTAAGTCAATTGTTTGAAAAGTTCATAGCTTCAGTCCATGGACAGTTGTATCGGTAGTAATGGTGTTGTTGTGGCTGACCATCAACTTGGTCTTCTTGGTGCTGACTTCCATGCAAAATGTTGTCAATGTTTCATCTAGTCTTTTAAAAAGCTTAGTGACTGCTTGTCTGCCAGGACTTCAATGCCCCCTGTGGGGATGCTGGGGGTTCTTTCAGTATAAACAGTATCCCCACCTTCTGGAAATTCTGTGCCAGAAAATTTCTCTTCTCTGTGTTTCTGTCTTGTTCCTTTGCTTTATGTCATTTCTTCCTATCATTTTCTAGCTTGCTGGTCCATTCACCTGTATGTGTTCGATAAAGTCTTACTTACACATCTCTTAGGATTGATAATTGGGTACATGTATTAAGCGCATTTTTGACTCTAAGGAAATGTAATAGGTGGAAGCTATTAAGCAATTTAGACCCGATTTTATATATGTTTTAGTGTCCTTAATTATGTTCAAATTCATATCCAGGTATGAATTTTGAATCCCTTGTGTGATAAATTGGACGGAGTGGTCAAAGCCAGGGGCATCTGCTTGCATTATGCGTTCAAATGCATTGATATGTGTACTTAATTTTCTGTTCCTTTTTCCTGTTGAAGTATTGTGTGTTTTGAAACGGTTATAGCCTTGATACGGCTCTACACGATAACAATAACACTAACAATGACAAAAACAGCAACAATAACAAGTCTGTGATGGTGTTCAGTACAGCTGGGGATCCGACGCTGGGCAGTGTGAGTGATTTTGTTGCTATGCGACGGCAATTTCACTATATTCGCTTTCAAGCATTGAAATCCTACAGCCATATTTCTAGAGGGTTGTCGGATGTCTTCCTCATTATCCAGGATCACCCACCAAAAATCCTCCACCTTACTCCCCCTCTACTCCCCCCCTTCTCCCATACACTTGAAGAAGACTTCATAGTCAAAATATAATTTTCGTGTACTCTTATAATTCTTCTACTTCTTCTTACGCAGACTAGAGCATCAACGAGTCCTCTCTGTCTAAGAATATAAATTCATACAAAACTACCTACCTAGCAGAGTTCACATGCTAATGGTTGTGGGTTCGAATCCCCGGGGTGCGCTACATTATAACTGGCCTTCTCACTGTCCCGTCTTGACATCATTGTTGTTCTGGTGGTGTCAGTATAGAATTAGATAGGTCCCACTTCTCCCCTGCTTCCCTGGGATGGTTATCCCCATCAACCATATCACCTGAGGTGGGTGTCGACGTAAAAACTGAACCAATCAACCAATCAATACCTAGCATAGGAAGCGGATTTTTGCGTGTATGGGCGTTCTTTATCCCTGCCTTACAGGCAGCCATATTCCGTCTTTGGGGAGCAAAGGTTACATTTGGGAAGTGAAAGACCTCGGAGGCATAAATAAGAACATCTTGTGAGGAAAACAGAGCATGACAGCAAAGAGGAACTTCTATTACCTAAAAGCAAATTAGATACCAGTTCCCGTGATTCTTAAACAGAAGAGACCTTTGTTTCTGCATCCGCAGTATCCAACTGTGTGATGCTTATGTCATGAAATGAATTCTCAGTTGTCCGTTTGCCTTCTATCGATCTCTCTTTATCTGTTTCTCTCTCTGTCCGACTGTTTCACACAACCACACACACACACGCAGATAAACAGATGCACACATACATACATACATACATACACAGACATATGTGCGGGCCCACACACACAAGACACACACACACACACACACACACACACACACACACACACACACACACACACACACACACACACACACACACAATCATCATCATCATCATCATTATCTTTCTTCCCCTCCCTTTCCTTCCAAGAAACCCTCCCCTCCTTCCCCCTCTCTCTCTCCCTCCCTTCCCCTCTCTCTCTTTGTCTCTATCTTGATTGTTTCCCCCTTACCGGATCTGGGATACGAACAGATGATGACGTCATCATCCCTCAAAGGAAATGACTTGATGACATCAAAATTGATGTCTCTCAAGAACCAGTTGACAGATTCTCCGTTATGAGCTTTGTAAAAGGTCAGTGTATCGCCCCCGGCGTCGGCGAGTTTGAAAGGCGGCTGCTCCATCTCCCGTAGATCTGCGATTCCCTGGGAACACACACACACATACACACACACACACACACACACACACACACACACACACACACACCACCACGCACGCACACCACGCACACACACACACACACACACACACACACACACACACACAACAAAACAGAAGTTTATGAAGAATTTTAGACCCTGTATTGCTTTATTTGGTGGAGCCCAGTAGGTTCAAGTTCTGGTGTCTTAAGTTCAATCCTAGCCTACAACATTAACTATTGGCCTAATTGCTGCCTATAATAATGCTCCGATCATCTTGTGGTATAATAATTTCCTTAGTACTGTTCTCTCTGTCCCTCCTTCCAACCCCCCCCCCCCCCCCCAGTCTATCTCTCTTCTGCGTCCATTTCCAGATATTCCTGACGCAATGGGTTTTGTGTAAGCTCCAACCATTTCGTGTTATAATCATTTATTAGTTCTGTTCTTTCTCTCATCCCTCCCCATTCTTCTATCTGCCTCCATCAAGACTGTCTCGTT
>JAPXFY010000027.1:52974677-52977177 GCA_030674185.1 Monoplex corrugatus
CATCTTGATACTTAGTCTAACATACCTATCCATAATCCAGTAATAAAAAGATAATTTGCTTGGTCGATGATATTGGAGAAGAACACAGTACTGGACACACCAGACACAACTATTACACACAACTTATGCAACTTTATAGATGAGTCATATAAACTTTCAGTTTATTTTGTAAACCCACTGGGATTTTAGATAGACGTATAATGTCTTCTGCCATCAATATGATAATGAGTTCGACCAGGATAGGTGTCAGAATTTCCCCATACCTGCTTTTGTTAAAAATATATCACGCTAATTCATTAAAAGAGAGAGAGAGAGAGAGAGAGAGAGAGAGAGAGAGAGAGAGAGAGAGAGAGAGAGAGAGAGAAAGATGAAATAGAACAGGGCCATAAACATATCCCTGACTCACTTCACAAAAATAGTTCATGTGGTTAGAGAGTTCGGTTCTGTGTTGTACATGTGCTTTAACATTGCTATACACACTTCTCATACTGTAAAACAACTTACCATACATTCCTTTCTTCTGTAAAACAGGCCAAAACAGTTTCCTACGTACAGAGTCAAACGCTTTCTAAAAGTCGTTAAAGACAACGTACAGTCTGCAGTTAAATAAACACTGTTTTTAAATCATTAAAGACAACATACAGTTTGCAGTAAAATTAAACTCTGGTTTTAAATAATAGCGAGAAGAGTAAATATGTGGTATACAACTGAAAAGTCTTTTCTAAATCCTCCTCAGTAGTCACCAGTAGATGCATTTATTTCAATCCTTGGCTGAAGTTTCTGATTAACAGTTAAATTAGTCTACATATTTTGTCACTTATATCTGAAAAAGAACTGCCCTTGTAACTGTTTTAGTCAATGCATTTCTTGTACAGTGGTTGGAACATGGATTGTGTCAAGTTTCTGGTTACACACCTTTCTTGAATAGCTCGTGAAACATTTTAACAACAAAAAACCCCCAACTTTTGGGAAATGTTTCATTATTTCTGCATAAGTGCCCTTTGCAGAAAGCTGGAGGGAAAGAGAAGACCAGGTAGACCCAGGAGAAAATAGTGGACAGACTTGCAGGGTGGCTGAGGACAGAGAGGGTGGAAGACGTGCTTGCATCGACAAGGGATACATGCATATGAGAAGGCCATAGTCGCCAACTCCATGTGGCAGGGCACATGATGATGATGATGAGTACCCCTTGGTCAACAAGTGAGTGATACAAGGAAGTACATAGAACCCCTACGCTAGGACCTCAAGACTTCGCCATCGCACATGAATTATGTGCCAGCTGATAACTTATATGCCTTCACCATTTAGGATCTTTTTCATCACATGATATCTATTACTTCGATGCATTTATTCCCAGCAGAGAATCGTTATCTTGAAAACTGAAACTAAAACTGAATTGCCACAAAAAAATTGAAAAGAAGTTTGAGAGAAAAAAATGTAGGTTCAGTAGGTGAAGTGGAACATCTTGCAGCCCGCATCGCTTTGGCCCAGTAGGCATCAAACTGTTCGTTCTGTGCCACAGTGAACCATTCTTCCAGCCTCCTGTCCCCCCTGAAAATGGATCAGTCCACTTTTGTTAATCAAGTGGACCAGTTCATTTGTCGATTAACCTTTTGACTCCGCACCCTGTCCACCAGCATTCTTCATTGTCACATTGGTAGCAAAGCAAAAACTTAACCTTTGACTCCCTCACCCTATCCACACTTCCTCAGGAAGCTGATGGATAGGGAGGGATCAAAGGGTTAAATTTTGCAGTTGGTAGATAGGGTGCAGGTTGGGCAACGAAAGGACTTCAAATATACTAGTAACATTTGTCAATCAAACAGACCTCTATTTCTATAATCAAATAGACCAGGTATTTCACAATCAAATAGACCAATCCACTTTTGTCAACAAATAGACAGTTCTTTATCAATAATAGACAATGCACTTTTGTCAATCAAATAGACCAATTCATTTTTATCATGAAATAGACCATAAGTCACTTTCGTCAATAAACAATAGACTGTCTATTTTTCATCATAATGAAATATCAGACCTAGTCACTTTTGACAAATCAAATAGAACAACTGTCAGTGAAATAGACCAGTCCATTTTCAACTCAAATAGACCAGTCCATTTTGTCAACAAAATAACCGATCCACTTTCGTTAATCAAGTAGACCAGTTCTCCTTGTTCATAAATAGACCACACCAAATTTGTCCAATGAAATAGATCAGTTCATTTTTGTCAAGAAAGAGACCAACTACTTTTGTTCTCTAAACAGATAGTCACTTCTGTCCATTTAACAGACTAGTATGCTTCTGTCCATCAAGCAGACAGTCTATTTTGTCCATCAAACAGACCATCTATTTTTGTCCATCAAACAGACCAGTCCACTTTTGTCCATCAAACAGGCTAACCATTTCTGTCCATCAAAGAGACCAGTTCCATCTTTGTCCATCAAACAGACCAGTCCATTTTTGTCCATCAAACAGACCAGTCCATCTTTGTCCATCAA
>JAPXFY010000027.1:52987177-52997177 GCA_030674185.1 Monoplex corrugatus
TTTGTGACAAAATGGTTGCACCAGTCTGTAGCACACATAACAGCTTCGTCAGTACACACATGGTGCATAGCACACATAACAGCTTCGTCAGTACACACACACGGTGCATAGCACACATGACAGCTTCATCAGTACACACACGGTGCATAGCACACATAACATCTTCATCAGCACACACACGGTGCATAGCACACATAACACCTTCATCAGTACACACATTGTATGCGACATTACATGCATGTTTGTTTCACTGTGCTATAATACTTACAGCATGATACATACAGCAGAGACAGAGAGAGAGAGTGTGTGTGTGTGAGAGAGACAGACAGAGACAGGGACAGGGACAGACAAACAAACAGAGAGGGAGAGAAAGACAGAGAGAGACAGAGAGTGAGAGAAAGAGAGACAGAGAGACAGAGAGACAGAGAGAGAAAAACACACACAGAGAGAGACAGACAGACAGAGAGACAGAGAGAGAGAGAGACAAAGAGACAGAGAGACACAGACAGAGAGACAGAGAGAGAGACAAAGACAAAGACAGCAACAGACATACAGAGAGGGAGGGAGAGAGAGAGAGAGAGAGAGAGAGAGAGAGAGAGAGACAGAGAGACAGACAGTCAGACAAAGAGAGAGAGAGAGAGAGAGAGACACAGAGAGAGAGAGAAAGAGAGAGATACAGAGACAGAGAGAGAGAGAGTGAGAGACAGACAGACAGACAGACAAAGAGAGAGAGACACAGACAGACAGAGAGCCAGCTGATTCAGACAGACAGACAGACAGGATACATAATGTAGAGTGACCTGCACAGAAAACGAGGGGAAACAAATAATAATATAATATAATAAGGTAGAAAGAAACTCTAGGGAGAGCTAGACAACAGAAGGTCTTCAGAGAAGTAACCCCCTTTAGACAAGTGTTTCGGCCCTGAATTCCTTACACTCTCGGGGGGCCGGGCCACATCCAGGTCATGACTCCTGGATGCCCTTCTGCTGCTGTCTAATATAATAATAATTAATAATAAAATATAATAATTACAATATAATTACAATATTTATATAGTGCAAAATCTTGATAAAATCAAATCTAAGCGCTGAAACACACACACACGCACGCACGCACACACACGCACGCACGCACGCACACACACACGGACCCACGCACACACACACACACACACACACAACACACACACACACACACACACACACACACACACCACACGCAGCTATAAATGGGGAGAAAGAATAAAAACAATGGAAAATTATAGAGAGCATATTATATACAATTATATATTACAATGTGATTCCCCTCCAAGTGGAGACAGGCTGCAGAGGGGATTGAGTGAGGTCAGGATTTTATGCAGAGGAGAAAAGGTGAGTTTTGAGAGCGGACTTGAAGGAGACAAAAGTAGGTTGCTGACGGACTGAGAGAGGAAGTTTGTTCCAGGAGAGCGGACCAGAAACAGAGAAGGCTCGTGGACCATAGGTATTGAGCTTAGTGCGTGGAAAGCGAAAAGTCAGAAGATCGGAGGCAGAGCGGAGGGTACGTGAGGGAACATAGATCTCAAGTAGGTTTGACAGGTAATCGGGGCTGCGTTATTGAGGCTTTTGTAGCACATGGTGTCTAGTTTGTACTGTATGCGCTTTGATACAGGGATCCAGTGAAGTTGTGCCAGGAGAGGAGATATGTGGTCAGCTTTTTTCTTTTTGAGTACAAGGCGTGAAGCATAGGTATTGAGCTTAGTGCGTGGAAAGCGAAAAATCAGAGGATCGGAGGCAGAGCGGAGGGTACGTGAGAAATGGAACTTAACTTACTGTAGCTACGAATATCCTATCAGTTAATGAGCCAGTTGACCTTCCTCCACTTTCACTGTTCTACTTGTTGGCTTAGGTGTCTGCGCGCGCACGTACAGATTTGGCCTGAACTGGAACAGGCTAACCTATTTTTCTGTCTTGACCTGGATTCGCATTGTTTGTATTCACCTTGGCTGGGTGAAAAAGCATAGAGAGAAAAATATATGATACGTGAACGGCCGTGTTTCTCAGCAATGGCTTTATGTCTTCTCTTCTCTTCTCTTCTCTTCTCTTCTCTCTCTTCTCTCTCTTCTTTCTTCTTCCTCCTCTCTCTCTCTCTTCTCTCTCCTCTCTCTCTCTCTTCTTCTCTCTCTTGTGTCTACTGTCTTCTGTCTCTGTCTGTCTCTGCTCTTCTCTGTCTTCTGTCTCTGTCTCTGTCTCTGTCTCTGTCTCTTTCTCTGTCCTGTCTGTCTCTGTCTCTTCGTCTCTGTCTCTGTCTCTCTCTCTCTGTCTGCTGTCTTCTGTCATGTCGTGTGCTGTCGTGTCTCGTTCTCGTCTTCTGACATGTGTACTCTGTCATTGGTGTGCATTGTGTGTGTGTGTGTGTCTTGTTGTGTTGTATTTGTTGTGTGCATGTGTGTTGTGTGTGTGTGTGTGTGTGTGTGTATGTGTGTGTGTCGTGTGTGTAGCAGTGTGTGTATGTGTAGTGTGTGTGTGATGTGTGTGTGTGTATGTGTGTATGTGTGGAGTGTGTGTGTGTGTGTGTGTGGTATGTGTGTGTGTGTGTGTGTGTGTGTGTGTGTATGTGTGTGTAGTGTGTGTATGTGTGTGTGTATGTGTGTGTGTGTGTGTGTAGTGTGTATGTGTGTGTGATGTGTGAGGTGTGTGTGTGTATGTGTGTGTGTGTGTGTGTGTGTGTATGTGTATGTGTGTGCAGTGTGTGTAGAGTGTGTGTGTGGTGTGTGTGTGTGATGTGTGTGTGTGTTGATGTGTGTGGTGTGTGTATGTGTGTGTGATGTGTGTAGTGTGTGTGAGTGTGTGTAGTGTGTGTGTGTGTGTGTGTTGTGTGTGTGTGTGCAGTGTGTGTGGAGTGTGTGTGTGTGTGTGTGTGTGAGTGTGTGTGTGTGTGTAGTGTGTGTGTGTTGTGTGTGCAGTGTGTGTAGAGTGTGTGAGTGTGTGTGTGTGTGTGTGTGTGTGTGTGCAGTGTGTGTAGAGTGTGTGTAGTGTTGTGTGTGTGTGTGTGTGCATGTGTGTAGGTGTGTGTGTGTGTGTGTGTTGTGTGGTGTGCATGTGTGTGTGGTGTGTGTGTGATGTGTGAGTGTGTGAGTGGGGTAGTGTTGTGTAGTATGTGTGTGTGTGTGTGAGTGTGTGTAGTGTGTGTGTGTAGTGATGTGTGTGTAGTGTGTTTATGTGTGTGTGTGTGTGTGTATGTGTGGTGTAGTGTAGATGTTTGTGTGTGTATTGTGTGTATGTGTGTGTGTAGTAGTGTGTGTAGTGTGTTTATGTGTGTAGTGTGTGTGTGTGGGTAGTGTGTGTTGTAGTGTGTGCAGTGTGTGTAGAGTGTGTGTAGAAGTGTGTGTAGTGTGTGTGTGTGTGTGTGTGTGCAGTGTGTGTGTGTAGTGTGTGTGTTGTGTGTGTAGTGTGTGTGTGTTGTGTGTGTAGTGTGTGTATGTGTGTAGTGTGAGAGAGAGAGAGAGAGAGAGAGGTGGTGTGTGTTTTGTGTAGTGTGTGTGTGTGAACGTGTGGGGGTGGGATGGGGTATATTGTGTGTCTGTTACTGTGTTGTGTGTATGTGTCATGAGTGTTTGTGTGTGTGTTCTGTGTGTATGTCAATGTGTGTGTGTGCGTGTGAGAGAGAGAGAGAGAGAGAGAGAGGTGTGTGTGTGTGTGTGTGTGTGTGTGTAAAAGAGAGAGAAAAATGGTAAACAAGATTTCCTCAGCTAGTCGTGGCCTGATCTTTCCCATAGTTTGATCAAAGGTGTGGACTGTTGAAAACTCATAAAAACATCGCTTTGGAAGTTAAAGCACAAAGGTCAAGGTGACATGGACCAAAGAGGTGACTAAAACTAGCCCTTTTCAAGGACGACTTGTGAACAGAACTTTTTCAGGAACTTTTTGACAATGTTTCAAAATTTGTTTCCGCTGTTGTGATAAGCTACCATTATCCTCAGTGGGGGTCTTCTTGTATCACACCTGAAGTTTCTTCAAGGTAACAAACAATGGGAAAGCTGGAGGGAAAGAGAGCACGGGTAGAAGACCCAGGGAGAAAATGCTGGACAGACTTGCAGAGTGGCTGGGGACGAGGAGGGTGGGGGAGATGCTAGGGGCAACGAGAGATAGAGGCAGATGGAAATCCATGATGCCACACCATGCGGCAGGGCACCTGATGATGATGATGAACAAACAACCTTAACAAGTGCATAATCTGAATTACTGATATGTTTTTTTTTTGATTAGACAATAGAGAGTGGCAGAATGAGCTTGACTATATTATTTCTCGTCGTCCATCTTTCTTTTTCCGTCAAGAAGCAAAACGAATTAGGCAGTTCTATTAATGGAGAATGGTGTGACACGCACAAATCTTCTGCTCGGATACAGGATGTGAATTCGTCAGCATGATACATAAAGGTCCCCCCCCCCCCCACCCTCGTGAGGATGCCGAGGGCTTTTTCAGTATAAATAGTATCCCCACCTTCTGGAATCTCTGTGCTAGAAATTTTCTTTCTGTTACTCTCTGTGTTTCTTTCTTCATTTTTTACTTTCTGTCATTTCTTCCTATCATTTTCTGCTTCTCAGGTCCATTCACCTGTATGTATTGATGAAGTCTTACGTACTTTCTCTTAGGATTGATCATTTGGGCACATGTATTAAGTGTATTTTGGGCTCTAGGGAAGTGAGATGTGTGGAAGCAATTTTAGGTAATTTAGGCCTGTTTTATACATGTTTTGGTGTCCTTAGTTATGTTTAAATTTGTATCTCTCTCTCTCTCTCTCTTCTTCTTCTTTCTTTCTTTCTCTCTCTTTGGGCGTTGATGCTGTGTACCACCAGGCTAAATACAATGGAAGGGAATAAACGACGTAGTTGAACATTATGAAAGGCAGAGTTACAGAACGTGGCGAATATTGTGATCCTTCCTCACCTGCTTTGTAAATAATGCTGTCGTGTGTCGCTTTTTAAAAAATCAAACTGCGTCTTCTGTATGTCAATAACCTGTTGATATTATGGTACTAGTTTTCAACAATGTTAAGTTTTGTATGGTTCGATAACCCGTTTTATCAAGGATCATTGCACTTGGCAATGTTATCTGTGCTCACCTTTTTCAATCCTAGTTTGCACGTCACCTTAGTGACAGCAAAGCTATTGTCCTTATGCTGCTTAAAGCAGCAACTTCAGAGAATATCAGGCTACAACCATTTCAACACACACACACACCTACTTCAGGAAAGAAAAAGGAACAGAAAATGAAGTAACATATCAATGCATTCGCACACATAATTTAAGAAGATGCCTGCATTGAACCTGTCCAATTTCCACAGGGATTTAGAAGCATACCTGAATAAAATAACATAACTAGGTCACTAACAACATATAAATGGGCCTAAATTGCTAAAATGCTCTGCATAACTAATTTCCCCAGAGCCAAAATCTCTTAATATATGTCCAAATGTCTGTCCTAACAGAAATTATGAAGCCTTTATTGAACACATACAGGTAAATGGACCAGCAAGGCTGATATGATGAAATGACGAAAGCAAAGAACAGACAGAAAGAAAGAGAGTGACAGAAAAGAGGAAATTTCTACACAGAATTTCCAGAAGGTGGGATACTGTCTATACTGAAAGAACCACCGTCATCTCCATGGCTCTGCCACAGAACTGGGACACTGTGAACAATACTTGATGATGATGACAATGAGGATGATAATCGTGATGCCAAGAGTTACATCTGGGATTAGACTGCATGACGGGCTGTAACCTGTGCTTTTGGCATACAAGATTGAGCAACAGCTACAATGACGCATCGTGAGTGTATGAGACTAAATATGTGGTCCCAGTCTTCACAATGAGCCCACACCATTCCTATTCACTATCTACATCTATTACTATCTATCTATCATTATCTACCATAAGGCGTTTTGTGTGGTCACAACTCCACCATGCATGGCAGGAAATGTGTGTCTCCCACCACAAAGTATAATAGGGGCTGGAGATGTCGACTCGACTCAACCGAGTATCTGGGGATTGAGTTCTTCATTCTGACCAAGTCTATTAGGGATGCTTCTAGTTTTGACAACATCTCAGCACAAAACTGGGGAAGGGAGACTTAAATAAATTCGTACTTTCACAAAATCAGCAGAGAGGGGACAGACGAGTGGACGGATCAACGAACTAGAACAGTCAAACCAAACATTAGCCCATTCCAAAATGAGGAGAATACAGGTTTTTGCATATACACAGCATGGCCCATGCATTATTGTAGGTCATAATCTTGATATTAGTCTACGTCATATATCTTGATACTTAGTCTAACAATACCTATCCATAATCCATAATAAAAAGATAATTTCTTGGTTGCTGATATTGAGGAGACTAGTACTGGACACCCAGCACACTATTACACACAATTCACATAAACAATTAAAACAAAGAACTGAAGTCAAGTTATTCAAATCATAATCATGATAAGATATTTGGACGTGTCCATTATTCAGACAATAATACCAAACGACAGAATAGTATGCTACAAAGACGATTCACTGTTCAGACAACAGAGGTACTTTTCACAAAATGAGGAAACTAAATGTGCCGTTTAGCAGTATAATACGGACGGTCCAGCTAGCTCAGGTGTTAAATCGTATGCTGATAGACGGGACGTGATTCAACCCTCATCAGACCACATACTGATTATGGCCACTCACTGTTAAAAACATCAACTTCATGTCTGAGTTCAAGCCCATTATTACGAGGCGGTTTACACAACAGCAACGAACAAAAACAAAACACACAACAACAATCCAACAATACTGACCAACCAACAATCAACCAACACTCAACTAATCAACCATCTACTCAACTAATCAACAGCCAACAATCGACCAGCAGCCACCTTTCTTCTGTGAAAACAGAGCCAAAAAGTTTCCTACGTACAGAGTCAAACGCTTTCTAAAGTCTAAAGAAACGTACAGTTGCAGTTAAATAAACATGTTAATCGTTAAAGACAATACAGTTTGCAGTAAAATTAAACTCTGGTTTTTAAATAATAGCGAGAAGAGTAAATATGTGATATACAACTGAAAAGTCTTTTCTAAATCCTCCTCGTAGTCACCAGTAGATGCATTTATTTCAATCCATGGCTGAAGTTTCTGATTACCAGTTAAATAGTCTACATATTTTGTCACTTATATCTGAAAAAGAACTGCCCTTGTAACTGTTTTAGTCAATGCATTTCTTGTACAGTGGTTGGAACAGGATTGTGTCAAGTTTTCTGGTTACACACCCTTCTTGAATAGCTCCTGAAACATTTTAACAAGAAAACCCCCAACTTTTGGGAATGTTTCATTATTTCTGCATAAGTGCCCTTTGCAGAAAGCTGGAGGGAAAGAGAAGACCAGGTAGACCCAGGAGAAAATAGTGGACAGACTTGCAGGGTGGCTGAGGACAGAGAGGGTGAAGACGTGCTTGCATCGACAAGGGATACATGTATATGGAAGGCCATAGTCGCCAACTCCATGTGGCAGGGCACATGATGATGATGAATGAGTACCCTTGGTCAACAAGTGAGTGATACAAGGAAGTACATAAAAACCCCTACCTAGGACCTCAAGATTCGCCATCGCGCATGAATTATGAGCCAGCTGATAACTTATACCTTTGACATTTAGGATCTTTTTCATCACATGATATATATTACTTCGATGCATTTATTCCCAGCAGAGAATCGTTATCTTGAGAAACTGAAACTAAAATGAATTGCCACAAAAAATTGAAAAGAAGTTTGAGAGAAAAAAAATTGTAGGTTCAGTAGGTGAAGTGGAACATCTTGCAGCCCTGCATCGCTTTGGCCCAGTAGGCATCAAACTGTTCGTTCTGTGCCACAGTGAACCATTCTTTCCAGCCTCCTGGTCCCCTGAAAATGGATCAGTCCACTTTTGTTAATCGAGTAGACCAGTTCACTTTAGTCGATTAACCATTTGACTCCTGCACCCTGTCCACCAGATTCTCATTGTCAACCATGGTAGCAAAGCAAAAACTTAACCCTTTGACTCCATCACCCTATCCACCTATACAGAAGCTGGTGGTAGGTGAGGGAGTCAAAGGGTTAAGTTTTGTAGTTGGTAGATAGGGCGCGTTGTCGAAAGGTCAAATAGACTAGTATACATTTGTCATCAAACAGACTGTCTATTTCTATCAATCAAATAGACCAGTTTATTTTTATCAATCAAATAGATCAATCCACTTTTGTCAATCAAATAAACGGTAACAGTTTCATCAATCAAATAGGCCAATGCACTTTGTCAATCAAATAGACCAGTCTATTTTTATCAAATGAAATAGACTAGTCACTTTTGTCAATCAAATAGACCGATTCATTTTCATCAAATGAATAGACTAGTCACTTTTTGTCAACAAAAAAACCGATCCACTTTCGTTAATCAAGTAGACCAGTTCATCCTTGTTCATCAAATAGACCACACCAAATTTGTCAATGAAATAGATCAGTCCATTTTTGTCAAGGAAATAGACCAGTCTACTTTTGTTCCCTAAACAGAATAGTCTACTTCTGTCCATTTAACAGACTAGTATGCTTCTGTCCATCAAGCAGACTAGTCTATTTTGTCCATCAAACAGACCAATCTATTTTTGTCCATCAAACAGTCCAGTCCACTTTTGTCCATCAAACAGGCTAGTCCATTTCTGTCCACAAAGAGACCAGTCCATCTTTTGTCCATCAAACAGACCAGTCCATTTTTGTCCATCAAACAGACCAGTCCATCTTTTGCCCATCAAACAAACCAGTTTACTTCTATCCATCAAACAGACCAGTTCTCTTCTGTCCATCAAACAGACCTGTCCATTTTGTCCATCAAACAGACCAGTCCAATTTTGTCCATCAAACAGACCAGTCCACTTCTGTCCATCAAACAGACCAGTCCATTTTGTCCATCAAACAAACCAGTCTACTTTTGTCCATCAAACAAACCAATCCATCTTTGTCCATCAACAGACCAGTCACATTTTGTCCATCAAACAGACCAGTCCATTTTGTCCATCAAACAGACCAGTCTACTTTTGTCCATCAAACAGACCAGTCCACTTTTGTCCATCAAACAAACCAGTCCACTTTTGTCCATCAAACAAACCAGTCCATTTTTGTCCATCAAACAGACCAGTCCACTTTTGTCCATCAAACAAACAATCCATTTTGTCCATAACAGACCAGTCCACTTTTGTCCATCAAACAGACCAGTCCACTTTTGTCATCAAACAGACCAGTCCACTTTTGTCCATCAAACAAACCAGTCCACTTTTGTCCATCAAACAGACCAGTCACTTTTGTCCATCAAAACAAAACACAGTCCATTTTGTCCATCAAACAGACCAGTCCACTTTTGTCCATCAAACAAACCAAGTCCAAATTTTGTCCATCAAACAGACCAGTCCACTTTTGTCCATCAAACAACCAGTCCACTTTTGTCCATCAAACAGACCCAGTCTACTTTTGTCCATCAAACACCTAGTGCATTTTTGTCCATCAAACAAACCAGTCCACTTTTGTCCATCAAACAGACCAGTCACCCACACTTTTGCACATCAAACAAACCAGTCCACTTTTGTCCATCAAACAGACTAGTCTACTTTTGTCCATCAAACACAGTCATTTTGCCATCAAACAAACCAGTCCACTTTTGTCCATCAAACAACCAGTCCACTTTTGCCATCAAACAAACCAGTCCACTTTTGTCCATCAAACAGACCAGTCCACTTTTGTCCATCAAACAGACTCACTTTTGTCCATCAAACAGACAGTCACTTTTGTCACATCAAACAAACAGTCCACTTTTGCCATCAAACAACCAGTCCACTTTTGCACATCAAACAAACCAGTCCACTTTTGTCCATCAAACAACAGTCCACTTTTGCACATCAAACAAACCAGTCTACTTTTATCCATCAAACAGACCATTCCACTTTTGTCCATCAAACAGA
>JAPXFY010000027.1:53007177-53017177 GCA_030674185.1 Monoplex corrugatus
TTCTTCCTATCATTTTCTGCTTTGCTGGTCCATTCACCTGTATGTGTTCGATGAAGTGTTACGTACTTTCTCTTAGGATTGATAATTGGGTACGTGTATTAAGTGCATTTTTGGCTCTAGGGAAAATGTGATATGCTGAAGCAATTTTTTGGTAATTTAGGTCCGTTTCATTTTGTATGTTTTAGTGTCCTTAGTTATGTATAAATTTCTCTCTCTCTCTCTCTCTTTCTTTCTTTCTCTGTCTGTCTGTCTGTTTATCTGTTTGTCTGTCTGTCTCTCTGTCTGTCTGTTTCTTTCTCTCTCTCTGGCTGGGCGTTGATGCTGTGTATCACCAGGCTAAATACAATGGAAGGGAAGTAAACGACGTAGTTGAACATTATGAAAGGGCAGAGTTACAGAACGTGGCGAGAATATTGGTGATCCCTTCCTCACCTGCTTTGTAAATAATGCTGTCGTGTGTCGGCTTGTTAAAAAAAATCAAACTGCCAAGCCCTGTATGTCAATAACCTGTTGAGTACTAGTTGTCAAACAAGGTTAAGTGTTTTATGGGTTTGGCATAGAAAAAATACCAGTCCTCCTACATGAAATTTATGACACTGGAAAAATCCCCAAAGATATGTCAAAATCAATTTTCATTGCACTTCCAAAGAAGACAGGGGCTACAGAATGCGAACTCCATCGCACAATCAGTTTGATGAGTCATGTAACAAAAATCCTGTTAAGAATAATCATAATGAGGACAAGGAATAGAATCAAAAGAGAAATAGCAGAAGAACAGTGTGGATTTGTGGAGGGGAACGGAACTATTAATGCCATATACATCCTAAGAACTATCATAGAGAGGTCAATTGAGATGAATAAGGATTTGTATTTATGCTTTGTTGACTATACCAAGGCTTTCGATCAGGTACGACATGATGAATTGATCAACCAACTGGAGAGACTCAATGTCGATGGAAAAGATCTACGAATAATCAGGAATATGTACTGGGAACAAACAGCTGCAATGAGAATAGAAAACAATATAAGCTCTTTTCAAAACATCAAAAGAGGAGTCAGACAGGGTTGTGTTTTGTCACCAGATCTGTTTTCACTATATAGCGAAAATATCATGAGAAACCTAGAAGAAGACCCTGGATTAAAGGTTGGAGGGAAAATGATAAACAACATTCGGTACGCAGATGACACCGTGCTAATTGCAGAAAATGAAAGGGACCTACAAAACCTTGTGAATATACTAGAAACAGAAAGCAAAGGTAAGGGGTTGGAACTAAACAGCAGGAAGACTGAAGTCATGGTGATCAGTAAAAAACATGAAATCCCCTCATGCAAAATAACAGCAAATGGCACAACCTTGACACAGGTTAATAAGTTCAAATACCTGGGAACAGTCATTTCATCAGACGGCAGATGCACATCGGAAATAGCTGGCAGAATCGGCCAAGCCAAAACAGCATTCAAGAAGATGACAAGCATTCTTACCAACAAATGCCTATCAATTAACATCAGAAAGAGAGTCCTTGAATGTTATATAGAACCAATACTTTTGTACGGATGCGAGGCGAGGACAGTCAGCAAGCAAAGCCAGAGCAGGATCGAGGCAGCCGAGATGTGGTTTCTAAGAAGAATGTTGAGAGTTCCATGGACAGCAAAGAAAAAAAACGAGACAGTCTTGATGGAGGCAGACACAAGTAGATCACTCATAAGGAAGATTAGGAAAAGACAAGCAACATTTATAGGCCATTTTATGATGAAGGGGGATTTGGAGCACCTGGTCACAATGGGAAAGCTGGAGGGAAAGAGAGCACCAGGTAGACCCAGGGAGAGAATGCTGGACGGACTTGCAGAGTGGCTGGGGATGAGGAGGGTGGGGGAGATGCTGGGGGCAACGAGAGATAGAGATGGTTGGAAGTCCATGGTCGCCAACGCCATGCGGCAGGGCACCTGATGATGATGATGATGATAACCCATTTTATTAAGGATCATCGCACTTTGGCAGTGTTATCAGTGCTCACCTTTTTTCTGTCCTATTTTGTACGTCATCTTAATGACCGCAGAAGCTTATTGTTCTTATTGTTGCTTAAAGCCCACCCGACTGCGTAGACAATATCAGGGCTGTAAACGTTTCAATACACAACCGTACTTCAAAGGAGAGAAAAAAGGAACAAAAAATGAAGTACACATATCAATGCTTTCGGCACATAATCCAAGGAGATGCCCCTAGCTATTGACACTGTCAAGGGTTGTTTTGAACACTCGTCCAATTTATCACGCAGGATTTAAAAAGCATACCTGAATATAAAATGAAACTGAGGTCAATTACAAATATATAAAAAACGGGCCAAAATTGCCAAAATCCTCGCATAACTAATTTCCCAGAGCCAAAAATGCTCTTAATATATGTCCCTAAATGTCTGTCCTAACAGAAATTATGTAAGCCTTTATTGAACACATCACAGGTAATGGACCAGCAAGGCTGATAATGATAGGAAGAAATGACAAGAAAGCAAAGGAACAAGACAGAAACAAAGAGAGTGACAGAAAAGAGGAAATTTCTACACAGAATTTCCAGGTGTGGATACTGTCTATACTGAAAGAACCACGTCATCTCCATGGGGCTCTGTCACAGAAGCTGGGACAATGTGAACAATACTATAAATGATAATGACAATGAGGATGATAATCGTGATGCCAAGGAGTTCCATCTGGGATTGAGACTGCATGACTGGGCTGTAACCTGTGCTTTACTGGCATACAAGATTTGAGCAGCACTTTCAATGACACATCCTGAAGTGGATGAGACTTGACTATGTGGTCCCAGTTTTCACAACGAGTCCACAGCACTCCTAACTTTCTTCTTCTTCTACTTGGCGTACGCTGCTAAGAAGAAGAAGAAGAAAGTTAGGAGTGCTGTGGACTCATTGTGAAAACTGTAGGTAAGAATTGTTTGGGACTGAAAAATCCCACAATGATTTTTTTTCAATGACAGAATGAAGGGGATTTGATTACCCATGACCTTTCAATTGATTGTCTGTTGCGTTGAACCACCCTACCAAAGGGACTGGTTTGATCACCTCAGTCATCTTTGTATCATGAACAACTCAATTTAACCCTCTTGTATTTGTATTCTAGAGATTTGAACTGCCCCTAGATTTCGAATGTTCCCACGCTTTTTCCACCAAAATAGGGTTACTCTGTTCATGAGTACTCTGTGAGCATGTCTGATCAGATATAAAGTTAGAAATTTGTCAGGTGTCGGTAAGCATACTTTACTTGGATATCCAAGTGAGTACGTCTTTCTAACCACTGCCTGTCGTGTCATTGTCACCAAAGATGTCACCAAACATGAATAAATAAGTGACACATATATATGAAAACAAGAGAAGCACACCTATACGTGACCACAACACATACAGATGAGTAATGAATTAGAGTATGGCCTAGCTGAAGTGTCTAACAGCATTCCCGAGTGATAGTACTCACAGTGGTCACCAAATGTCACCAAGTACTCCTCAGGTATTTCACAGTTTGTTCAGGTAGGTTTTTTTTTCACTATTTTTCTTTCCATGACAGAACTACATGTACATTCAATGTTCATACTACAGTTTACGAATTGTCAGTACAAAGACAAAAAGAAATAATCCAAAGGCTTGGCATCAGCTGGCAGTGTATGATTTGGTCGGGCCAGTGTAACAAGCGGAATTTACTCCAGAGTTAAAAACCGCGGGCGCCAATTTTTATCGGGAGTAGAAACGGCGTACGAGAAATTTACTCCCTTGACCGAGCCGAAAGTACTCCCTCCACGAAAAAGTTGGCCCGCAGAATTTTACTGGGAGTAAATTGCGCGTACGCCAAATTTACTCCCCTCCCCCTCTGCTTCTTCCATCCTTTCTCTTTTTTTGAGGGGTAGAAGGGGGTGGGGGATGGTCGGGCGTCTCCGAGCATTCTAGGGGTGTGTATTAGAGTATCTTAGGTTTAGAGGTATTTGTCTGTGTGTTCGTCAGTGTGTACCTCATGCAAAGATGCCTGGAAATGGTTTTTTTTTTAGGTGGTGGTGGTGGTGGTTTCAGGCACCTGCAAGCATTCTAAGGGCATTTTAGGTATCTTAGATAGGTTTAGAAGTATTTGTCTGTGCGTTCGTCAGTGTGTACCTGATGCATAAATGGCTGGACGGGTATTTGGGAGTGTTTTGGGGCATCTTTAAGTATTCCAGGGGTGTTTTATGGTATCTTGGATGGGTTTAGAGGTATTTGTCACTGCGTTTGTCAGTGCGTACTTTATGCATAAATGCCTGGAGAGGTAATTTTTTGGGTGTTTTAGCGTGTTTGGGAGTAGCTTAGGGATGCTACACACACACACACACACACACACACACACGCGCGCGCCCCCATCACGGTCTGTCGAATGAAGGGGAGTAAAATCTCGCACGGGAGTAATTCTGGCATGTGTGCGGGGAGTACTTTTCTCGTGAAGGGAGTAAAAACCGCGTTACGCGGTTTTTACTCCGGAGTAAATTTATCTTGGAGAGTAAATTCCGCGTGTTACACCGGGACATCAAATTTCTTCACTGTCAGAGGAACCAGTGCTGGGTGCCACGATCGCTGGAGTGCGGCTAGCAGCTCGTTATCTTCTGTGTCGGTCTGCTCTCCTAAATCGCAGTTTTCATCATCTTCCCCCTCATCAACCTCAATGTCTGACTCAGCTACATCTTCTTCGTGTTTTTCTTACTCACGAACGGTAGTATTTAATTCCTCCTCTGAATAATCTGGAGAATCATCTGTATCCTGAAAACCGTCTGCTACAAAGGGCATGCCATTTTTTAACACGCTACGTGACATGAATGGAAATAGACCTACCCCCATCATCGTTTACACGCTCGACCTGTAGTGAATGGATGTGTGTGTACTTCTAAATTTACCAAGGTCATCTCATTGGATGATAAATAGCTTGCCAGTGTGAGAAACACGCGGTCAGTCCGTGATCAAAATAGCCTTCGCGTTTGGCCGACGCAGTCGGCTGCGGCCGTTCCGAAGCTAAATGGGTTTAGTGGGTTTGATAATACTTTCAACTTGATTTTTCTTGATCATAATAATTATCATCTGAATCACAATCATTATTATATTTTTCATTGATCATAGTAATTATCATCTGTATCACAATTACTATCTAACTTTTTATTGACATTTCTTTTTATTCATGTATTGATTTGTCTCTTTCGTTTATTATTGTTATATTTTTTATTGACATTTCTTTTATTCATGCATTGATCTGTCTCTCGTTTATTTATTTATTTGTGTCTATGTATTTGTGTATATTTATTTATTTATCTATTCATTTATTTATTTATCTTTTTTCTTTTATTCATCTATCTGTCATGGGGCGTTGTGTGCGCTCACAACTCCACCATGTACGACAGGGAATGCGTGTCTCCAATCACCAACTGTAATAGGGGCTGGGGATGTCGACTCGACTCTACCGAGTATCTGGGGATTGAGTTCCTTCTTGCTCGACCAAGTCTATTAGGGATGCTTCTAGTTTTGACACAGCACAGAATCTGCGTAAGGGAGAAAATGAATAACTTCGTACTTCCACATCATCAACAAAGAGAGGATAGACGAAGGGATGGAATCGACAAACTAGAACGGTCAAACCAAACATTCGCCCATTCCAAAATGAGGAGAATACAGGTTTATTAGCATAGACACAACACGGCCCATGCATTATTGTACGTCATACATCTTGAGGCTTAGTCTAACGTCATACATCTTGATACTTAGTCTAACGTCATGCATCTTGAGACTTAGTCTAACGTCATGCATCTTGATACGTAGTCTAACGTCATACATCTTGATACTTAGTCTAACTTACTTGGTGGATGATATTGGAGGAGAACACAGCACTGGACACACCATACACAACTATTACCTCTGCTTCGCTCAACTGTCCGTGCGCTCATTGAGGGCTCGGGACTCGACTGCCCTCTGTCTCGCCCACACGCACAGATGTCTGTGGTCTCACGTCTGTGGTCTCACCCCTAACGAAACTGCGTGGCACGCACTATCTGATGGTCCCTGGCTCTCTGCTCGCAGGGATCCGAGTCTACTTATTTGCGCCACCTTGTGGCTTCCTCGTGGCCCAACTGTTGTCCAGTTAAGGGATGGGGTGTTATCCAAGTGACTAACTGACCGTTCGACCCAACCGCTGGTGTATTTATCTCTTTGACCTCACCTGATGAGTATATATGCCCACCTGTTGGTCAGCAGTTTCTCTCTGATCAGTAAAGTTCTCTATGACTCCTGTAGTAATGAAAGATGGCTTACTAACACATGGCTAACTCGACAGCTATCTATCTGTCTGTCTGTCTGACTGACTGTCTGTCTGTGTATGTATGTATATGTATGTATGTATGTATGTAGATCTATATACATATGTATGTATGTATGTACATATATGTTATGTATGTATGTAAGTATGTATCCATGTATGCGTGTATGTACGTATGTATGTGTATGTGTATGTTATGTATGTATGTATGTATTATATGTTATGTATGTATGTATGTATTATATGTTTTATGTATGTATGTATGTATATACATCAAGATGGCGCTGGCTCATGGCAACAAGGCTATTCACTGTGCTGTAGTGTGCTTGTTTTTAGCGTGTCTGACAGTGGATAGAAGTGGGAGTGTGCACAAATACTCCTGTGAGGAACTTCTTGTTCGTAACTCTTTCAATCGTGAGCACAAACCTGCTTTTATGTATTCTTCGTCTGATTTTATTTTGGACAGTTCGCTCACTACAAACCCGCCATTTCACACACACCAAGACACGCCTCGTCAGGCCAGCACGAAAGAGGGGCAGGCGCGGCGGTGCGTTAGTACGTCCCCCTGTTCCAGCAGTGCTGCTTTCTAATGTTCGCAGTTTACAGGATAAAACTAACGAACTTTCAGCACTCATTCATGCCAGAAGGGACTACAGAGACTGCTCGGTGTTTTGTTGTATGGAAACATGGCTTCACGACAATATCCCTGATAATTTAATCACAGTCAATGGTTTTAGTCTTTTTAGGGCAGATCGGATTCCTGAATTGTGTGGAAAATCAACGGGTTGTGCTGTTTGTTTTATGATAAATACCAGATGGTGTTCTGACGTGGAAATTCTTTCTAAATCCTGTTCGCCTGACCTTGAAACTCTGTTCATTAGATGCCGTCCATTATATTCTCCACGTGAATTTGCTAGTGTTGTGCTCGCTGCTGTCTACGTTCCACCACAGGCCAATGCCAAGTCAGCCATCAGTCAGCTTGCTGATAAAGTAACAGCAGTTGAAAACTCCAATCCTGACTCTGGTGCTGGTACTTGGTGATTTTAATCACACCAAGATGAACTCTTTTCTGCCGAAATACAAACAGCAGGTTACGTGCGTTACGTGAGGACAAGATCTTGGACCATTGTTATTGCACAAAATCAGGCGCCTATCGCTCCGTGGCACGCTCACCGCTCGGCGCTTCAGACCACGCCACCGTCCTTTTTCTGCCCACGTACAAACAAAAAGTCAAAGCCGTGAAATCAGTGAAGAAACCTGTGAAAAAAAAAAGGTCTTCAGTAGCTATTGACACTGTCAAGGGTTGTTTTGATTGTACTGACTGGTCTGTGTTCAATGATGCATGTGAAAACTTTGATGAATATACTGACACCATTACCTCATACATAAGCTTTTGTGAAGACCTTTGTATTCCCACAAAAACTGTAACTATTTATGGAAATGCAAAGCCCTGGTTCTCCAAGGATATTAGTCAAAAATTGCAGGTAAAAGATTCTTTACACAGGAGTGAGAATAAATTAGAATACAACAAAGCAAAACGAGAAGCGCAGAAAGCAAGCAAGCAAGCTAAGAGAAAGAACTGCCAAAACCTAGAGCAGCAGTTTGCGTCAAATGACACTTGTGCAGTGTGGCAAGGTCTGCAAGCCATTACCCAGGTAAAGCAGAGGTCAAATATCTGTAACTCTGACCCCTCGCTTCCCGACCAGCTGAACCATTTTTACGCCCGCTTTGACAGGCAAAATAACGACCCACCTCCCTAAACTCTGCTTTCTTATTTTGGTGCCCCCACCTCTCCTCCCTTTATTGTAACTGAACAAGAAGTTAGATCCCTGTTCAAAAAGCAAAACGCTAGGAAAGCTGCTGGGCCGGACAACGTGTCCACAGCCACACTTAAGTCCTGTGCTGACCAACTGGCCCCTGTCTTCTGTGATATTTTTAATAAATGTCTAGAACTCTGTAAAGTTCCACCTGCTTCAAGTCTGCTACATTATTCCTGTACCCCAAAAGACTAAAGTCTCTTCCCTTAATGATTTCAGACCTGTTGCTCTCATCTGTGGCCATGAAAGTGTTTAAAAGAATTGTTCTGCGATTCCTGAAATTCGTCACTGACCATCTGTTCGACCCTTTGCAGCTTGCATATCGCGCAAACAGATAGTGGATGATGCTGTCTCCCTGTCAATTAACAACACAGCCCTGCACGGCCCCTACACGGGAGGTGACCATGAAACACTACACTGACACCACCAGAATGATGAAAACATTAGGATGGGCCTGGAACATGCCATGTTTTACTACTACTACTACTACTACTGGTACGACTAGAACGATTTTGACTACTACTACTACACTATAACTAGTACTACTACACTACTACTACTATGACAAGTACTACTACTACTACCACTACTACTACAACTACTACTACTACTAACAATGAAAATAACAACAATAACAACAACGATGATAATAATGATAATGATAATAATAATAATAATAATAATAAATAATAATATAATGATATAATATGACAATAACAATAATAGTATTAGTAATAATAATAATAATGATAATAATAATAATAACAACAACAATGGGTGTCCCTCAGTCTGGCTGTGAGATTGAATGATTACTCACGCCAGTAGGTGATCCAGGAGGCAGTTTCCTTATAAGCTGGATCATACCAGGCACTGGTGAACTTCATGAACTGACATGACAGTGTCCTTAGTAAGCTGGATCATACCAGGCACTGGTGAAATTCATAATAATAATTACATTCTTTTCACTGTTGTGATAGTCTACCATTGTCTTCAGTGGTCATCAAGTTTCATTTCAGCCAAAACTTCCTCATGGTCATAATGACCTTGACAAGTACACAATTCTGAATTTTCTGTAATGATGATCGTATGACAGAAGAAATTATCAGAATGGCATGAACATCTTGCTGATAACTACAAAATATTGTGATTTTTTGTGTTCATTTATTTTTTCGTTTGAAAAGAATGATTGTAAGGATGACTTGGCCACCCTTAGTGTTCTTTCTGTATGTCCTTTATATTGTTATGATTATGATAATGCTGCTGCTGCTGATCTTTCTCTTCTTAATATTGTTGTTGTTGGTGATGGTGGTGGAGCCAGTGATGAGTGCGTCTTAGAGATGAAAATCAACACAAAATGACATCTATCTCCGTCAGCAAAACACTAGCGACAGTAGAGGGGATTCCAGGAATCAAAACCTGGACGTGGCTTGGTTCCATGATATTGTAATGAGTTTAGGGCCGTTACATGTGCTTGAGGGCAAGGGAGGAGGGGGGGGGTGAGGGGAGCTTTCTCCTCTGAAGGCCTTCTGTACCTCTCAAATCTAACACAGCTTGCGCTACCCATTTAGCTAGCATAGAAGCAGATACAAAGTACAAAAACAGTAAGTTCAGAACACTCCTCAAAAAAGGAGCGCCCAAGCCTTACCTTTATACTCTGCAACTACCCTACACACAGCTATGAGAGAGGAGAGAAACACATACAATATATTGGTCTTATGTTTAAGATTGACATAGTCTTTTATTCTTGAACTGACCAAACACACACACATAGACAAGACAGAACATATACAGGGTTGCTTCCAAGGCATATAGGTAATACCAAAGAAATAAGAGGGAAGCAGGGAGAATTTTTTATAATA
>JAPXFY010000027.1:53027177-53052177 GCA_030674185.1 Monoplex corrugatus
ATCAATTTTCTTCCAACCTTTAATCCAGGGTCTTCCTCTAGGTTTCTCATGATGTTTTCGCTGTAAAGTGAAAACAAATCTGGTGACAAATTACAACCCTGTCTGCTCATCTTTTGATGTTTTGGAAAGAGCTTATATTGTTTTCTATTCTCATTGCAGCTGTTTGTTCCCAGTACATATTCCTGATTATTCGTAGATCTTTTCCATCAATATTGAGTCTCTCCAGTTGGTTGTGCGATGGAGTTCGCATTCTATAGCCCCTGTCTTCTTTGGAAGTGCAATGAACATTGATTTTGACATATCTTTGGGGATTTTTCCAGTGTCACAAATTTCGTTTGGGAGGACTGTTATTTTTTCAATACTAAATTCCTCCAGGGCTTGAATTATCTTTGTAGTAATGTTGTCTGGTCCTGGGGCTTTTCCTGGTTTCATCTTTTTCAGTGCTGCTCTAACTTCATCTTTCATTATAGGTGGTCCTTATAATTGTTCTTCGTTTCTGTCATCCTCAAAGAGGTCTTTAATGTACTCTCCCCATCTGTCCAGTATTTTGTCTTTTTCCATGATAAGCGTGCCATTTTTCGATTCTAAGCAACCAGTTGATGTGCATATATCTTTCCTGTGAACAATTTCTTCAGTTAGTCTGTACATACCCTGAGGATCCGTTGTGTGTCGGTCTTCTATTTCTTTGCATCTGTTTTCAGCCAAGCTTCCTAAGCTTCACTGCACCTATTCCTGGTTTCTTTGTTTATCTTCCAGTGTATCTCCTCGTTTCTCTTTGCCTTCCTCCATTCCTCCATCAATCCTAAAATTTCTTTTGTCATCCAGTTCTTTTTTGCTTTTCTATCTACTTCAGGGATTTCTTCACAAGCTTCATATATCGAATTTTTCAACTTTGTCCATTGTTCCTCAATGTCACTAACGTCTTCCAAAGCATTGAATTTGTTTTGAACATGTGCGTTAAATTTTTTACGTTTCACTTCATCTGTCTTTAAGAGTCCAAGATTTGGTTTGATATATATATATATATATATATATATGCATATATATATATATATATGTATATATATATATATATATATAGATATGTGTGTGTGTGTGTGTGTGTGTGTGTGTGTGTGTGTGTGTGTGTGTGTGTGTGTGTGTGTGTGTGTGTGTGTGTGTGTGTGACCTGCCAGCACGAAATCAGTCTTAACTAGCGTTTTGGGCATATTGAGATATACATATCACTGGAAAGTGTACATTCTTCTGATTATTTTGGTACTTGAATAAAGCTTGCACTAAAAAAATGTAGAAGTTATGTATGTTTAAAGTCATTAAGTTGTATGACGGCCATTTTGAGAAAATGGCCTCTAAAGGTTTTGTGTGTTCTCCTACACATTTCCCTTAAATTTCTTTATTTGGTGGCTTTGACCCAATTTGCTTCTAGTTTTAGCTGTCATTATCTGAAAGGCGCACCGAAGGGCTTTCTGTCAGTATATTACATGTGGGGTTCTGCGTAGGTTCAGTTCATGATAAGAGACAAAAATAGGTATTTTTGGTAGCAAATTGCGTTCTTTTTGCTGCATTAAACTACCATTTTGAATTGATTAATGATATTTTTGAAGAAAAAAATTCTGTGGGGGATAGATTATAGTTTACAGAAATCAATTTTGAGAAAAAAAGTCAAAACACCCTAGATAGACCCTCGGTCACCTTTTCAGCTCCTAGTGCTGTTCGACTGACTGCGAGTTAAGACTGATTTCGTGGTGGGAGGTCACATATATATATATACAAGCACACACGCAAGACCACAACCAGTATGAAATGATAATGGTACTGGTCAACGCAACATCAAGTCCCACTTCACCCATAGATATACAGAGCACATGAAAACCAAACATCATGGAGAAAGAAATCAGAAGAACACTGAAGAGATATCTCAAAGGACAAGGCTTAAATGACTGGCAGAGGCCTGGTGCTAGTGCCCATCTGGATAAAGAAAGGAACAAGAAAGACTGTAACACCTATAGACATATGTCTACCCTAAGTCAACGTTGGGAAGATACGCCAATATTTTAATTTAAAATCATGATCAGGACCATAGTTAAATATTTTCAATCGAAGCCCACTCTGAATTCAGACAGAGAAGAGAATGCACAGATGCTATTTTTGCACCTTGCTGACATTGCGAGTAAATATATGAACAGCAGAAGCAACTTCACCTCATCTTTGTTGATCAGGCAGTATCATTTATCCGCGTAAACAGAATGAATTTTTGGGAAATCTTAGAGCCATATGGAATTAAGGTCCAGTTCCTTGACAACATAGGAGCAATCTATGCAAATAGTGAGAGGGTGGTAAAGATTCCAAGGTGATTTTCCATCTGCTTTCAGGAAACATCTGGGGGTCCAACCTGGATGCAATTTAATACCACATGTGTCATTATCTGCATAGGCAACATTACTCAAGACGCAAACCCTAATCCCAAAGAACCATTATTCAATGATGACCAAGAAGTCATGAACTGTGACAAAACAACTGCAAAAACATGCAAACAAGTAAAACAATATTTGTAAAACCTTTGCCGTGAAATACGCAAGACAAAGATCAATTAGCTGGACGAATACCTGATAAACTACACATCAAAACCAAAGAGCAAATGTGTTAGAGAAAATGCACAATTTAAATACTCAGGAAGTTTATTTTTTACCAGAGATGAAAATGGAAAGAGATTGAGACCAGAGTCCAAAAGACAGATGCTGTAAACTACAAACTACACTCTTTGTTCTATAGTGTTTTACGAGTGTCAAACCTTTCTTGCCTTTTAACAAAACACTTGAGGCGTAGATCCCAACCTGTGAGATGATAGGTCTCAGAAGAACTGCCAGGAAGACCAAAGGAAACATTACTCATACCAGATCCAAGAGACGGTTGGAACAACATCTCTAAACCATAGCAAGGAATCATACTGTCGAAAATGGAAGTAGTCAAATTTGCCTGCTCTTTGAGCCTATAACAGCAGACACTGTTGCTTCAGAGGCAGAGGAAGTCAGGGCAGCGCTGATGGATGCACTGACAGACATGCTTAAAATCTGCAACATGATTCTTCGCCATTGACCCCATCTAGCTGCGGATCATAATCTTCATCCCCCCTCGAACCCTCCAGGAGAATGGGAAAAAAGTAAAGTGATTAAACAAATGAAACAAACAAACCAAAACAAAAAACAAAAAAACCCCAGATACGTGAATGTTTGCTTCTTGGGGTTTTAGGAAACATAATTATACACAATGCCAAATTGTACTTACCTGTAAACAAGGAACAATAGACAAAGACATGGACACTGACACGAACACAGACTCTCACTCTCACACACACGCGCGCACACACACACACACACACACACACACACACACACACACACACACACACACACATATATATATGTATATATATATATATATATAGATTGATAGATAGATAGATAGATAGATATGTATATATATATATATATATATATGTATATATATATATATACGGACACGCACACATTCGCACGTGCGCTCTCACACACATACGTGAATACACAAAAACTGTTGACTATAAGTGAGTGTGAAAAACAAAATGAAATGTATTGATACATCATCCCACCCTCTACCTCCTTCTTCCATTAATCTGAGTCAGGAAAATACGTAATTTTAGAGCTTGGAGGGATTTTAGAGGATGGAGGAGGAGGAGACGAAAGAGGAGGAGGGGGGTTGAACGAAACCTTTATAACAGCGGGTTGAATGAGATACAAGCACTGTCTCAACAGTACAGCTTTTCGCCCTGTTCTCACGTCAGCGCCTCCAAATTCTCATTTGTCTTTGAGGTTAGTATGCTTTGTTTTAGCATAAATTATCGTTATTACTATAAATCAATCTTGTTTAGCGCTTTTCCTCAAAATCTGGACTCACTGAGAATCACATAATCACACGTTTTAGTGGAACATGGAGAATGCACAATCTGCATCTTTGGAACAAGTGTGTGCTCGATGTTCTCATGTTTTCATAAGCCAGCCATTGACAACTTACAGGATCTTTTAACATGACTATTTGATATTCTACTTTCTGTCCAATTGTCTGATCGCTTTCAGTCGGTTGTTGTCAACGGAAATCAGTCTGAGCCTGTTCGGCTTTTTGTGGAGTTCATCAGGTATCTGTGTTAGGTCCTGTCCTGTTCATCCTTTATAGTTCACCTCTAGCCAACATCATCCACCAGCATGACATGAAACATCATTTTTATGCGGATGATTCACAACTACAGAATAGCACCACACATGAAAATATCACCTTCCTTATAACAGAAGCATCCAGCTGCTGCGTTGACATCCAGAACAGGATGACACAAAATAAACTACAGTTAAATGGTGATAAAACCGAAGTCATGCTTGTAGGTGATCAGTAAAAAATATGAAATCCCCCATGCAAAAGAACAGCAAATGGCACAACCTTGAGACTGGTTAATAAGTATAAATACCTGGGAACGATCATTTCACCAGACGGCAGATGCACATCAGAAATAGCCGGCAGAATCGGCCAAGCATTCAAGAAGATGAAAAGCATTCTTACCAACAAATGCCTATCAATTAACAACAGGAAGCGAGTTCTTGAATGTTATATAGAACCGATATGTTATACGGTCGTGAGGCGTGGACAGTCAACAAGCAAAGCTGGAACAAGCTTGAGGCAGCCGAGATGTGATTTCTAAAAAAGTTTCATCGACAGCAAAGAAAACAAATGAGACAGTCTTTATCGAAGCAGACACAAGAAAATCATTGATAAGGAAGATTAGGAAAAGACAGGCAACACTGATAGGCCATTTTATTAGGAAAGAGGAATTGGAGCAACAAAACACGAAAGCTGGAGGGAAAGACAGCACCAGGGAGACCCAGGGAAAAATGTTGAATGGACTTGCAGAGTGGCTGAAGACAGAGAGGGTGGAAGATGTGCTTGCGGCAACAAGAGACAGATGGAGGGCCATGATCGCCGACACCATGTGGCAAGGCACTTATTGGTGATGATGATACAAACAAATACGGTGAAAGGGATCACCCTGTCTACAGCCTCTTTCTACAGCGAACCAATTTGTAGTTTAACTGTTAACAATAAATGTTGAATTTTTGTTTTTGTAAAATATTTCTTTCCATTTACAAATATTTTTACCAAATCCATGTGCCTTTAGAACTTTGAATAGAACTTGTTAATCAAAGGAAACAAAAGCCTTTTCAAAGGCTAGGCAAAGTAAGAGTCCAGGCAGTTTTCTTTTTGTTGTTGTTGTTGTTGTTGTTGTTGTTTTTGTTTTTGTATCTAAGTAAATCGTAAATCAACCTTGTATTGTCTCTGATGTATACGTTTGGAATAAAGCCTGTTTGATTTTCACAAATCAAGTTTGGAAGGATCGTCTTGATTCTGTTGGCTATGCATGTAGCCCCAATCTAGTATAATACTTTAAGAAGTGAAATAGGCCTCCAGTTCTTTACATACTTCCTTGGTTTATCAGGCTTATGGATGCAAGTTGTAATCCTTCTTTTTGGGTTGCTGAAGGTTCCCTGTCTCAAAATGACTGGTTTGATTATCCTTTCAAAAGACAGACCCAGCTGCGTCTGACTAAAGTTTTTTTCTCAGGGGATTCCAGTTTTCCCTTCAACCCTTGGCTGTTGGTTTAGGATGTTTTTCTTCCCATTCCAAGATCAGACCAGATTCGTTGCACTAGGCATGATCCATTTACGTTATGGGATCCTTTACATTCCAAACAGTACTCTTCGCTATAGCATCACAGTTATAATTTTAGCCCTGGACCCTCTTCAGGATAGAACAATATTAATATGGCATGACCACTATTCAGAATTATTGCAGAATTCATCTCACTTCCGCGCTCATATAATTTTTTTTACTCAAAGACATTATGATGTCATTTTAGTAAGTTTATTTCTTTTCTCACACTGGAAGGAGCAGCAGTGAAGTTTCAGTCTTTTTCTCCTAATTCTTGTACCTGGTGTTTGTTTGTTTGTGATCTTACTCTTGACAAAGGCTAGTTGGCTGAAAATTTGCGCCTGTCTTGTTTTGTTGTATCATAAATACGCGTTCTTATTCTTGTTTCGGTTTTTCTTTGTTTTTGTTATTGTTTAGTTTTTTGTCTTGTTCCTGCTTTTTGCTTGTTCATATATGATGTTCTATTACTACCCAATTATGACACAAGACTTTTTAACTTCTAAACATAAACCACCCCACGTAATTTTTTTTCGTCTTATTTGTTTCTGTATTTATTTACTTTTTTCTTTATTTTCGTTTTATTTTTCTCCCTAAAACAACGTTAAAAGAAATAACGATATGACTATCGTTCACTATTTTCTGAAATCGTTTTGCATTGTCTGTGTATTTTTCTATTCGTGTCAAAACTTCAGCTTTTCTTGAAACCTAAATTCATGTTATGTTTTAGCTTGCTTTCCTACCAAACCCCAACTGACCTGCTTTTTTTCTATTTTGTGGAGTTCTTCTTTACCTGGTGTACCTACTGATCCTTCAGCTGCTTAGGAACCGACTGCGAGTGTAAAATGCGAAGACAGCACAGCAAGGCAAGGCAAAATCAAGGCATTGTATTGTATTGTATTGTATTGTACTGTACTGTACTGTATTGTATTGTATTGTATTGTATTGTATGGTATTGTATGAATCGTATTGTATTGCATCAAGATCTTGTCACAAAGGATATCCAATGTAATATTCACTGCAGCCTCATTTTATTTCCAATCTCTCTCAGTGTGTCTGCGCGTTACGACAGGGTGCAATAACAATGCAGATCACCCATATTATCTTTTGTGCAAGGTTTGTTTTACCTCACAGTGAGGAGTTTTGTGCATGGTTTGTTTTACCTCACAGTGAGGAGTTTTGTGCAAGGTTTTGTTTACCTCACAGTGAGGATTTTTGTGCAAGGTTTGTTTACTCACAGTGAGGACTTTTGTGCAAGGTTTGTTTTACCTCACAGTGAGGACTTTTGTGCAAGGTTTGTTTTACCTCACAGTGAGGACTTTTGTGCAAGTTTGTTTACCTCACAGTGAGGAGTTTTGTGCAAGGTTTGTTTTACCTCACAGTGAGGACTTTTGTGCAAGGTTTGTTTTACCTCACAGTGAGGACTTTTGTGCCCATGCATTCTTTTATGAATTCTTCTTGCATAAAGATTTTATCCACAATTCTGCATTTGTCCTTTCAGAATGAAGCTAGCACTTTTTCTCTGCCTGTGTACCCTGGCCACTGCATATGGTGAGTATCGTTTTTCAATTCCTGAAAGGATATTTATCTTTTAGTTGAAATAATTTACAAGAAAAAGAAGAAGAAAATTCAAAAGGCAAACAAATATTCCAATGTGCAGAATGATACCTTCTGTCTCTGTTTCAGTTTCAGTTTCCAGTTTCTCAAATATGACCTCTCAACGTTTGGAAAGAATTCCATATGCACCGATGCCACTGGTGCCATGTGATGGTGAAGATCCAGAATGTTTACATGGATATTTTTTCTTTCCTCTTTATGTGCTATTTGTTTGTATATCTGATTATCTGTTTAGTTCTTCATTGAATGATATAATGAACTGATTTCTTTTACTAAAAATGTGCATAGAATACGGTTTTAAGAACAGGATAATATTATAACCTCTTGTTTATTTTTATGGTAATTTACAAAAATCTATACCCTAACAAGAATGTAATGTTGTGGCAACGAATCCTCTTTGTATTCCCAATAATAGTATTAGTAGAAGTATTATTATTAGCATTATAAGTACTGCCGATAATTTAATTCAGTATTTATCTGCTTTCAACATAAACACCATCATGATGAAATCAAGACAATCTTTCACCTGTACATCTTCCCACCATTGTGAATGACTTCTATTTACATTGGTTTTTCATATGTTCGTTCTGTGATTTAACGTCTTTTCAGTTATAAGTGATATTAGACGGGGGAGGGGGGAGGGCGATTGCTCATATGTCACGTTACTTCAGTGATTAAGTTTTGTTAAAACCAACAAACTAAAAACTTGCATGTCTAGATAATTGTAACTCATAACACTTTATTGAATAAGCTTTTAACAATCAGTCATTTTAAACAAAGGATGTGCGCCCGGCAAATACCGCACAATAGGAGGACAAAGACGCTGTTCAGTCTTTGAATTTTCTACTAGTAGAAGATAAACTCATAGCTACAAATACAAAACAGATTTTCTTCCTGAATATTGTGGGCACAGGTTTAATATGGATAGTAAAAGGTCAAAAGGAAGAAGTTTTAATTTCAATTTTAGTTTCTCAAGATGACATCTTTGCGTTCAGAACGAATTCCATATGCACTGACATCAGCGGCTGATGCCATATAATGGATCCAAAATACTCGTGGCACACGCGTTAAGATTGCACATAAAACCACAGTTAGCCAGATCATGAGGTCTGCATAGCTTGTGGGTTTTATATCTTATGTATTTGTATCTAAACCTAAAGTCTGTCTAGCGGTAAAGCAGTATATGTCAATATGTATTTATAGTGTGTTAGTTTATTGACAAAGGTACGTTTATGAGGAATTGTTGTAAATAACAATTTACTTGTGGACTTATATATCATTTCACTTTATCATATCTTCTTTTTGCAGAAATCAGCTGACTGTGCTTCTGATATAACTATGCACAATCCACGATAGTTCATAATTTAAACGTCAAAGTCTGATACATCTTTAAACCTCACTGGAGTATTGGGGACAAAAAGATCACAGCTTCACACTCAGTATAAGACTATGGAATAAAGCTGAACACCTGAATGTCCAAAATGTAAAAGATAACTTCACAAAATTTGATAAATTTGGTTAATTTCATAAGATGATGTTTCTTTTTCCAGGTAAAACTTTCCAGAGGCACGTTTTTATCTATTATCCATTTATTGTTTATTTATATATTTATACATCTATTTATTTATGTAAATAAACGTTATGACGAAAAACATAAATATCATTTAATTCTTAAGCTTTTTTCCAAGGAAAACAAAGTCATCATCTTATTCATTTTCATACGAAAAAATATGTATTAGATTGTTTTTTCAAAAGTTCTGTAGTCCACCTTTTGTGATTCTTTGGGTTAATCCAATCTAATCTAGAACAGGTTTTGAGAGTTTTTGTCTGATCATGGCTTGTTGTATATCTGTGACAGTGGGCAGAATCAAAGTATGTGAACATCATGAGGTTTCCATAAAGTGCAGACCAGGCAGCTTTATCACGATTTACGGAGCAAACTACGGCCGCTTAAACTCAAAGACCTGTTCTCGGAAAGGCGCCAACACAAGCAATACGAAATGCCTCACCCGCAATACCGAAACTATTCTTAAAAAGTGGTAAACTGTCGGCTTGAAGTAGGAACAATAATTAAAGAAAGACAAACAGTACGGTTCTCCCTAACCCGCGCGCGTGTGTGTGTGTATGTGTGTGTGTGTGTGTGTGTGTGTGTGTGTGTGTGTGTGTGTGTGTGTGTGTGTGTGTGTGTGTGTGTGTGTGTGTGTGTGTGTGTGTGTGTGTGTGTGTGTGTGGTGTGTGTGGATCTGGGAGGATGTCGTGCAATTTTTGAAGGAAAATTCAGTTTGACGAACTACGAAAGAAACAAAGAGACAAAAATGTCCTAATTTAGAAAGGAAGACATGAACGTTTTCTCACGGACATAAAGTCGTGAGTAACTTGACAGTAATCGCACCTAAGTCCTGAATATCATTAGATAGTGGTAAATATTTCATGTCCAGTTAATCCTGATGACAGGTCTGCTGTGATCTTCCAGAACATGATTCATCACAATACTTTCTTAGAGAGGCGATCATTATGGTAGGAAAGAGGAAACCGTGCCAACAAATATTTGAAAGTATGTGCTTGTGCTGCCATTGATGAGGCCTGCATTATACTGTAGCCCTTCCATCCAGTGCTTGCTGTGTGTATGAGTTGTAGTGTGTGTTGTGTGTGTGTGTGGTGTGTGGTGTTGTGTGTGTGTGTGTGTGTGTGTTGTGTGTGTGTGTGTGTGTGTGTGTGTGATCAACACGGTTTTTTTTTATTCTGGCCACAATGAAACGAACGTCTTGGAATTTCAAATTTTTTGCAGTCATGCACAAGTAGCAAGTGTGTCTATCAAACTGTCGGCTTGAAGTAGGAACAACAATTAAAGAAAGACAAACAGTACGGTTCTCCCTAACCCGTGTGTGTGTGTGTGTGTTGTGTGTGTGTGTGTGTGTGTGTGTGTGTGTGTGTGTGTGTGTGTGTGTGTGTGTGGTGTGTGTGTGTGTGTGTGTGTGTGTGTGTGTGTGTTGTTGTGTGTGTGTGTGTGTGTGTTTATATCTGTAATAATACGTTTATATGAACCTGGCTATCAATGGATGATGATGATGATGTTAGTGACTAGGTGTGGATGAAAGTCTACGTGTACTTCACAATACAACATTCATGTTAACTGACAAATGGATGATGATGGTGATGTTTGTGACCAGGTGTGGGGGAAAATTGTACGTGTACTTTCTGTTAACCTGACAATAAATGGATTATGATGATAATGTTTGTGTCCAGGTGTGGGGGAAAATTGTACGTGTACTTTCTGTTAACCTGACAATAAATGGATTATGATGATAATGTTTGTGTCCAGGTGTGGGGGAAAATTGTACGTGTATTTTCTGTTAACCTGACAATAAATGGATTATGATGATAATGTTTGTGTCCAGATGTAAAGGGAAGCGTACATGCACTTTTGCTGCCAATAACGCCCTTTTTGGTGATCCATGCCGTGGCATCTACAAGTACCTGTTTGTCCTATATCGTTGTTGGAAACCAAGGAGCAGTTAGTATGCATATGCTTTTGAAAGTAAACATTTTGCTATCATATTGTAGAATATTGAGTCGTCAATTTCAAACTGACAAAGACGACAGTGAAAATTTACAGCATAAATGAAAACATACAGAGACACAGACACAGTCAGAGGCACAGACGCATACAGAGACACAGATAACACATACATACCTACATACGTACATACATACATACATACATACATACATACATACATACATGCATGCATACATGCATACATACATGCATACATACATACACACGTACAAACACAAAAGAAAAAAGAGGGAGAGACAGAAAGGGAGACAAACAGAGACAGAAACACAGTCACAGGGGGACTGAGGTAGAACTACACATACACATGCCATGTACACACAGTGCTGGTTAACCAGGCTTGAACTTTTTGCAGTCGTATTGAAAGCGGGATCTCCCCCATGAATCCAGGCATTTACAGGTACATCACACTATGATAAAACATACCCATCAACATTCAACTCTGGTTGTTAAAGTTAATGGTAATAATAATAACAATAGTGATTATTATAATTATTATAATTACAAGTATTGTTTTTATCATAAAGTGTCATGAATCAAACCAAGTCACGCACTCTCATCATTCACCAAAGCAATCGCCATGAACGACAAAATCTCTAGGGCAAAAAGCACATGCAAACTGGGAGGTGGAAGACAGGAAGGGAGTAGGGCGTGTAACCACCCAAGCCAATCATCTTCCGCGGTCAAACACACACACACACGCACACGCACATACAGAGAGAGAGAGAGAGAGAGAGAGAGAGAGACAGAGACAGAGACAGAGAGAGGCAGACAGAGAGAGACAGATAGAGAGAGAGAGAGAGAGAGAGAGAGAGAGAGAAACACACATACATACACACACACACTCACACACACACACATACACACGCATATGATGCTGAGCTAGGGTACACTCAAGCCTGATCAATGAATGACCCTTGACCCAAGTTGTCATCTTGTCTGTCACACACATATTGCTTTTTTGTATAATTACACAGCTGTAATTACTCTGTTAAGTAATGCAACACATAAATTGAAATAGGTTCATACATAATTGTCTACGATAGTTTTGTTTAAATGTTCAAAGGAACACGTAGAGTTTTTGCAGCCTTTATCAACAATAATAACATAACCAACAATCATCATTATTATCATTATATCATTATCATCGTTGTTACAGCTTTTTTACATAAAACTAAACGTAGGGCGTATTTCCAATTCAATGCCTTTATATTGAGCGTATGATTTTAATGTTTCATCAAAATTGGGTTCATTATTTTGCCAGAGCATTAAATTTTGGATTTCACAAAAGAAAAATTTTACCTACACAGAGAGAAGGAATATGTACCAGCATTCTAAAAGGTGATAAAGAGCAGGATAACAGTAAGAAATGGAGACACACAACTGGATCAACATAGGTTGCTAAAGGCATCAAAAGCATTTTACCACAAGTAATAAATGTAGACCACTCTGCCTTTGTTTCTAAAAGGTATATGGTGATCAGTGTGAAACTGGTATTGAAACAATTAATCACTCAATTAAAAACACTTGCTTGGTCTTTTATTGAATGCAGATTTTGAAAAAGCATTTGATTCATTTAACCGAGTTTTATGTTTACAGTGCTGAAGGATTCAGTTTTGGAAGAGATATTTCAAACAGGAAATGTGTCTTTTGCAATGTTATTAAGTCAACCATTTCTTATAAGGGGACTAACATTTTAATGGGTTTCAATTCAGAGAGGTTCTTGGTGAGGTACTCAGTCTGCACCTATTGATTTAATGTGTAAAACTGCTAGAAGTTTCTAACGAAACACCAGTGTAGTTGACTGCTCTTTTGTTTCCTTGTTTCTTTGTTGTTATTTTTTCTTTAATCCTCAATTTGGCGAATGTGTGTCTTTGTTAAATTTTGTGGACGTCAAAAGTCAGCTGACCAAAGATGTGCCCCTGTCTTGTTTTGTGAATTACGTACGTGTCCTCCTTTTATGTTCGCATGTTTCTGGTAACCATTTCTTAGGGTACTAACAGTTACTTTGATTTAGATTTTAAAGATTGAGTTGTTGCAGAACCCTTTATCTTAACAATCGAATACTGACCGTGAATAATGTGAACACATAGAACATAGGCTTTTGTTATATTGCCAAGTTAATAACAGTAATCGTTTTCTATCATGTGAAGAATTTAAGTGAAAAAACAACAAGAACAAAATTTTGTACAGACTTCATGACTGTACACATTGCAGTTTGCAGCTTGCAGTTTGTAATTTAATAATGAAGAGTATTGTAAATGGTTTTAAAGGAAAACTAAAAAAATCTACCAATGAAGAGTAATTTAAATGGTTTAAAAGAAAACTGAAAAAAATCTACCAAACACCATTTGTACAAGATATCGTACCACAGAATACGGGATATAAGAGTATAACGGAAAACTACGGCAAAACTTTCACACTTTTAAGGAAAAGTGGCCGCCACATTTATCCCTTGTTTCAGCTGAAGTTTGGTATGGCTTCTTCTTTGTTTATGACATAATATGTACATGCATTTTTCTATCATCTGCCTGTATATGTTTATATATTTTTCTTATACACCTTTTGTTGAAAATGTGAAAGTGTTGAACGTGTTTTCAACTTCGTCTTTGATAGGAATTATTCTGCTTCGCTGATATTTTCTGTCTTTGTATCTTGTGAAAAACGAATAAAACGAAATATAAAAATATTATTTGCAGAATTTTCGTCCAAGTTGCACTATTACAAAATTATATTCATCACAAACTAATATGCCTTGCATTGTCTTTTTCACTGTCGTTTTCGTGAACGTTATTCAGAGACGTTCGTATTTGAATATATCAACAACTGTGCATATCATCCTTTATTCTACATGTCAAAATACCTATTTGTTTTACTTAATGTCTTTTGCTATAAAAGCTAACACTTTTTTCGTGTCGTTTAATTTGAAATTTTTAAATCTTGACCATGCCTGTGTCTTCTGAGCCTTCATCATTATCAGTGTAATGTAGTGATTTGTGTCTATTCAAAAATGTTTTAAGACACAAAGTAACATTTCGATGCTGCTGCTGCTAATGATGATCATCATCATTATCATGATTATCATTATTACTCACAGATATTTCTTGACAAGTTGATAATTATTAAAGGCAATATATGTGATATGTTGTTTACTCCTGATGTTTTTTTTTTTAATGTTTTACCTAGGTGGTTAAGAAATCGTGTCTGCTGAGGGATCTTCAGGATTCACATTATATCACCAAGGAAACAACACAGCCTGTCTTTAAATGTTATATTTTCCTGATAGACTTTATTCGTTTTTGTTTCTTATTGTTGTAGTTGTTATTATCATTGTTTTTTCATTAATTCATAATATGAAACGTACGTACACTGCATCATTAACTGGTCATTGGCACTGACAGGACACAGAAAAAAAGAAATACTGCCCATGAGTAATACTCATTCATCTTGAAGTGAATAGTCAGCTCATGAACTGTGTTTCACCAAATTTTGTCGGTCTGTTTATTTGCGCATCTAACTCTCCAAGTTGTCGTTCTTCCGACGTTTGTTGACTTTCGTCACACAAGTATTAAACATGCACGTGCCTGCATTCCTAACTCAGTTATCTTCGACAAAGAAATATCAGTAAAGTTCAACATCCCATTTCATGTGACACAAGATATCATAGCACAATTAAAAGCATGAAGTGATAGTTATCATGCCTACCATTTAAAATGAATGAATTTGCTAGATCGTTGGTGAGCAAAGAGAATGTTGTAGACTTAACAATACCGCCTTGGTTTAGATCTGAAAGCTTTGAAAGAAATGAGAATAACCATTATTTTTGTGACACAGAACACGAGCTTAAACAATTAAACACATGCCCAAATTATCTAGAATTATACTGAATACCCATTTGGAACAACACAAACAGTGGTTCATGATTTACTGTGTCAGATGCTTTCTTAAAGTCTTCAAAAGCAAGATGAAATTGCTTTTTCTCAACAAATACTTTTTGATGATTGTATGCAAAATGTCCATATGATCCATTTAAGATCAACCTTTCCCTAAACCTTGATGATGCTTCACTTATGATAGTATTTTATTTTGTTCAGAGTATTAGATTATATTACTGATGATGTGCGTAAACATTCTACTGACAAGCCCATATGTGGCTATCAGGAGAGAGAGAAAGAGACAGAAAGACAGACAGGGAGACATAGGGACAGGCAGATGGACTGACCAACAGAAAAAGAGATTAGAATGCAAATACTCACTAAATATTTCATGTTTTCTAATTCAAATATACCAAGAAGTCAGTCACCAGTCCCATAATCTCTCTAGAATCAATACGATCTTACGTATGATCCGTCAGTACTGTCATTTACAAGTTAATGTGTGTGAGTTTGCAATAAACAATATTTACATCAGTCTGTGTGTCAGGGAATGATATACATGTATGTATATGCGTACATGCTTTAGTGTTCTCATCTCTTATGCCTGTGTACGAACGAACGTGCGTGCGTGCGTGCGTGTGTGTGTGTTGTGTGATGTGTGTGTGTGTGTGTGTGTGTGTTGTGTGTGTGTGTGTGTGTGTTTGTGTGTGTGTGTGTGTGTATGACTACTACTACTACTGCTACTGTTACTACTACTATGACTACTACTACTGTTACTACTATGACTACCACTACTATGGCTACTACTATGACTACTACTATGACCACTACTACTACTACTATGACTACTACTATGACTACTGCTACTACTACTACTACTGCTGCTGCTACTATGACTACTACTACTACTGTTACTACTACTATGACTACTACTACTGTTACTATTTCTACTACTATGGTTACTACTACTATGACTAGTACTACTGCTGTTACTACTACTATGACTACTATTACTACTATGACTACTATTACTGTTACTACTACTACTACTGTTACTAGTACTACTATGACTACTATTACTGTTACTACTACTATGACTACTACTACTGTTACTATTACTATACTACTACTACTATTACTACTACTATGATTACTACTACTGTTACTACTACTACTATGACTACTACTACTACTACTGCTGCTACTATTACAACTACTGCTGCTGTTGACAATGACAACAACAACAATAACAACGATTATAATAATAACGTAATAGCAATAATATTGATGATGATGATAGTAATAATGATAGTAATAACCATAACAACAACAACAACAGTAATCATAATAACAATCACACAAACACGAATAACAACACAGCAAGAAGAAGAAGAAGAAGAAGAAGAAGAAGAAGAAGAAGAAGAAGAAGAAGAAGAAGAAGAAGAAGAAGAAGAAGAAGATGATGATGATGATGATGATGATGATGATGATGATGATGATATATATAATAATAATTATGATCGTAATGATAATAATAATAATAGATATAATAATAATAATAATAATAATAATAATAATAATAATAATAATAATAATAATAATAACCGGTAATCTCGCCACGTTCTGTAACTCTGCCTGTTCATAATGTTCAACTATTTCGCTTACTTACCTTTAATTGTTTTTAACCTCGTGGAACACAGTATGTTCTTAATGAACAACACAGCCCTGCACGGCCCTTCGTTTTTGTTTTTTTTAGCACTGTGGATATTTCAGTGTCCTTTTTATCAAGTTTAGTTTCTAGATCGAACACACGCTCCTCCAGAACACATATTTGTTTTTTAATAGGTTCAGTGAACCTTTTAACGTCTTTTTAATTTCCAACACTTCCTTTGAAGCAGATAGCGAATCCAACCGTTGATGAATTTTTGATAGAGCTTCCTGAAAGTTTTCCATGGTAGAAGTCTCTTCAGAAATCGTATTTAAACGTTTCTTAGCCTGTTTGTCAGTAGCTACCACACTGGTATCACTATCTGAAGTAGGAGACAAGTTCCGTTTTCTGGAACTAGTGACATCATTTGCGCTCATACCTTAGCATTACCACTGACGAACACAAACATCACAGTTGATATAGTTGGAATAATAACACAGCATAACACAACATAGTCTTACTGTAGTGCAGGTAACTGACGCACATCGAAATGACTGGCCGTCACCTTTGACTTGACACCAGCTGACTTAACGTCGTAATACATTTCACGTGACGAAAAACTTTTCACGCTTCATGTCTTTGCTCGAAGTATTAAAACATATTGAAAATTTATACCAATGAGTTCGTTGGGCTGTCACGGAGCCAGACGACAATTATTACAGTTAATGAACTTAATGAATTTGATAAAAACACTAATTTAATCTCTTAATCGTAGAGACGTCTGAAAAATACGTCTTGACTCCAGGTGAGCTCTACTCATCCGTGCTCAATAATAATGATAATAATAACAACAGTGACAGCAACAACAACAACAACAACAATAACAATGATGATGATGATGATAAGAACAATAATAATAATAACGATAATAATAATAATAATAATATAATGGGTGTCCCTCAGTCTGGCTGTGAGATTGAGTGATTACTCACGTCAGTAGGTGACCCAGGAGGCAGTGTCCTTGGTAAGCTGGATCATACCAGGCACTGGTGAACTTCATGGAACTGACATGGCAGTGTCCTTAGTAAGCTGGAACATACCAGGCACTGGTGAACTTCATGGAACTGACATGGCAGTGTCCTTAGTAAGTTGGATCATACCAGGCACTGGTGAACTTCATGGAACTGACATGGCAGTGTCCTAGGTCAGCTGGAACATACCAGGCACTGGTGAACTTCATGGAACTGACATGGCAGTGTCCTAGGTCAGCTGGAACATACCAGGCACTGGTGAACTTCATGGAACTGACATGGCAGTGTCCTTAGTAAGCTGGAACATACCAGGCACTGGTGAACTTCATGGGACTGACATGGCAGTGTCCTTAGTAAGCTGGATCATACCAGGCACTGGTGAACTTCATGGAACTGACATGGCAGTGTCCTTAGTAAGCTGGAACATACCAGGCACGGTGAACTTCATGGGACTGACATGGCAGTGTCCTTAGTAAGTTGGATCATACCAGGCACTGGTGAACTTCATGGAACTGACATGGCAGTGTCCTTAGTAAGCTGGAACATACCAGGCACTGGTGAACTTCATGGAACTGACATGGCAGTGTCCTTAGTAAGCTGGAACATACCAGGCACCGGTGAACTTCATGGGTTTGACACAGCAGAAGTGCAGTCTTCTCTGGAGGGTGTCCCATAGTGGTTTTCACATTACTAGCTCCAAGGGCTTCTTTGCACTCGACTGAACTGGTGTTCAGGAGTTGGCATGAGTAGCATGGGATTAGTAGCACAAAGGGAGTGCAGAAAATGAGATGGCTACTATAAGTAAATACATAAATGAATCCATACAAGAATAAATTAATAAAATAAAATAAATGAATAAATAAACGAATAAGTAAATAAATAAAAGAAAAAAGACAGACAGACAGATAGATAGATAGATAGATAGATAGCTAGATAGATAGATAGATAGATAGATAGATAGATAGATGCATACATAAATAAATACATACATACATACATAACAAGATAAGATTTTATTTTAGCCCAGTGCACAGACACAAGGAAACTATTTTGGCTATGCATACAAGCACACTAACACCTCACAACAATAACAATATTCAGCATCATAAAAGACATATTCGTCGGTCATCCACGGAATCGAAGAAACATACACACAACACACACACACACACACACACACACACACACACACACACACACACACACACACACACACACACACACACACACACACACACACACACACACACACACACACCATGGCGCACAAATCCGAGACACCTTAGCTGGCCACTTTTTGGTTCTGCCCAGCCGTCTATTAATCGCGCGCATCTTTCCCTTCCCTTCCACTCTCCACACCACCCTCACCCGTCCCGTGGCGAGGCACAGGCGCGAATTGAAGTATCGGCCTACAGGTTGACTTGGTTCGAGTAGGCCTGCTCTGTGCCAATCTCAGTCATTTCCTACACTCAGTCCCTCCTGAAAGAACGCAGCAGTTACAAAGCACTGCTGTAGCACTTCAGTGATGGGACTCTGGTCAAACCTGCCTGGCTAAAAATAGCACTCGCTGGCAATGCGGGCTGGCAGAAAGGTACCAACTAGAGGGTGTCAGGATGGCTGGGAAAAAGCAGCCGTGACGCACACCCACACCCACACCTACACACACACACACATTCACACACACAAACACACACACACACACACACACACACTTCACTGACCCAATACCTCAGAATGATCGCTGGTTTAATGCTCCAATCACCTTACAAGAGCTAAAAAACACTATCTTGTCTCTACACAACAAAAGAAGTTCAGTAGGTGTCGATGCAGTTTCAAATGAAATGATTAAACATCTTCCGGAAAACTGCATTATTTTCTTACACAAATTTTTTCAGAAATGCTGGGTTAGTGGAACTGTACCACAGATATGGCAAAGGTCTATTGTTATACCAATATTAAAAGCAGGTAAGCCTAAGAACAATAAAAACAGTTACAGACCTATTGCGCTGACTCCCATACAAGCAAACTAATGGAAAGATTGGTCTTAAACAGACTTATACATTACTGTGATAAAAATAATGTTATTCCAGTAAATCAAGCAGGTTTTAGAAAAGGGAGATCCACAGTTGAGCACCTCGTTAAACTTACAACTCAGATAAAGCAACAGTTTGCCCGCAGAAAAAGTGTTTTAGCTACTTTTTTTGATGTGAAAAAAGCTTACGATCAAGTTTGGCATACGCGTTTATTGTACAAGCTGAAATCTATTGGTTTATCGGGCAATATGTATGATTACATTAAGTCTTTTTTAGCCAATAGAACAATTCAGGCACGAGTGGGAACTAGTTATTCTACTTCACGAAATCTTGACATGGGAATTCCACAAGGTTCAGTGATAGCACCTCTTTTATTTAATATCCTTATACAGGATCTTCCTAAAGCACTCTCAAATCATGTTGTTTTGGTACAGTACGCTGATGATATATGTATTTGGATGAATATTACTTTAAAAAAGACAACTCCACAAAGAGCGCAGAATTACATTAGGAAGTTGTATCAATCTGATCTTGATAATCTTGGAAACTATATGTTAGAAAATGGTCTGTCGTTGTCAGCGGAAAAAAATAACATGATGCTATTTAATCCTGGTGGTACTTTAAGTAACTTGCCTACTTTCAGATTGCTTGGTGAAGTGTTACATTACAAACAGGTTGTAAAATTCCTGGGAGTCTTTATAACATCGAAATTAAACTGGACTGTCCATTTTGATTATATTTCAACAAAAGCAGAAAAGCCTTAAATTTTCTTAAGATAATAAGCAGATTACCTTGGGGAATGGATACAAACATACTGATTCATCTATCAGCAGCACTTGTACGATCTAAATTATCCTATGCACAAGAAGTGTTCTTCAGTGCACCAAAATATTTATTAAAGAAGATACAAAGCTTAGACTGCAAAAGTATTAAAATTGCTCTAGGTGTCCCTGCTCACGCTTCTAATCTGGAAACGTACAAAGTTGCTGGAATTCTGCCTCTGAACAACTATCGTGAGCTAGCGACAACAAAATTTGTCGTTAGAAGTACTTCACAAACGGACAATTTTGTGAGTAAGGAAATTAAAATTAGGTCTGATGTTGACTTTCCGAAGCGAGCAAACAGCATTTCATCACAAATGACTGTTGCAACTTACATATCTGACTTGGTCAAACAGTCTCACCTAAATATGGATGAAATAGCTGAGACACCATCAACAACGCCTATCCCTACATGGGAAATGCAAAAAGCCTCTTTTGATATTGATTATACAGACGCTAAGAAACATGAAAACGTCAACATTTCGATATCCACAGCAAGACAACACGTCGATGAAAAATACCGTACCCACCTTCATATTTTTACCGATGGTTCAGTCTTAGAAAATAAATGTGCTGGAGCAGCATTTTATGTTCCAAAATTTAAAATAAAAAAGTCATTTTTCATTGGGGCAAACATATCTATATTCACAGCGAAATTAGTCGCTATCATACAAGCATTGCATTATCTGGTAAATCTTAAACCTGTGTCTTTCAAAGTAGTTCTCTTTGTTGACTCAAAATCTGTACTATATGCCTTACGGTCTTTTGATGCCGACACAAGACCTGATTTAATTACTGAGGCAAATCATCTTGTACATTGTTTAAGAATAAAAGGTACAGATATCAGTTTATGCTGGGTGCCTTCTCACGTTGGTCTTCATGGCAACGAAGTAGTTGACAAAGCAGCTAAGCAAGGTGCAGAGAATTCTGTTAATTCTATAGAATTCCATGTTCATACTTCCGTAAAAGAAGCTTGCAACATGCTCGAATCAGCCTCATGGATTCGATTTCATGAACATTTCAATGAACAGTTTGTGTCACAACAAATGATGAAACTTTCCGTTCAAAATTTATATAAAAAAATGCAGTATTCATCCATGTATCATTTGCGATCGATTGTTGCTGTTCGTTTTCGTATTCAGCTAAACGCATTGAAAACAAAATATTGTAAAAATGTCAAGTGTATTTGCGGCAAACAGTTCACATTGTTTCACTGTTTATTTTATTGCAAAATGCTACGTTCTTTTCTACCGAAAATGTTTACACAAGAAAACTATTCTGAAACTCATTTCAAAAAAGTAATATCAGATCAATCTTTGCTTGTTAAAATTTCAGAATCATTAGTTCACAGTCCTGTTAATGCATTACTTTAACTTTATGCAGTTTGTGTTTTAGTGTTAAATTTTCCCTTCACATTGTTGCAATTAATTGTTACTAATGTTAGAGTTAAGATTTCGTTCCATTTTACTATTCTACCACCTATTTATGACTTTTTCCTCTACCTCAATCCAACCCGTCCAACTATCGTTCTCCATTTTATTGTACTTATACTTTTTTTTTTCTTCCCCTCTCCCCTCCCCCTCCCCCCTCCCCCGTCTAATATCACTTACAGTGAAAAGACGTTAAATCAAAGAACGAACACACACACACACACACACACACACACACACACACACACACACACACACACACACACACACATACATACACACACACACACACACACACACACACACACACACACACACACACACACACACACACACACACACGCACACACGCCCACGGGACTTTAACAACATAAGGCAAAAATTATTATCTTACTTTCCCTCCCCCTCCTCACATGTGCAAGACTAAAATCCAAAGACAGGCGAAAAATCTCTGATACATAACAAAATATTTTGTAAGAGTACATTCTAACAAGAGTTAAAAACAAAAATCACTATAATCCAAGCCTTGGGGATTAAAACAATTTATCAATTAACAGTGATAACGTACAAGTAAAAGACATACAAAGTTCCTTCTAGAAACTATCACCGAATTTCCATAAGCCCTCTCTCCAGTACGTGGACTGAGGATTAGAGTTCAAAGACAAGATAGATAATTCTCGACAAAGAGGGGAGTAAAGGAGTCAGTCTACATCGCCGCAAGGAACCCCACCCTCAACCGTGACCGGGGCCGACACAACCTGTCATCGGTGTACTCCTCACTCATTCAGTCACACTGTCTTTAGTTCGCTCACGCAGTGCACACTGAAGCCAATTCTCAACCCAGCAGTTGTGCTGAAGAAGTCGGCGGATCGCCGATGAAAGCTACGCAAGTGAATAGCCATTTTACTGAGAGATAAGTTTAGCCTGGTAGCCATTAAGATAAATAGCTCTTATAAATTTGGTTAAGAATAAGTTCACCACAGGGTAAGACAAAAATGTGTAAATAAGACCCGAATGTGTAATGCAATTCATTAACACATCAGTAAAAGCAAGAGGATGTTATGATGTAAGAATGTAAGTCTAGCAGATACACACAACAAAAAAGAGGTCTACAGGGAAACAGGGTGACGGGCAGCCCTTACATAAAAACTATCTTTAAAGCGACACGTTCTGGCTTTGATGGAACGAAAGCGTTTTCCTGAAGGAAGTGGAGTGAACAGACTGTTCGCTGGGTGATCTTTGTCAGCTATGATAGATTTAAATTAACCTTCTTCTTAGTTCTTTTTTCGTAGATGGAATCGATGGAAGGAAGAGTAATAATGCCGATGATCTTGGAGGCAGTGCTGACAATTCTGTTTACGCCATTTTTCTCAGTTGTTGTACAGTTACATACAAGATAGACTGGCTTACCCCAAACTTTTTAAGCTGACGAAGGAAATAGAGACGCTGCTGTGATTTTTTAATGATTAGTTTTGTGTTTTCCTCCCACTTTCACGAATTCGAAATAGTTGTTCTCAAAAGTTTAAATGTGTCTACTACTTCTACCGTGTCTCCCTTGATCACTAGGGGAGATAGTAATGTCTTTTGTCTTCTATTGTCTATAACCATTTCCTTCATTTTCAGAACGTTCAACTCTAAGTTGTTGTTGTCGCACCAGCGAACTAATCTGCCTATCTCACTTAAATAGTGAGACTCATCGCTATTTTTGATGAACCCTTCAACTGTTGTGTCATCAGAAAACTTTAAAAAAACATCACAGAGTCATGAGTAGAGACACAATCATTTGTAAACAAAGTGAATAAGAGCGGTGACAGGACACAACCTTGAGGCATGCCAGTGTGCAATGTCAGGGGACAAGAACTCAGACCACCGATTTTGACAACTTGTTTTCTATTTAGGAGGAAATCTAAAACCCATTTACACATTTGATGACTAATTTTGAGCTCTAGAAGTTTGCTATAGAGTTTTGCTGGGACAATTGTGTTAAAGGCAGAGCTAAAATCTACAAAAAGAATGCATGTCTATGTTTGGGGGATTCCAAATGCTGCAAGCTGTTGCGCATTAACAATAATTATACTGTATTCCATGAGGCTAAAAACAATTAAAGGGAAGTAAACAATGTAGTTGAACATTATGAACAGACAGAGTTACAGAACGTGGCGAGATTACTCGTTAGAATTGCTTCTGTTATTACTATTGTCATCATCATCATCATCACCATCATCATCATCATCATCATCATCATCATCATCATCATCATCATCATCATTATCATCATCATTATTATTGTTTTTATTGTTATCATTATTATTGTTAATCTTTTTCTACTTATTATTATTGTTATAATTGTTGTTGTTGTTGTTGCCATTATTATGATTATCATTATTATTGTTAGATCCAAAACAAGAGTGACTGCCTGCGCCCAAGCAAACACAAACCAGAAGAACAAGAAAATCAATGTAAGCGCATCTCCAACAAGACAACACAAAACAAAACAAGCGCAAATTTTCGGCCAACTAGCCTTTGTCAAGCGCGAACGCACGGTCACAAGACAAATCACAGACACCAAACAATGGATAATAAAAACGGGACTAAAAACTTCCCTGCCGCCTCGTCCAGTGGTAAGAGATGGAATGACACAAGACATACATAACAAGGTAGAAAAGGGGTTTCAAAACACAACCAAAATATTACTTACCTTGAAATTATGAGATATGCAGTCCCAAACTAGATATGGGCGAGAGCACGTATAAGCGGCAGGGAAGTTTTTAGTCCCGTTTTTATTATCCATTGTTTGGTGTCTGTGATTTGTCTGTGACCGTGCGTTCGTGCTTGACAAAGGCTAGTTGGCCGAAAATTGCGCTTGTTTTGTTTTGTGTTGTCTTGTTGGAGATGCGCTTACATTGATTTTCTTGTTCTTCTGGTTTATTATTATTGTTGTCATTGTTGTTGCTATCACAATTATTATTATCATTAATATTGTCATCATCATCATCATTATCATTATTGTTGCGGTTATTATTATTGTTATTACTATTATTATTATTGTTATTATTATTGTTATTATTACTATTAATATCATCATCATTAGTAGTATTCTTATTCTTAGTATTGTTATTATTATCATTGTTGTTGTTGTTGTCATTGTTAGTAGCAATAGTTGTTGTAGTAGTAGTAGTCATCGTAGTAGTCATACCAGTAGTAATAGTAGCAGTAGTAGCAGTAGTAGCCATACTAGTCA
>JAPXFY010000027.1:53054677-53067177 GCA_030674185.1 Monoplex corrugatus
AGGTTTAGGGAAAGGTTGATCTTAAATGGACATTTTGCATACAATCATCAAAAAGTATTTGTTGAGAAAAAGCAATTTCATCTTGCTTTTGAAGACTTTAAGAAAGCATCTGACACAGTAAATCATGAACCACTGTTTGTGTTGTTCCAAATGGGTATTCAGTATAATTCTAGATAATTTGGGCATGTGTTTAACTGTTTAAGCTCGTGTTCTGTGTCACAAAAATAATGATTATTCTCATTTCTTTCAAAACTTTCAATCTAAACCAAGGCGGTATTGTTAAGTCTATACAACATTCTCTTTGCTCACCAACGATCTAGCAAATTCATTCATTTCTTGATGGTAGGCATGATAACTATCACTTCATGCTTTTAATTGTGCTATGATATCTTGTGTCAGATGAAATGGGATGTTGAACTTTACTGATATTTCTTTGTCGAAGATAACTGAGTTGGAATGCAGGCACGTGCATGTTTAATACTTGTGTGACGAAAGTCAACAAACGTAGGAAGTACGACAACTTGGAGAGTTAGATGCGCAACTAAACAGACCGACAAAATTTGGTGAAACACAGTTCATGAGCTGACTATTCACTTCAAGATGAATGAGTATTACTCATGGGCAGTATTTCTTTTTTTTTCTGTGTCCTGTCAGTGCCAATGACCAGTTAATGATGCAGTGTACGTACGTTTCATATTATAATTAAAGAAAACAACAATGATAATAACAACTACAACAATAAGAAACAAAAACGAATAAGTCTATCAGGAAAATATAACATTTAAAGACAGGCTGTGTTGTTTCCTTGGTGATATCATGTGAATCCTGAAGATCCCTCAGCAGACACGATTTCTTAACCACCTGGATAAAAAATTAAAAACAAACACATATCAGGAGTAACAACCACAATAGTCATCATAATATTGCCTTTAATAATTATCAACTTGTCAAGAAACATCTGTGAGTAATAATGATAATCATGATGATGATCATCATCATCATTAGCAGCAGCAGCAGCAGCAAAATTGAAATGTTACTTTGTGTCTTAAAACATTTTTAATGATGAAGGCTCAGAAGACACAGGCACGGTCAAGATTTAAAAGTTTTAAATTAAACGACACGAAAAAAGTGTTAGCTTTTATAGCAAAAAACATTAAGTATAACACATATGGTATTTTGACATGTAGAATAAAGGATGATATGCACAGTTGTTGATATATTCAAATACGAACGTCTCTGAATAACGTTCACGAAAACGACAGTGAAAAAGACAATGCAAGGCATATTAGTTTGTGATGAATATAATTTTGTAACAGTGCAACTTGGACGAAAATTGTGCAAACTCAAGATTTTTTTAATATTTCGTTTTATTCGTTTTTCACAAGATACAAAGACAGAAAATATCAGCGAAGCAGAATAATTCCTATCAAAGACTTGAAGTTGAAAACACATTCAACACTTTCACATTTTCAACAAAGGGTGTATAAGAAAAATATATAAACATACACAGGCAGATGATAGAAAAAAACATGTACATATTATATCATAAACAAAGAAGAAGCCATACCAAACTTCAGCTGAAACAAGGGATAAATGTGGCGGCCACTTTTCCTTAAAAGTGTGAAAGTTTTGCCGTAGTTTTCCGTTATACTCTTGTATCCCGTATTCTGTAGTACGATATCTTGTAAAAATGGTGTTTGGTAGATTTTTTTCAGTTTTCTTTTAAACCATTTACAATACTCTTCATTATTAAATTACAACCTGCAAGCTGCAAACTGTACAAACGTTTGTTGTTGTTGTTTTTTCACTTAAATTCTTCACATGATAGAACATGATTACTGTTATTAACTTGGCAATATAACAGAAGCCTATTTTCTATGTGTTCACATTATTCACGATCTGTATTCAATTGTTAAGATACAAGGGTTCTGCAACAACTCAGTCTTTAAAATCTGAATCAAAGTAACTGTTAGTACCCTAAGAAATGGTTACCAGAAACATGCGAACATAAAAGGAGGACACGTACGTAATTCACAAAACAAGACAGGGGCACATCTTTGGTCAGCTGACCTTTGACGTCCACAAAATTTAACAAAGACACAAATTCACCAAATTGAGGATTAAAGAAAAAACAAAGAAACAAGCAAACAAAAGAGCAGTCAACTACACTGGTGTTTCGTTAGAAACTTCTAGCAGTTTTACACATTAAATCAATAGGTGCAGACTGAGTATCTCACCAAGAACCTCTCTGAATTGAAACCCATTAAAATGTTAGTCCCTTTATAAGAAATGGTTGACTTAATAACATTGCAAAAGACACATTTCCTGTTTGAAATATCTCTTCCAAAACTGAATCCTTCAGTACTGTAAACACAAAACTCAGTTAAATGAATCAAATGCTTTTTCAAACTCTGCATTCAATAAAAGACCAAGCAAGTGTTTTTAATTGAGTGATTAATCGTTTCAATACCAGTTTCACACTGACCACCATATACCTTTCAGAAACAAAGGCAGAGTGGTCTACATTTACTACTTGTGGTAAATTTCTTTTGATGCCTTTAGCAACGTATGTTGATCCAGTTGTGTGTCTCCATTTCTTACTGTTATCCTGCTCTTTATCACCTTTTAGAATGCTGGTACATATTCCTTCTCTCTGTGTAGGTAAAAATTTTCTTTTGTGAAATCCAGAATTTAATGCTCTGGCAAAATGATGAACCCAATTTTGAATGAAACATTAAAATCATACGCTCAATATAAAGGCATTGAATTTGAAATACGCCCTACGTTTAGTTTTATGTAAAAAAAGCTGTAACAACGATGATAATGATATAATAGTAATGATGATGATTGTTAGTTATGTTATTATTGTTGATAAAGGCTGCAAAAACTCTACGTGTTCCTTTGAACATTTAAACAAAACTATCGTAGACAATTATGTATGAACCTATTTCAATTTATGTGTTGCATTACTTAACAGAGTAATTACAGCTGTGTAATTATACAAAAAAGCAATATGTGTGTGACAGACAAGATGACAACTTGGGTCAAGGGTCATTCATTGAACAGGCTTGAGTGTACCCTAGCTCAGCATCATATGCGTGTGTATGTGTGTGTGTGTGAGTGTGTGGGTATGTATGTGTGTGTGTTTGTCTCTGTCTCTCTCTGTCTCTCTCTGTCTGTGTGTGTGTGTGTGTGTGTGTGTGTGTGTGTGTGTGTGTGTGTGTGTGTGTGTGTGTGTGTGTGTGTGTGTGCGTGTGCGTGTGCGCGTGTGTACGTGTGTGACAGCGGGAGGATGATTGGCTTGGGTGGTCACACGCCCTACTCCTCTCCTGTCTTCCCCCTCCCAGTTTGCATGTGCTTTTTGCCCTAGAGATTTTGTCGTTCATGGCGATTGCTTGGGTGAATGATGAGAGTGCGTGACTCGTTTGATTCATGACACGAATAATTGTAATTATAATAAGTATAATAATTACTATTGTTATTATTATCACCATTAACTTTAACAACCAGAGTTGAATGTTGATGGATATGTTTTATCATGGTGTGATGTACCTGTAAATGCCTGGATTCATGGGGAGATCCCGCTTTCAGTACGACTGCAAAAAGTTCAAGCCTGGTTAACCAGCACTGTGTGTACATGGCATGTGTATGTGTAGTTCTACCTCAATCCCCCTTTCGCTGTGTCTCTATTTGTCTCTCTTTCTGTCTCTCCCTCTTTTTTCTTTTGTGTTTGTACGTGTGTGTGTGTGTATATGTATGTACATGTATGTATGCATGTATGTATGTATGTATGTATGTATGTACGTATGTATGTATGTATGTATGTATGTATGTATGTATGTGTGTGTGTGTGTGTGTTGTCTGTGTCTCTGTATGCGTCTGTGCGTCTGTGCCTCTGACTGTGTCTGTGTCTCTGTATGTTTTCATTTATGCTGTAAATGTTCACTGTCGTCTTTGTCAGTTTGAAATTGACGACTCAATATTCTATAATATGATAGCAAAATGTTTACATTACTTTCAAAAGCATATGCATACTAACTGCTCCTTGGTTTCATACAATGATATGTGGCGATCAGGTACTTGTTCACGCCGTAGCATGGATCACCAAAAAGGGCGTTATTGGCAACAAAAGTGCATGTAGGCTTCCCATCACATCTGGACACAAACATTATCATCATAATCCATTTATTGTCAGGTTAACAGAAAGTACACGTACAATTTTCCCCCACACCTGGTCACAAACATTATCATCATAATCCATTTATTGTCAGGTTAACAGAAAGTACACGTACAATTTTCCCCCACACCTGGTCACAAACATTATCAACATAATCCATTTATTGTCAGGTTAACAGAAAGTACACGTACAATTTTACCCCACACCTGGTCACAAACATTATCAACATAATCCATTTATTGTCAGGTTAACAGAAAGTACACGTACAATTTTACCCCACACCTGGTCACAAACATCACCATCATCATCCATTTATTGTCAGGTTAACAGAAAGTACACGTACAATTTTACCCCACACCTGGACACAAACATCACCATCATCATCCATTTATTGTCAGGTTAACAGAAAATACACGTACAATTTTCCCCCACATCTGGACACAAACATCACCATCATCATCTATTTGTCAGTTAACATGAATGTTGTATTGTGAAAGTACACGTAGACTTTCATCCACACCTAGTCACTAACATCATCATCATCATCCATTGATAGCCAGGTTCATATAAACGTATTATTACAGAATAAACACACACACACACACCACACACACACACACACACACACACACACACACACACACACACACACACACACACACACACACACACACACACACATACATACATACATACATACATACATGCATACATGCACACGCTCAATCATGCGCGCGTGAAGGTAAATCTGAGATTTTTGTCTCTGTCATGAGACGGGTTAGGGAGAACCGTACTGTTTGTCTTTCTTTAATTGTTGTTCCTACTTCAAGCCGACAGTTTGATAGATACACTTGCTACTTGTGCATGACTGCAAAAAATTTGGAATTCCAAGACGTTCGTTTCATTGTGGCCAGAATAAAAAAAAAAACCGTGTTGATCACACACGCACACACACGCAACACACACACACACACACACACACACACACACACACACACACACACACACACTACACACACACACATACACACACACACAAACCAACACACACACACACACACACACATACACACACACACAAACCAACACACACACGCACACAAACACAAACACACACACACACACACACAAACACACACACTCACTCATACACACAGCAAGCACTGGATGGAAGGGCTACATGTATAATGCAGGCCTCATCAATGGCAGCACAAGCACATACTTTCAAATATTTGTTGGCACGGCTTTCCTCTTTCCTACCACAATGATCGCCTCTCTAAGAAAGTATTGTGATGAATCATGTTCTGGAAGATCACAGCAGACCTGTCATCAGGATTAACTGGACATGAAATATTTACCACTATCTAATGATATTCAGGACTTAGGTGCGATTACTGTCAAGTTACTCACGACTTTATGTCGTGGGAAAACATTCATGTCTTCCTTTCTAAATTAGGACATTTTTGTCTTTTATTTCTTTCGTAGTTCGTCAAACTGAATTTTCCTTCAAAAATTGCACGACATCCTCCCAGATCCATATCACTTACCGCTTTGCAAGATCCTCTTTGGTGTGGGGGCTTTGCATTTCGTATTGCTTACGTTGGCGCCTTTCCAAGAACAGGTCTTTGCATTTAAGCGGCCGTAGTTTGCTCTGCAAATCGTGATAACTTTGCCTCCTGTGCACTTCAGGGAACCCTGTCCATGTCACATACTTTGATTCTGCCCGCTGTCACAGATATACAACAAGCCATGATCAGACAAAAACTCTCAAAAACCTGTTCTAGATTAGATTGGATTAACCCAAAGAATCACAAAAGGTGGACTACAGAACTTTTGAAAAAAACAATCTAATACGTAATTTTTCGTATGAAAATGAATAAGATGATGACTTTGTTTTCCTTGGAAAAAAGCTTAAGAATTTAATGATATTTATGTTTATCGTGATAACATTTATTTTATATAAATAAATAGATGTATAAATATATAAATAAACAATAAATGGATAATAGATAAAAACGTGCCTCTGGAAAGTTTTACCTGGAAGAAAAAACATCATCTTATGAAATTAACCAAATTTATCAAATTTTGTGAAGTTATCTTTTACATTTTGGACATTCAGGTGTTCAGCTTTATTCCATAGTTTTGTATTGAGTGTGAAGCTGTGATCTTTTTCTCCCCAATACTCCAGTGAGGTTTAAAGATGTATCAGACTTTGATGTTTAAATTATGAACTATCGTGGATGGTGCATAGTTATACCAGAAGCACAGTCAGCTGATTTCTGCAAAAAGAATATATGATAAAGTGAAATGATATATAAGTCCACAAGTAAATTGTTATTTACAACAATTCGTCATAAACGTACCTTTGTCAATAAACTAACACGCTATGAATACATATTGACATATACTGCTTTACAGCTAGACAGACTTTAGGTTTAGATACAAATACATAAGATATAAAACCCACAAGCTATGCAGACCTCATGATCTGGCTAACTGGTGATATTATTTCAACTAAAAGATAAATATCCTTTCAGGAAGTGAAAAACGATACTCACCATATCAGTGGCCAGGGTACACAGGCAGAGAAAAAGTGCTAGCCTCATTCTGAAAGGATACATGCAGAATTGTGGATAAAAACTTTATGCAAGAAGAATTCATAAAAGAATGCATGGCCACAAAAATCCTCACTGTGAGGTAAAACAAACCTTGCACAAAAGATAATATGGGTGATCCTGCATTGTTATTGCACCCTGTCGTAACGCGCAGACACACTGAGAGAGATTGGAAATAAAATGAGGCTGCAGTGAATATTACATTGGATATCCTTTGTGACAAGATCTTGATGCATACAATACGATACACTACACTATACACTACCACTACACTACACTACACTACACTACACTAACACTACACTACCTACACTACACTACACTACACTACACTACACTACACTACACTACATACACTACATACAATACATACGCAACGCCAAGCAAGCAACAACAACGCAATTTCAATACAATACAATACAGTACAATACAATACAATACAATGCCTTGATTTTGCCTTGCCTTGCTGTGCTCTTTCGCATTTTACACTCACAGTCGGTTCCTAAGCAGCTGAAGAATCAGTAGGTACACCAGGTGAAGAAGAACTCCACTAAATAGAAAAAAGCAGTTCGGTTGGGGTTTGGTTGGAAAGGAAGCTAAAACATAACATGAATTTAGGTTTAAAAAAAAGCTGAAGTTTTGGCACGAATAGAAAAATACACAGACAATGCAAAACGATTTCAGAAAATAGTGAACAATAGTCCTATCGTTACTTCTTTTAACGTGGTTTTAGGAAGAAAAAAATAAGAAAATAAATAAAATAGTAAATAAATGCAGAAACAAATAAGACGAAAAACAATTACGTGGAGTGGTTTCTATTTAAAACGAAAAAAGAACAAGAACGCGTATTTATGATACAACAAAACGAGACAGGCGCAAATTTTCAGCCAACTGGCCTTTGTCAAGAGTAAGATCACAAACAAACAAACACCAGGTACAAGTATTAGGAGAAAAAGACTGAAACTTCACTGCTGCTCCTTCCAGTGTGAGAAAAGGAATAAAATTACTAAAATGACATCATAATGTCTTTGAGTAAAAAAGTGATATCAGAGCGGAAGTGAGATGAATTCTGCAATAATTCTGAAAAGCGGTCATGCTATATTGATATTGTTCTATCCTGAAGAGGGTCCTGGGCTAAAATTAAAACTGTGATGCTATAGCAAAGAGTACTGTTTGGAATGTAAAGGATCCCATAACGTAAATGGATGATGCCTAGTGCAACGAATCCGGTCTGACCTTGGAATAGGAAGAAAATCATCCTAAACCAATGGCCAAGGGGCTGAAGGGAAAACCGGAATCCCCAGAGAAAAAAAACTTTAGTCAGACGCGGCTGGGTCTGTCCTATGAAAGGAGAATTAAACCAGTCATTTTGAGATGGGCAACTTTCAGCAACCCAAAAAGGACTTACAACTTGCATCCATAAGCCTGATAAACCAAGGGAATATGTAAGGAACTGGAGGCCTATTTCACTTCTTAATGTATTATACAAGATTGGGGCTACATGCATAGCCAATAGAATCAAGACGATCCTTCCAAACTTAATTTGTGAAAATCAAACAGTTTTATTCCAAACATATACATCAGAGACAATACAAGATTGACTTACGATTTACTTAGATACAAAAAACAAAACAAAACAACAACAACAAAAAGAAAACTACCGGCACTCTTACTTTCCTAGCCTTTGAAAAGGCTTTTGTTTCCTTTGATTAACAAGTTCTATTCAAAGTTCTAAAGGCACATGGATTTGGTAAAAATATTTGTAAATGGATAGAAATGTTTTACAAAAACAAAAAATCAACAGTTATTGTTAACAGCTAAACTACAAATTGGTTCTCTGTAGAAAGAGGCTGTAGACAAGGTGACCCCCTTTCTCCATATTTGTTTGTATCATCATCACCACCAAGTGCCTTGCCATATGGCATTGGCAATCATGGCCCTCCATCTGTCATTTGTTGCTGCAAGCACATCTTCCACCCTCTCTTCCTCAGCCACTCTGCAAGTTCATTCAATATTTTTTCCTGGGTCTCCCTGGTGCTGTCTTTCCCTCCAGCTTTCATATTGTGTTGCTCCAATTCCTCTTTCCTAATAAAATGGCCTATCAGTGTTGCCTGTCTTTTCCTAGTCTTCCTTATCAATGATTTTCTTGTGTCTGCTTCGATCAAGACTGTCTCGTTTGTTTTCTTTGCTGTCGATGGAACTCTCAACATTTTTTTAGAAACAACATCTCGGCTGCCTCAAGCTTGTTCCAGCTTTGCTTGTTGACTGTCCACACCTCACGACCATATAACATTATCGGTTCTATATAACATTCAAGAACTCTCTTCCTGATGTTAATTGATAGGCATTTGTTGCGGTTTATTTCGCTTGTTCTTGTTTTCCTATGCTAGAGTTGTTCTTAGAGAAACAAGAATATCAGTCTTGATTTCTGGCCAATATTTTCAGCGTTACTGTTCCTTCTTCAGTTTTTTATTTTCATATTTTGTGACACAGAGTACAAGTATATGTGTGTGGAAGGTAGACTAATAATGATAACAATACTAATGATAATAAGAATGATAATAATGATAATGATAATAATAATGATAATGATAATGATAATAATAATAATTATATGGAGACAAATCTTGACAATTCACATCAAAGCGCCCTCACGCGCCAGGCATGTTGGGGAAAGAAGTGGGTTTTTAAATCGGATTTGAAAGCAGAAGGGATAGGTGTTAGGCGAAGGCAGAGCGGAAGCCTCTTCCAGTCTGACGGCCCTGAGACAGCAAAACAACACTGGCCAACACTTGATAATTTAAATCTAGGGACCTGAAGGGAAAGAGTGAAGCTGACCGCAAGGTGCGAGTCGTAGTATAAATATTGAAGTTGTCGCATAGATATGATGAAGTAGACTGGTGAACAGATTTGTAACACAAAATATCCAGCTTATATTCAATTCTTTTTAAGGCAGGCACCAGTGAAGACAGCGAAGGAGAGGACTGATATGATCAAACCTTTCCTGCGTTGCAGACACAGAAGAGAAAAAGCTGGTAGACCAGTAAGGACAGCATTACAGTAATCAAGATGAGACAAAATGAGAGATGTCACAAGCTTTGATGCAGCCTCAGTTGAAAGATGTCTTCGAATGTAACCAATGCGACAAATCTGATAGTAGCATGACTGGCAGCATTGGGTTAGAAACTTCTGCATAGAAAGAGTGTTGTCCAAGATCACACCCAGGTTCTTGACAGACTCGATCATCACCTAGCTGGATAGTATTTAGTGCGATAGACGCAAGTTTATTTTTGGTACCTACAAGCATGGCTTCGGTTTTATCACCATTTAACTGTAGTTTATTTTGTGTCATCCTGTTCTGGATATCAACGCAGCAGCTGGATGCCTCTGATATAAGGAAGGTGATATTTTCATGTGTGGTGCTATTCTGTAGTTGTGAATCATCCGCATAAAAAATGATGTTTCATGTCATGCTGGTGGATGATGTTGGCTAGAGGTGAAGTATAAAGGATGAACAGGACAGGACCTAACACAGATACCTGATGAACTCCACAACAAAGCCGAACAGGCTCAGACTGATTTCCGTTGACAACAACCGACTGAAAGCGATCAGACAATTAGACAGAAAGTAGAATATCAAATAGTCATGTTAAAAGATCCTGTAAGTTGTCAATGGCTGGCTTATGAAAACATGAGAACATCGAGCACACACTTGTTCCAAAGATGCAGATTGTGCATTCTCCATGTTCCACTAAAACGTGTGATTATGTGATTCTCAGTGAGTCCAGATTTTGAGGAAAAGCGCTAAACAAGATTGATTTATAGTAATAACGATAATTTATGCTAAAACAAAACATACTAACCTCAAAGACAACTCAGAATCTGGAGGCGCTGAGGTGAGAACAGGGCGAAAAGCTGTACTGTTGAGACAGTGCTTATATCTCATTCAACCCGCTGTTATAAAGGTTTCGTTCAACCCCCCTCCTCCTCCTCCTCTTTCGTCTCCTCCTCCTCCATCCTCTAAAATCCGTCCAGTCTCTAAAATGACTTATTTTCCTGACTCAGATTAATGGAAGAAGGAGGTAGAGGGTGGGATGATGTATCAATACATTTCATTTTGTTTTTCACATTCACTTCTGGTCAGCAGTTTTTGTGTATTCACGTATGTGTGTGCGCGCGCGCGCGTGCGAATGTGTGCGTGTCCGTATATATACATATGAATATATATATATATATATATATATATATATATACACACATATATATATATATATAAATATATATATGTATATATATACATATATACGTACATATTTATACATATATATATATATGTATATGTGTATATATATATATGTATATGTGTATATATATATATGTATATATATACATATATATGTGTGTGTGTGTGAGTGTGTGTGTGTGTGTGTGTGTGTGTGTGTGTGTGTGTGTGTGTGTGTGTGTGTGTGTGTGTGTGTGTGTGTGTGCGCGTGTCAGTGTCCATGTCTTTGTCTATTGTTCCTTGTTTACAGGTAAATACTATGATGATGATGATGTCAAAAATTCAAGAATATGACTTGAAAACAAGTTATTTTTTGTCATTTTATCCTAATTTGTTCTTCTTGTATATTGATGTATAGTGGTCTGGTTTTAGCAGCGAAGTGTACAAAAATTAAGCTTTTGAGTATCTTTCAATTCCGACAGAAACTGAACGGTAACAATTTGATTAATGCATATTGACTGGAAAGGATAGATTTTACAGTCCCAAACAACTGTTGCTCTCACATATGTATCGAAAAGCACTTCCTCGAATTTTTAATGAATTTATTCCAAGCTCAAGAAATATGTAGTTTTTTCTGTGTGTATCGCATTTTCTGAAGACCAAGACCTACCAGTGTGTAACGAGAAGACAAATCACACGGAAAAGTTGTTTTGAGGATCCATTTTGCCATTTAAAGTGTAAAATCTCGAGCTTTTATGAAAAGTTTACATTTACTGATAATCACCAATACCCTCTTCTTTTCCCTGATGAAGCAGATGATGGTCAACCTTTTACAAATGCAGAATCTTTGATTCTCACTTGCAACATATATTTCTGGGCATATTTCTTAAGTGTGGCTAAGTGTAGACGTAGTTCTATTTTGTATTTTCGTCACAAAGATATATATACGTATAACACACATGAACACAAACACAAACACAAACACACACACACATATGCAAACGCCCAAGTCATGCGAGTTGGACCCGTTGCCAACTTCCCTCCTTGTGAAACATATAGACACTCTTTTGCCCACCATCACGAATATTTTCAATCACTCCTTGTCTACCGGTACATTCCCTACTGAATTTAAAACTGCACTTGTGAAACCACTCCTGAAAAAGAATAATCTCGACCCAAATGAGCTAAAGAACTATAGACCTATTTCAAACCTTCCGTTTCTGTCCAAAATCATTGAACGTCTAATCCTTCATCAGCTTTCTTCTCACCTCACTGCTAACAATCTGCTAAGTCCTTTTCAATCAGCCTATAGAGCAGGCCATAGCACCGAAACTGTCCTTCTGCGAGTCGTAAATGATCTTTTGACATCTCTAGATGAAAACAAAATTTCCGTTCTTCTTCTTTTGGATCTTTCAGCCGCATTTGATACTATTGACCATAGTATCCTCCTCCACCGTCTGGAACACGTCTTTGGTATCAAAGGCTG
>JAPXFY010000027.1:53072177-53084677 GCA_030674185.1 Monoplex corrugatus
AGATTCACTGGACCTGAACTCTTCATTGCAGCTTTCAAGATGACTTCCATTGCCAACACGAACAGTATGGGAGAGATTGCACAGCCCATTGCAATGCCCACCTCTAGGTCTATCCAGTCCGTGGTGTATTCTTTGGTAAGAACCGCATTGAGAACCCTTGGAAATACTTCCTCAGCATTGTTCGGATGTTTTCTGGGATGTGATACATTTCAAGAGCCAGCTGGATCATATCGTGTGGAACTGATCCATATGCATTCGCCAGATCAAGCCAAACTACGTCAATGTCTCTCTTCTCTGTTCTTGCTTTTTGGATGGCATCCCAAATCAACGTGGCATGTTCCAAGCATCCAGGCATTCCTGGTATGCCTCCCTTTTGGACTGACATATCCAGATACTTGTTTTCAGTCAGGTATTTTGTCAATCTTGCTGCCATAACAGAGAAGAAGATTTTCCCCTCGACGTTCAGAAGTGATATTGGCCTGAACTGATTGATGCTGCTGGAGTTCTGCTCCTTCGGAATGTACACTCCTTCAGCTCTCATCCATTGGTCGCTGATCTTCTGGTTCCTCCATGCTGATCGAATCATCTTGTGGAGCCACTCGAGCACTTTTGGGCATTTCTTGTAGAGCAGGTATGGTATTCCGTTTGGTCCAGGTGCTGACTTGGCTCTGGCTTTCTTTACTACGTTCTTCACTTCATCCAGTGTTGGTGGTTTGTTATTGAATTTTCCTTCTGGCGCTGCAGGCCAAACCAGATTTTGGATTTCAAGTGGTGCCTCGCGCTGAGAATCGGAATATGTTTCCCTGAGATGCTGCTCTAGGGTTTCCTTGCCCACTGTGAGAGTCCCTGATTTGGGTTGTTCAAACAGCTTTCTTGCAAAGTCAAAGGGATCTTTGAAGAAACGATCTTGAGTCTTCTTCTTTTTGCTCTTTCTTCGCCTTGCTGATTCCACTTTGCTGAGAGCATTGTGTTTGGCCTTCAGATCTTTCCAGAGTTCCAGGAGCCCTTGCTTCTCGAATTCTGAGGCAGTTTTCATTCGCTTTTTAAGCTTCCTTTTCTCCCTCCGGATGCTCTCCATCTGTTGCTGTCTTCTGGATTTCTGGGGAGGCGTTTTTGTCTTTGGCTGCTTCACTCCATAAGTGTCCCTGCAGATAGAGTATATGATGTCTCCGTATGTGTCAAGTTTGTGTTCCAGCGTACTGTTCCCTATTAGCGCATTCAGCTTAAGGACAAGTTCCTCATCTAATTTCTCCCATTGTTCTTTTGCACCGGCAGGCGGCAAATTGAGTTTTCCACGTTTGGCGTTAAGAGCTTGTGCAAAATCCGCATCAGAACCGTCAGCGTGGATGTCCTCGGCACTATGGTTTAATTCCTGGCCTTGGTCATCCAACGTCTCACCTGCTATCGCAGTGCGCTGCTGCTGGTTCGTATGTGTCTTCAAACAGCCCATTTTTGTCCTGTGGATCTTCATGCCGCGTTTGGTGGTGAATCTCCTTCCACACGCACACGGAAATTCCAACTGGTCATTAATCATGGTCCGTTGTGCGTTTCCAGTCGTGATGGAGTCAGTGCCGATGGATTCATCATTCTCTCCCCCTTTCGGTGAATCCTGGGATTTACTTACTGGTCTGCCATGATGTTTATATCAACAATTGATGGTAATGGTAATGACACAGCTTTCATGTTCTCCCTTTTTTCTCCCTCCCTCCCTCTCTCTCTCTCTGTCTTTCTGTCTTTCTCTGTCTGTTTCTTCCCCTACCAACCCACACAGAACAGACCATCTCTTTGTCATTATTTCCAATCCTAACTGATGCATTTTTGTTGATGCAAAATGTGAATTCTGTTCGATGCTTAGAAGCCACACGCATTCATATGCATCCGGTCTATGTCTGCCTCTGCCTCTGTCTCTGTCTCTCTAGCTCTGTCTGTCTGTCTGTCTGTCTGTCTGTGTGTCTGTCTCCCTCTCTGCACGAGTACATATGTTTGGCTAGCCAGTATGTTGTTCAGACGTTGCCACTTTATTGATCTAATACACTGTGTACTTCAGGCTTTTAGTTTCATCTTGCATCAGGGTTTATGTAAAAAAGGCACGTAAATGTTTAGCTCTTATCCTGAAAGAAAAAAAGAAAAAGAAAAGAAACCATCTCCCTCCCTCCTCTTTCTGTCTGTCTGTTTGTCTGTGTCTCTGTGTCTCTTTCTGTCTGTCTGTCTCCCTCTCTCCTCTCTCCTCTATCTTTGTCTCTGCCTCTCTTCTTCTCTCTCTCTCTCTCTCTCCCCTCTCTCTCTCTCTCTGTCTTTGGCTCTCTCTCTCTCTTTCTTTCCAAACATCTATGATGATACAGTTTTGTGGTTGTCTTTTCTTACGTGATATTTTGTGAACCATTTCCGACAATTCTTTCTGATTTTTACAAGATTCTACTAGTGTATCTACAGCTTTTTAATAATTACAATATTTTTTAATAATTACAATATTTATATAGCACAAAATCTTGATAAAATCAAATCTAAGCGCTGAAACACACACACACGCACGCACGCACTCACATGCACGCAAGCACGCACACACACGCACCCACGCACACACACACACACACACACACACACACACACACACACACACACACACACACACACACAACACGGCTATAAATGGGGAGAAAGAATAAAAACAATGGAACATTATAGAGAGCATATTATATACAATTATATATTGCAATGTGATTCCCCTCCGAGTGGAGACAGGCTGCAGAGGGGATTGAGTGAGGTCAGGATTTCATGCAGAGGAGAAAAGATGAGTTTTGAGAGCGGACTTGAAGGAGACAAAAGTAGGTTGCTGACGGACTGAGAGAGGAAGTTTGTTCCAGGAGAGCGGACCAGAAATAGAGAAGGCTCGTGGACCATAGGTATTGAGCTTAGTGCGTGGAAAGCGAAAAGTCAGAGGATCGGAGGTAGAGCGGAGGGTACGTGAGGGAACATAGATCTCAAGTAGGCTTGACAGGTAATCGGGGGCTGCGTTATTGAGGCTTTTGTAGCACATGGTGTCTAGTTTGTACTGTATGCGCTTTGATACAGGGAGCCAGTGAAGTTGTGCCAGGAGAGAAGATATGTGGTCAGCTTTTTTCTTTTTGAGTACAAGGCGTGCAGCATTGTTTTGAATGCGCTGTAGGATGTGAATGGTGGAGGCAGGAAGACCGGACAGGAGTGAATTGCAATAATCAATGCGAGACATTATGAAGGAGAGAACGAGTTTTGCAGTTGTTTCCATAGAGAGATACTTCCTGATCAGGCTTTTGACAACAGTTGTCTTTACTCTATCATACTCTGGCAAAAGACTTGTCTACTGTAATCGTCTAAAGTTTTACTGTTTTACCTTAACAATTTACGTACATCTGACTTTGAAGATCTTCAGTCTTGATCAAACCACTCATTATCTTTCATGTTACGGTTCATATCTATCCTACGTTTCATACATTCAGCTTGTTGTTTCACAATACCATTGAACATTTCTAAGGCCTCATCTATATTAAATCAGTTAAGTGCACTGCCTGATCCAGCTGTTGTTTAGTTTGAGAACTACTCAATTTGGCTATAAAGTTTTTTGGCATGCTCTGATTTCATACAAACAAAGGACATCAAACCATATATAAAATGGGTCTAAATTAGCCACAAATTGCTTCCGCGTATCTGATTTCTCTAGAGCAAAAAATGTACTTGTTATATGCACCCAATGATCAATCCTGAGAGTAAATACGTGAGACTTTATTCAACACATACAGGTGAATGGACCAGCAAGGCAGAAAATGATAGGACGAAATGACAGAAAGCAAAGGAGGAAGGCAGAAACAAACATACTGACAGAAAAGAGGAAATTTCTAGCCCAAAATTTCTATTTCTATATTAGAAAAACAAACGATCCATAACACATACAACGTTTAAAGAAGTTATGTAAATGAATTCTAATGAAACATCAACTTCTTTATGTGAATCGGTCAAACCCTTTACAAATGCAGGACAGATTAAAGCAAAGCAGGTACGAGTCAATACGTAAGCCATAAATGACATAATACAATTAAATTAGAACAGTAGGAAGGGAAATGCTGCGAGAGTACCAGATGAACGCTCACCTTTTATGATCTGTCACTCGAATTACACATCTCCAACATTTGTCAGTCAGCATGCCTGGAAGTTCAGTTACTGGAGAGACCTCAGGACAGCCGCACACATAGTACGGTTGCACGTATGCACCATCTGGATCGGCGTGAGCTGATCTTACGAGGGTCCTGGTACTATGTGAAATGCATGTGCAAACGTTATAAATTACCAAAGAGAACAGCTAACCGCACAACCATTTACCAGAATTATTGCAATGTTACTGCTGATTAGTTTAGTTCACTTTGAAGTCTCTTAAGGGATATATTATTATGCAGTCGAATAGTACTATTGCACACAACAGGCCCATATGTATAGTTGTACCATACTTGTGTGCCTTTGTCCTGCACCGAGAAAATCACAAGTTGTCTAAAACCACATTTGTGAGCAGACCACATCTGGCAACTGAACCAGCAGCTGTGCCTTTCGCCTGTCTAAGTTAGACTATTGCAACTCTTTCCTCTCTGTGTAAGTGCAAGAGCTTCAAACCTGCTTCAAAATGACTTTTTAAAGACTTATGACTATGCTCAGCTCCTTCTTTATAAACTTCACTGGCTCCCATTTCAAGCACAAGTTGATTATCAACTGTCTTGTTTCTATTACAGTAGGTGTTTTCGTGTTTCCATAACCCACAGGACACTGGCAGGTTCTATAGGACCTTTCACGTGCAATCTTGACATTGTGCATGCGTACACACCCGAACATGTCTGCACTCTGTTGGCCTGGTAGAGGGGGAAATCTCCATCTTGTGCCCACCAGGCAGAAGGCACCAAGGCAAGATCGAACCCCAGACTTCTGTTGGAATGCTGACTTCTTACAAAATTGACTGCAGCTCCATTAATGAAAGGAAAAATATTACATGACAACCTTTGGCCCAGAATTATAAACCACAGAACTTGATACCACCAGAAAACTACTAGCAGATATCAACAAGAGAAGACTAAAACAGATTGGCCATGTGTCACACAACAAAAACACGGACCTCATGGCAGCCATCTTTCAAGGAAAAACGGTGGCAAAAAGGAAGAAAGGCAGACCTCCAATCTCATACATCAAGATCAAAACCAACATCAGTGGCCTAAATACTCAAAGAAATTGTCCACAAAAGTCAAGACAGAGCAGCCTGGAGGGAATGGTGTTGTCCAGATGTGCAGCGGCCAACACAGAACCCAGTGACGCTGACAGGTGAGGTGAGGTCACACACACACACACACACACACACACACACACACACACACACACACACACACACACACACACACACACACACACACACACACACACACACACACACACCTAAATATTTACTAAAAAAGATTCAGAACTTGGACTGCAAAAGTCTTAAAATTGCACTAGGTGTACCAACTCATGCTTCTACTCTGGAAACGTACAAAGTTGCTGGAATTCTACCTCTAAACAACCATCGTGAGCTAGCTACAGCAAAGTTTGCAATTAGAACTACTTCACAAGCGAATAATTTTGTGAGCAAAGAAATTAAAATCAGGTCTGATATTGACTTTCCAAAACGAGCAAAAAACATTTCATCACAAATTACAACCGCAACTTACATATCTGACCTGATCAAACAATCCAGCATAACTATGGATGACATAGCCGAAAAACCAACGTTAACGCCTATCCCTACATGGGAAATGCTAAAGGCCACGTTTGATCTCGATTATGCAGACGTTAAAAAAGATGATAAGTCAACATTACGCTATCCACAGCTTGTGAACACATCGATGAAAAGTACCGTACCCACCTCCACATTTTTACTGATGGGTCAGTCTTAGCAAATCAGAGCGCTGGAGCAGCGTTTTATGTTCCAAAATTTAACATTAAAAAGTCTTTTTTCATTGGGGCAAATGTATCTATATATACAGCAGAATTGGTCGCTGTTGTTCAAGCGTTGCATTATTTAATAAGCCTCTGGCCTGTGCCTTTCAAAGTAGTTCTGTTTGTTGATTCAAAATCTGTATTATATGCCTTACAGTCTTTTGATACAGACACAAGACCTGATTTAATAATTGAGGCAAATCATCTAATACACTGTTTAAAGATAAATGGCTCGGAAGTCAGTTTATGCTGGGTGCCTTCTCACGTTGGTCTTCATGGCAACAACGTAGTTGACAGAGCAGCTAAATCCGGTGCACTCCGTTTTGAAAATTCCATAGAATTACATGTTAACACCTCGGTAAAAGAAGCTTACAACTCGCTAGAATTAGCATCATGGATTCGATTTCATGAACATTTAAATGAAAAATTTGTGTCTCAAAAAAGAATCAAACTTTCAGTTCAAAATATCTGTAAAAAAAATGCAGTATTCTTCGATATATCATTTGAGATTAATTGTTACCACATATTTTCGTATTCATCTGAACGCTTTGAAAACAAAATATTGTAAAAACGTTTTATGTATTTGCGGTGAACAATTCACATTGTATCACTGTTTGTTTTACTGCAGAAAGCTTCGTTATTTTTTACCAAAGATGTTTACACGCTATTGCTTTTTCTGATTGCGTTCGTGACCTCGGTTTTGTCTTTGACCATAATCTCTCCATGCACCAGCACATCATCAAAACATGTCAGGCTGCATACATCGAACTTAGACGCATTAATTCTATTAGACACTACCTTACATTAGACGCAACCAAGACGTTAGTTACTGCATGCATTCTGTCTAGGTTAGATTATTGCAATTCACTCCTTGCGGGTTGCCCTCAGAAACATCTCAAACATTTGCAACAAGTTCAGAACTCTGCAGCTAAACTCATCTTCAAGGCACGTAGGTCACAGCACTGCACACCCCTGTTTCAGACACTGCACTGGCTCCCGGTTGAACAAAGAATAAAATACAAGATTTGCTGCCTTTGTTATCACATCATTTCTGGAACTGCTCCTGACTATCTCTCTGAACTCTTGACTGTCTACGTACCTTCTCGATCACTCCGCTCTTCTGTGGATGACAAGAAGTTTCGTGTGCCAAAATATAACAGAGAAACTCACGGTGGTAGAGCCTTTGCAGTTTTTGCTGTTCAGACATGGAACTTGTTGCCTCAGTCCGTCCGCCACTCTAAAACTCTACCATCTTTCAAAACAAGTTAAAAAACTTACTTCTTTAAACAGTGTTTTTCCTGATTTTGGCTAGTGGGTTGATCCTGCTTGACATTCTGGATGAAATTGTGCACAATGGGGTGTATGCCAGTGTGTGTGTGTGTGTGTGTGTGTGTGTGTGTGTGTGTGTGTGTGTGTGTGTGTGTGTGTGTGTGTGTGTGTGTGTGTTGATGTGTGGCTGTGTGTGTGTGGGTGTTGTGTGTGTGTGTTTGAAAATGGGGGGAGAGGGGTGGGCGGGGAGGGGTGGAGAGGGAGAGAGATTATTTGGTGTGTCTGTGTGGTTGTTGATTTCCTGTGGATAGTTTTTGATGAGTTTGTTTGTATTGTAGCCTGTTATTTGGTTTATATATGTATGGTTTACTGATGTAAAGCGCTTTGAGGTTTCGGAAAGCGCTCTATAAATGCACTATTATTATTATTATTATTATTATTTTAAAGAAGTGATATCAGATCAAGTTCTGTTAGTTAAAATTTCAGAATCATTGGTTCAGAGTCCTGTTAATGCGTTACTTTAAGGTTATTATTTTAATTATCATTATCTTATTTTGTTTTGTTTTGCTTTTTATGACGATTTTTCTTTTACATTTGATGTTAGCGTTGTTCTAGTTTCATTTCTCTGATCATCCATATCATTTTTCTAAAGACCTTGCCGATTCCTTTTAATTTTTTTTCCGTCTCTTACTCTGTTCCCTTCTTTCCCCTCCTCCCTCCCCCCCCCCCCCCCAAAAAAAATATCATCCATGCCATTTTTATCCGTCTAATATCACTTATAGTGAAAAGACGTTAAATCAAGGAACGAACACACACACACACACACACACGCACACGCACGCACGCACACACACACACACACCTCACTCTCACACTCACACACACACACACACACACACACACACACACACACACACACACACGCACGCACGCACGCACACACACACACACACACACACTCACACATTCTCTCACCTCATCTTTCAGCCATCGAAAGTCCGTTGTTTGACGTAGGCCTTCCCCAGCTGCTTCCATTCACTTCCTTCCGGCGCTTTTCCTCTCCAGTTCTTGTCAAATCCATCTAGGTCGTCTCTCCATCTAGTTTTCTGTCTTCCTCTATTGCGAGTGCCGTATCTTGGTATCCAGAACGTGGTTTTTGTTGTCTAAGGATTGTCCATTCTCCGGGTGAGATGTCCTGTTCAGTTCCATTTCAGTTTGTTGATGGTTTCCAGGATATCTCGCACTTTTGTTCTTTCTCTGATCCATTAAGCCATTTTGCAGTCTGTCCAGGTGATACCAAGCATGATTCTTTGATGTGCTGGCTGCATGGTTCTCAGTTTCAAAGCGCGTTTTTTTCCCGTTAGATTGCACGTTTCTGCACCGTAGGTGACTGTGGGCAGAATACATTGGTCGTAGACTTTTCGTTTCAGGACAGTTGGAATTTTGTCATTCTTGAAAACCGAACTTGCTCTTCCAAACGCTTTCCAGCCAACGGTTATCCTACGTTTGATTTCTCTCTGTTTGGAAGAGGATTCTGCCGAGATGCGTTGGCTAAGAAGAAGCAGTAGTCAACCATTTCTAGGTCTTCATTTTCGATCGTTACTTTTCTGTCTAGGTCTTCATTGTAGTTGTTGACCATCTTTGTTTTTCAAGTTTACTGTTAGCTCTAGTTTTTACTGCATTCATTTAGTTCATTCAGCATATATTGCAGTTGATTTAGACTCTCAGTAAAAATGATAGTCTTCTCAACAAACCTGAGGTGACTGAGGTATTCTCCGTCTATTCTAATGCCTTTTTCAGACCAGTCAAAATTGCCAAAGACCATTTCGAGGCAAGCTGTAAACAATTTAAGGGAGCTTGTGTCTCCCTGTATTACTCCTTTCTCTAAGTTGAATGGCTCAGAGTCTTTGTGTAGCCAGATGAACGATTTGGAAAATCTGTAGATATGCTGAAGGACGTTTACATATACGGGATCAACGCCCTGTTGTCTGACTATTTCAGTGACTTTTCAAATCTCTACAGAATAAAAAAACTTTGAGGTAGTCAACTAGGGCCTTTAGGCATTCATTGACTAGTCGTGTGAAGGTGGTGTTTGCCGAGAAATCTTTCCTGAAGCTGGCTTGTTCTTTAGGTTGGTTTTCCTCTCAGACGTTTGATATTCTGTTCATGATGATTATGATGAAATTCTTGTAGACACAACTTAGGAGGCAAATGGGGCGGTAGTTGGACAGGTCCTTTGGATTACCTTTCTTATGAAAGAGAATTACTATTGTCTGATTCCACTCTTCCAGCGTTTTGCTTTGTCTCAGGTGTTCGTTGAAAAGTTTAGCAAGCTTGCCCTTGATGACGTCGCAATCTTCCTTGAGGAGATCATTAGTAATGTTTGCTGGAACGGATACTTTTCCTTTCTTTGATTGTTTGACCATGAGTTCTACCTCCCAAGGTAGTGTTTCTGGGAAGATGTCAAATTAGTGACTGCTCTCATGGTTGTCTTGCACTTGAGGCACGAGGTTTGAAGAGTAAAGATGTTTGTAGAATTCTTGTGCACATTTGACAATTCTGTCTCTGTCGGTTGTTACTTCTCCATTCGCTTCCTGGACTCCTGGACTGAGTTTGTCCTTCGCCATTTTGAAGCTCCTTCCTTGATCTATGATATCGCTGATGATCTCTGTCGTGTGTCTTCGATGGTCTTCTCTTTGTTTGCTTTGGATTAACTTGTTCAATTCTGCCACTTCTATTTTTTCTCTCTATCTGTTATTAGTCTTTTTATTTCATAATTTTCTTTATCAGATCTTTGGTTTGTAGTGAGAATTTGCTTTTGGTGGATTAAATTATCGTTTTGTATTTTCTCGCAGATTTAACTAGGGGTGTTATGATGGAATTGCAGAGGTTAGAGACATCAACGTCTTTGTTTTCATTTTCAGCATCTGCCAAAACTACGTGCACACAAACACACACTCGCACACAAACACACACACAAACACACAAACACACACACACACACACACACACACACACACACACACCACACACACAAAACACACACACTCACACAAATACACACACATACACACACACCATTATCATCATCATCATCATTATCATCATCGTCGTCGTCGTCGTCGTCGTCGTCGTCGTCGTCGTCGTCATCACAACCAGTTATTGCTTGACTGGCATAAACAGTTCTACTGACATGTTCAAACTGTGTACTACTCGAATACAGCAAGCGTGATGTGAATGAATGTCTACCACGTGCCCAAGCGCAACACACACACATACGCACAAACTCACGCACACAGACACAGACACACAGACACAGACACAGACTCAGACACAGAGACAGACAAACAGATACACACACACACACACACACACACACACACACACACACACACACACACACACACACATACATATATATATATATATATATATGTATGTATATGTATATATATATATAGATATACAAATATAGATATACAAAATATATATAGACACACAGACGTATATATATATATATATACAGACACACAGACGCACGCACACACGCACATATACAAACTGCTGACCAAACAATGCTGCTGTAAAGAGATGTGAACAAATTTAAAGCACAATAGTACTGTCATGGGAGAAAGTTTTTCTGTCATGGGGAGGGAATTTTGGGTGTCGGTTGTAGGATATGGGGTAATGTTTATGTGGAATTACCTTTTTTTTTATAGAAATCATACACAACGAGAAAGGAGAGAAACGAGAAGAAACGCACTAAGCATACTAGCAATAACTTTCAAAAACAGTCCACACATGGCATTACAAGTCAATATAGTGTCTTTAATTAAGCATGTTCAACTTAAAGCATAATCATTCATCCTCTTATTCTTATTTGCCTACGTCCTAAAGCAATCCTACTTCTTTGCCTGTCAGCCCTAAAAGTCTACACTGAAATAAAATACCACCATACCTTCACTGCATGTTTCTGGCAAAGACTCAGCACCTCTGCCAGGTTGAGTGGCGTGTCTCCCACTACGACCATCAACTCTCTGACCGTTCTGTCTCTCTATGTCTGTATCTCTCTTTCTTGTCAAAACTGCTTGAAAAAGTTGTCCTCAACCAACTGAACTCTCACCTGTCTGCCAACAATCTCCTCAATCCTTTCCAGTCAGCCTACCGCCAGTGCCATAGCACTGAAACTGCCTTGCTACACATTCTCAACAATCTCCTCCTTGCAACTGATACTGGCAAAGTCTCTCTCCTCACACTCCTTGATCTGTCTGCAGCCTTTGATACCATTGATCATGGTATTCTCCTTTCTAGACTTCATCATACTTTTGGCATCTCTGACATTGCTCTCTCCTGGTTCACTTCTTATCTATCAAACAGAAAACAAACTGTTCTCATCAATGGCACTTACTCTCAACCTGCATACCTGACCTGTGGTGTTCCACAAGGATCTGTCCTTGGCCCTGTTCTTTTCACTCTTTACACCTCCCCCCTGTCCACCATCATCAACTCCCACTCTGTAAAACACCACTTCTATGCTGATGACACCCAACTTCAAGACAGTGACTCATCTGACAATATACAGCGCCTCCTGACTCGCACCACTGAATGTTACTCGGACATCAAAAATTGGATGACATACAACAAACTTCAGCTAAATGATGACAAGACAGAAGCTATCCTCATTGGCACCCATCAGAAACTTTCTCAGCTGCCTCCTCTTTCTCTCCCATTATGTAACACATCAGTCCCAATTTCTGATTCAGCTAAAAACCTTGGTGTCTGCATTGACTCTACCCTCTCCATGAACAACTTTGTTTCTCAAACTGCCAGATCTTGCTACTATCACCTCCATCGTATAAGCCTGATCAGGAAGTATCTCTCTGTGGAAACAACTGCAAAACTCGTTCTCTCCTTCATAATGTCTCGCATTGACTATTGCAATTCACTCCTGTCCGGTCTTCCTGCCTCCACCACTCACATCCTACAGCGTATTCAAAACAATGCTGCACGCCTTGTACTCAAAAAGAAAAAAGCTGACCACATATCTCCTCTCCTGGCACAACTTCACTGGCTCCCTGTATCAAAGCGCATACAGTACAAACTCGACACCATGTGCTACAAAAGCCTCAATAACACAGCCCCCGATTACCTGTCAAGCCTACATGAGATCTATGTTCCCTCACGTACCCTCTGCTCTACCTCCGATCCTCTGACTTTTCGCTTTCCACGCACTAAGCTCAATACCT
>JAPXFY010000027.1:53089677-53099677 GCA_030674185.1 Monoplex corrugatus
GAAAAGCTATGATGGGACATAGAGTGAAGTCGCATAATTTCAGAGAGGGGTTGTGTGTACAGCACAAATAGGATGGGACCTAAAACAGAGCCTTGGGGCACACCAAACTGGAGGGTAGCGGGTGCAGAGGATGAACAAAAGACAGAGACTGTTTGAGTGCGATTGGAGAGGTAGGACTGGAACCAAGACAGAGCGATGTCAGAGATACCGAACACTTTATGGAGACGTGTGAGCATGATAGAATGGTCGATGGTGTCGAATGCAGCCGAGAGATCAAGGAGAGATAGAAGAGAGATTTGATTTTGATCAAGAGCAGTCAGAATATCATTTGCAATTTTTACAAGAGCAGTTTCAGGGCTGTGTCCAGTGCGATAAGCCGACTGATAAGGGTAAGAGAGGTTGTTGGCGGTGATATGATCAGAGATCTGTGCGAGAACAATTTTTTCAAGGACTTTGGATAAGAAAGGTAGGTTGGAAACAGGTCGATAGTTTTTGAGGTTATTGGGGTCAAGACTAGGTTTCTTTAAAAGAGGTCTGACCAGGGCAGATTTGAAGGAAGTGGGAAAGATACCAGATGACAGGGAATTGTTGATGACAGTTGTGAAGTGAGGGAGCAAAGTATCTAGGCAGTGTGTTAAGATAGATGCTGGAAGAGGATCAAGCTCACAGGTCTTGATGTCAGAATGGCGGATTACATTGCGGATAGTAGTTTCAGAAGCAGGCTGAAAAGAAATAAGTGGTGTGCCTTGAAACAGAGGATCGGGAATAGGAGGTTGAGAGATGGGTTGGGAGTCAAGACTGGAACGGATGGACCTAATTTTATCAATGAAAAAATCTGAAAAATGTTGTGCTAGATGGGCAGGGGGAAAGCATGATGGGAGAGGAGATTTATCTGATTTGCCAAGGAGGGTATTAGTAACGGAATATAGCTGTTTTGATGTAGAACATGCAATAATTTTCGCATTGTAAAAGGCAGACTTAGCAGAGTCAACTATAGCATTGACAGTTTTGTTGGCAGCCTGAAAAATCTGTTTATTGATAGTAATGCTGTTCTTCAGCCACCGTCTTTCAGCACGACGGCGTTCACGCTTGGCCTTAAGAAGATCAGGGCCAACGGCAGAAAACCAGGGCGATGGTGGTCTCTGGGATACCCTACGTCTGGTGGCGGGGGCGTGCATGTCCAGCAGATCACTAATAGTCCGATTGAGGTCGTCAGCAGAGGCTGGAGGACAGGACTGAAGAGCGGCCAGGAAATCTTCGTTGAAGACGACGGTGTTGATATCAACTAGTTTTCTGACCATGACATAGGTAGTTTGGGGTGGAGGCTTGGTCATTGAAAGTTGGCCGAGGATACAGACATGATCCGAAGGAAGAGTATAATCAATTTCAATGGATTTGATGAAGGACTGGTCAGTTCTATGAACAACCCAATCGAGGATGTTGCCTTTTTCGTGGGTTGGAGTGTCGATAGATTGGGTCAAGCCAAAGGAGTTCAAAGAGCTTATCAGTTTAGCAGTGTGGGTCTGGTTAGGTTCATTATAATGAAAATTAAAGTCTCCTGCAATGATGAAACAGCCTTTCAAGGTGTTACAGTAGGCAAGGAGGTCTGGAAACTCTTCTACAAACACATGGTTTTTAAGCTGGTTCTTTGGGCTGGGTAGTGGACGGTAGAGGAACAGCAGATGGAAAGTCTGGTGGGGTAGAGTGAGGGAGAGCTGGACAATTTCAAAAGTAGAGTGTTTGAATTTAAAGTCAGTCTTGGTAGTAATTCGGGGCAGGAGGGATTCGGCAACAACAAAAGCGATGCCGCCGCCGAGACCAGTTTTGCGAGCGAACGAGAGTGTACGGTGACCGGGAGGAGCAAGATCCCTCTCCTTGGGTTCATCCCCGACAGGCTGAAACCAGGTTTCATTGACGGCGAAAATATCGACGACGTGGTCATGGATGAAGTAGTTGATCGCGGATCTCTTCTCTTGTCTGGTACCGAGGGCCTGAGCATTGAACAGTGCAAGAGTCAATGAGTCAGTGCGTAGTTTCTTTTTGCCGGCTGTGAGAGGAATGAGGTTATCAGGGTTGGAGCACAGCGGTCTGGGGGACGGATGGGTATCATAGACAGGAACAGAAGGCAGACCACTGCTGCCATGACGCTGATGTACATCAGTGACCACTGGAATCGTACGTCTCTTGCGCATTCCACCACGACATGATCGACGACGGGGGAGATTTCGGCCGATTTTCAGCGATCTCAAGTGTTCAACCAGGTCAGGGTCAAGGATCGAGTCAGGGGGGCAACATGACAGCAAGCAGTCCCGATTGTACTGCACACGAGTGGAAGAATGTGTAGACACAACAGCTGGTTGTGAAGCGGGGCGTGATGAGGCAGACGCACGCAGTGCGAGAGAGACAGAGCGGAGAGGGTGCACGTGCACTGGCGAGAAACATGGCGGGCTGAGTTGAAAATTCAAGTGGAGTAGGAGAGATAAAATGCACAAAGAAAACAGTACCTTGGCTTGCAGCGAAGCATTCATAAACCACCACATACTGAAACAGGAACATTCACAAACACAATCACTTGCTTTTAGCCATCAACAATCGATATAACTCCGTGCACACACACAAATAATCGCACAAATAATCGCAGCGAGGTAGCCGTGCCTGTGAGGCGGCTGAACCTTGACCTTGGTTCATCGTCATCGTCGTCATCGTCATCGTCATCGTCATCGTCGTCGTCGTCGTCGTCAGCATCAGCATCAGCATCAGCATCAGCATCAGCATCATCATCAGCATCTTCTTCTTCTTCTTCTTCTTCTTCTTCTTCTTCGTATTCTTCGTATTCTTCGTGTTCTTCGTATTCTTCATCCTTCTTCTTCTTCATCCTTCTTCTTCTTCTTCTTCTTCTTCTTCTTCTTCTTCTTCTTCTTCTTCTTCTTCCTCCTCCTCCTCTTCCTCCTTATCCTCCTTCGTCTTCTTCTTCTTCTTCTTCTTCTTATTGCTGTTGTTGTTATTCTTGTTTGTGTGATATTATTATCATTACTGTTGTTGTTATAGTTATTACTATCATTACTACTATCATCATCATCAATATCATTACTATTATTGTTATTATTATAATCGTTGTTATTGTCGTTGCTGTCATTGTTGGCAGCAGTACTAGCAGTAATAGTAGCAGCAGTAGTAGTAGTAGTCATAGTAGTAGTAACAGTAGTAGTAGTAGTCATACTAGTCGTAGTTGTACTAGTAGTAGTAGCAGTAGTAGTTGTTGTAGTAGTAGTAGTCTTTTCTAATCGTACCGGTAGTAGTAGTAGTAGTAAAACATGGCATGTTCCCCACCCATCCTAATGTTTTCATCATTCTGGTGGTGTCAGTGTAGTGTTTCATGGTCACCTCCCGTGTAGGGGCCGTGTAGGGCTGTGTTGTTAATTGACAATATACTGTGTTCCACGAGGTTATAAACAATTAAAGGGAAGTAAACGATGTAGTTGAACATTATGAACAGGCAGAGTTACAGAACGTGGCAAGATTACTGGTTATCAGTTATTGTTATTACTATCATCATCATCATCATCATCATCATCGTCGTCGTCATCGTCATCGTCATCGTCATCATCGTCATCGTCATCGTCATCGTCGTCGTCGTCGTCGTCGTCTGCATCAGCAACAGCATCAGCATCAGCATCAGCATCAGCATCAGCATCAGCATCAGCATCATCATCATCATCATCATCATCATGTTTGCCGCCCATCTTAATGTTTTCATCATTCTGGTGGTGTCAGTGTAGTGTTTCATGGTCACCTCCCGTGTAGGGGCCGTGTAGGGCTGTGTTGTTAATTGACAATATACTGTGTTGCACGAGGCTAAAAACAATTAAAGGGAAGTAAACGATGTAATTGTGCATTATGAACAGACAGAGTTACAGAACGTTGCGAGATTACTGGTGATCCTCCTTAATCCTTTGACTCCCTAACTCTGTCAACCAGCATTCTGCATTGTCAACCATGCTAGGTTGAGAGAATCAAAGGGATAACTTTTTGCAGTTGGTAGATAGGTGCGGGAGTCCAAGGTTTAAGTCCTTGTAAAGGAATGACGGTTGTTCTGTCTGTGGATCTGTTTGTGTGTATTGATCTAACGCTGTCACCAGATCTGTTTTCACTTTACAGAGAAACCACCATGAGGAACCTAGAAGAATGCACTGGGTTAAAGGTTGGAGGAAAAATGGTAACATTCGTTACGCAGATGACACCGCGATAATAGAAGAAAATGAAAAAGCTAAGGCTGTTTTACATGACAGGGTAGTAACCTCAAGCCAAACCTTTTTGCAAGCTTTTAAAGAGATTGCAGAAGGGTAATCATCTCTGGTGGCACACTGTCCAACATCCACAGAATAAGATATGGCTTTCTGTTGGTCATGATAGCTGGTCGTTGAGTTCCACATCTCGTCCATCCCAGACAGTAAGCTCATCAGGTCAGTTCCATACATCTAGTGACGAAAGACCTTCAATAGTTTCAGTTTCAGTTTCAGTTCCTCAAGACGACATCCCTGCGCTCGGAACGAATTCCATATGCACTACCATCACAGGTGCCACGTGTATGGTGATCTTGGTACAAACCTTAAGCCTGCACATAAGCCTATGAGCTAGTCAGGTCATGAGACCCTGCCTAGCCTGTTTTACCTAGTCTATATTTTATACTGGTTTTGTATCAGCTTATCACTGGAATAATGTTGGTTATATGTAAATGACATTCAGTTCAGTTCATATTGCTTATAGCCCAGCCGACTACTAGAGCCATATCAGGGCTTAATGTAAATGACATGTTGACTTGTGTATCTATGTATCTTATCTTAAAAAAAAAAACACGAAAAACAAAAAACAAAACAAAAAAACAAAAGGAACATATATATAAATGCCCATCAATTAACATCAGGAAGAGAGTTCTTGAATGTTATATACAACTGATAATGTTATACGGTTGTGAGGCGTGGACAGTCAACACGCAAAGCCAGTACAAGATTGAGGCAGCCGAGAAGAATGTTGAGAGTTCCATGGACAGCAAAGAAAACAAACGAGACAGTCTTGATGGAGGCAGACACAAGAAGATCATTTATAAGGAAGAAAAGGAAAAGACAGGCGACATTTACAGGCCATTTATGAAGAGAGGGGAATTGGAGCACCCGGTCACAACAGGAAAGCTGGAGGGAAAGAGAGCACCAGGTAGACCCAGGGAGAAAATATTGGACGGACTTGCAGGGTGGCTAGGGACAGAGAGGGTGGAAGATGTGCTTGTGGCAACAAGTGACAGGTACATATGGAAGGCCATGATCGCCAACGCCAAGCAGCAGGACACATGATGGTGATGATGATATATATACATAAAGTAAAAAAAACAAAAATAAAAAAACAAAAACCAAGATCTTCAATAAGCAAACACAAGCTGTAGAGACGGTAGTGTGCTGATAGCTGATTGGATGAGATCCAAAAGGAGAACGTTGACTGCCTCAAGCGTGAGACAGTGTATGTCCTATTAGCACTGAACCCTTTGACTCCCTCACCCTGTCTGCCAGCATCCCGCATTGTCAGCCATGAAAACACAGCAAAAACTTAACCCTTTGACTCCCTCACCCTATCTGCCAGCATCCCGCATTGTCAGCCATGAAAACACAGCAAAAACTTAACCCTTTGACTCCCTTACCCTATCTGCCAGCATCCCGCATTGTCAGCCATGAAAACACAGCAAAAACTTAACCCTTTGACTCCCTCACCCTATCCACCAACATTCTGCATTGTCAGCCATGACAGCAAAGCAAAATATTTAACCCTTTGACTCCCTCCCTCTTTGTATACGCTTGACAAAGGCCAGTTTGCCAAACAGTATCCACTTGTCTTGTTGTGTGCACATGTTCTTTGTTGTTCTTTGCAAACGCTTGACAAAGGTTAGTTGCCAAACACTTTGTACCTGTAGTGTTTTGTGCATTACAAACGCGTTCTCATTTTAGTTTCGTCTGTTTCTGGTCACGAAAAAAAGTACTAGAAAAGTTCTACGGTTTTAACTCTGTTGTGACTGCACTTGCCACAGCTGAGCTCTACTGCTGGCCTAGGGCTGCAACAGTGAAATCACTGAGAACCGGATGCAAATGAACTTATCTATCGATTTTAGACAAACAAATCGGCAAAACGTAACTGAAGCGTTCAACGGAAGTTCCCTCCACAAGGGAAGCAACTGCCAACTACTATATCATTAGCATAACAAAAGTAGAGGGAGTTATATACCCTAAACCGTCTGTTATTATGATCGAAGTAGCCCGTCCTCAGTGAGAGCTCAGCTGTCACTTCGATCGAAGTAGCCCGTCGTCAAAGAGTTAAAGGTATCAGTAAACTGTACACTCGATATCAGTTTGCCTTAGAATCTGTCAGAACAAGCCGGGGGTGATACAGGCAGCATATGTTGCACGTCATAAAATATCCTGTGATGTCGTAATCTTTACTGGGATTTTTTTATTAAAGCATATTGACATCGAATATCCAAACATGGGCATAAAGCAAGGAGAGATGACACACGATCTTTTTCCCTTTACGCCCATGTCAATATCTCAAGGACTATCTGGGGCGTCAGTTGTCGTTTGATGGCAGAATCTGGTAGAGAGCCAAGTCTTTGACATACAAACTAAGGCTTAACTCTTGGAAAACAAAATATGCACAGAATGTATGTATTTGTTCAAAAGCATTATCTGTCCACCATCTGCTCTTTGAATGTCCTATCTTACTTACGACATATAGAAATAACAATCTCGATTTTTCATGTACTGACTCTAGAGATATCCTTTACAACAAAAATCATGATATAATTTCGGTAGTCCAGCTGATTCTCAGATCCCCTGTTGGCAGATTGTTATGAAGAGTTAATTAATTGTTGTCTGTTATTAACTGACACTGTTAACTTAATGTTCTGAATTCTTAATTGTAATTGTTCCCCTTTCTTACATTGAAACTCCCACTTCCCCTTTCCATCCCCGTCCCCCACCCTTTTTTTTCTCCCTCTGTGTGTGTGTGTGTGTGTGTGTGTGTGTGTGTGTGTGTGTGTGTGTGTGTGTGTGTGTGTGTGTGTGTGTGTGTGTGTGTGTGTGTGTGTGTGTGTGTATGTGTGTGTGTGTGTTCTAAAATCACTATTGTGAACAGACATTAAATAAAGATTCCATTCCAATCCAGCCAAGAACAGTTAGCTGAACATTAAATGACCAGTGTCGTGGTCAAGTGGGTAAACAACTTCCAGTCGAAACGTCATGGGTTCGATCCAGTGTGGATGCCTCCATCTGGGGGGGGGGGGGGGGTAAAGGATAGAATTTTTCCTCCATCTCCCAGGTCAACGTGTGTGCAGACCTGCCAGTTCCATTTCAGTTTCTCAAGATGACATCTCCGCGCTCGGAACGAATTCCATATGCACTAACGTCACAGGTGCCACGTGTATGGTTGATCATGACACATGCCTTAAGCCTGCACGTAAACCTGGAAGCTGGCCAGGTCCTGAGGCCCTACCTAGACTATGTTTTACCTAGTCTATATTTTAAACTGGTATTTTATCAGGCTACCACTGGAATAATCTTGGTTATATGTAAATTACATGTGTATGAGTGTATCTTACCTTCATGAAAGGAAAAAAAAAAAAAATCTATATATGTCTACATATATATGTATGAAGTAAATAAATAAATGTCTGAATCACAACACAACTAGCTATTCTGTATAAACTTGTCTCACATGACAGACCCCCCCCCCCCCTTCTAGTCAATGCCCAAATGCTCAGCTTTCAACTAGGTGAAGCCAATATTTTCTTAACCATAGATAGGTAAGTAAATAGGTAAGTATGTGAGTGAGCAAATCAGTAAGTAAGTAAATAAATAAGTAAGTAAGTTAAGTAAGTAAGTAGGTAAGCAAGCAAGCAAGTAAGTGAGTAAGTGAAGAAAAGGTAAGTAAGGTGAAAAATAAATACAAAATAAAGGAAAATGTAGATGAATAAACAGGTAAGAGATGAAAATAACAAATAATACGTATGCATGTTAAAGATCCTGTAAGTCATGTCAGTGTCCAGAGACTAACGAAAACCTGAGAACATCCAGCATACTCACCAACCGAAGATGCAGACTGTACAAGAACATACGGCAAGTATGGTCAGCTCATCTGACAGCCTCACTTTTCCATGCTCCACTACATAATGATATTGAACTTGAACCTTGAATGAATGTGATGCATTACATGCATTTGGAGATAAAAGAAAAATCTCGAAAACACAAATGAATGTATTGTAATTCATGTAATACTTGCGATGGCCGTGATAGCTGAGTGTTCAGACAAGGGTCTTCCTACTGGTTGGTTTGGGTTCGAATCTCCTTAGGTCTTGCCAGATGGATAAAGAGTAGAGATTTTTCCCATTGGATAGAATGGGAAATTTTTCTCACTGGATAAAGAATGGAAATTTTTGCCATTGGATAAAGGGTGGAATGTTTTCCCATTGGATAGACTGGAGATTTTCCCAATGGATAAAGAGTGGGAATTTTCCAACTGGATAAAGAGTGGAGTTTTTTTTCTATTAGATAAAGAGTGGTAATGTTTTGCCGTGGATAAAGAGTGGATTTTTTTCCAGTGGATAAAGAGTGGAAAAATGTCCCAGTGGATAAAGAGTGGTGACTTTTCCCAGTGGATAAAGAGTGGTGACTTTACCCAGTGGATAAAGAGTGGAGAATTTCCTCATTGGATAAGAGTAAAGATTTTTCCCATTGGATAAAGAGTGGAGATTTTTCCCAATGGATAAGAGTGGAGATTTTTCCAATTGGATACAGAGTGGAAAATTTTCCAATTGGAGAAATAATGAATAGTTTTCCCATTGGATAAAGAGTGGAGAATTTCCTCATTAGATAAAGAGTGAAGATTTTTTCCCATTAAATAAAGAGTGGAGATTTTCTCATTGGATAAAGAATGGAGATTTTTCCATTGGATAAATAGTGGATATTTTCCCATTGGATATAGAGTGGAGAATTTTCCCATTGGATAAAGATTGGAGAATTTTCCCATTGGATAAAGAGTGGAGAATTTTCCCATTGGATGAAGAGTGGAGATTTTCCCAGAGTTTATGTTTTCCTCGTACTGTTCCCTAAAGGATGGTCTTAGGAGAAATAAACTGTGATATGCTGATCTCACCTGTCTCACCTGTCGGCGTCACCGATTAAGTGTAAGCCACTGCACACCTGGACACCACCATCTCACTCCAGGCCGCTCTGTATTGACTTTAGCTGACGTTTCTTGAATATTTAGGCTACTGATGTTGGTTATGTTCTCGATGTATGAGATTGGAGGTCTGCTTTTCTTCCTTTTTTGCCACTGTTTTTCCTTGAAAGATGGCTGCCACGAGGTCTGTGTTCTTGTTGCATGACACATGGCCAATATATTTTAGTCTTCTCTTGTTGATGTCTGCTAGTAGTTTTCTGGTGGTATCAAATTCTTCCAGGACACTTTCATTAGCTCTTCTGTCTGTCCATTTGACACGTAGTAGTCTCCGATAAAACCACATCTCTACTGCCTCAATTCCTCTGCAATCAGTTTTTCTCAGAGTCCAGGCTTCGCAGCCATACATCATGACTGGCCAGATCAAACATTTTCAAAGTCTAACTTCCAGGCCATTTGGTATGCCTCTGTCTTTCCAGATGTTGTTGAGTTGGACCATTCTTTTGCTTTGCAATTCTAATTCTTATTTTAATATCTTTGGAGCAGCAGGTCCCACCATCAGTTTTTACAGAGCCAAGATATTTGAAATCTTTAACATTTTCCAAAGTGAACTTTGTTAATCAAGTTGTTATATTGTTTACAGTGTCTTTGTCTTTGATATGTAGCACTTTTGTTTTCTTGGCGTTCAAGTCTAGACCAGCCTTTTTGCCTGACTGCATCCACCCTGTATAGAATTCTTTTTTATGTGGTAATGTTGTCTGCTAACAGCGCAGTATCATCGGTATAG
>JAPXFY010000027.1:53104677-53107177 GCA_030674185.1 Monoplex corrugatus
GCTGAAGAAGTCGGCCGGATCGCCACTGCGTAGCTTTCATTTTTCACTGAGAGACAGGTTCAGCCAGGTAGCCATTATCTTAAAGACCAGTTTGTTGGAAAAGTGCCACCCAAAGTAATTTGTCATTAGTTTTGCTCTGGACAAGAAACAAGTTCTTGCAGTTTGCATCCAAAATCATAACTGACTTGGCTCCAAAATCACAACTGACTTGGTTTGGTTTGGTTTTTTAATACACAGAGCTTATTGAAACTGAAGAAAATAAACCTGTGTGTATTTCTTTTGATTTTGCAAGGAGACATTAGTTCGTACAGTGCAGTTTTTCATAGTTCTAACAGAAAATCCTGAAGACTTCTGCAGGCACTATGGTGGATTATGTGTGTTACCACACTTGGTGACCTTTTGTTGTTGTTTTTGTTTTCAATATAACATGAGAATGATTTAACAAATTATTTGATTTAAATTAAATGCCCATCTTCAGTCTTTTAGAACTGTGTCAGTTTTGCCTTTTTTTTCCCCAAAAAACAATTATTTTCAGTGCAGTTTCCAAACATTCAACAGAAATCTGGAGGAAAAAAATTAATGTTTTCCTAAAAGCTTTACCAATCTGTTGTTGTTTTTATCATCTAAAGAAAGATATCTTATCATATTTTTTAATGTAATAACAAGCTAAGATTTTACTTTTACTGTGTAACATGAACAGAAGAGCTTGGTATGCTCTAACTGCATTTATTGATATATAACATAAGAATGACAGATCAAATACAAACAAGATTTTAAGATCAGATTCAAAGCATTCTGTGTGATAAGATTGAACGTTTCATTGGACTGTCAGTGTACAATTTCACTCCATTCATGCCTACCCCCAACCCACCCCCAATCCACACATACTGTTTTAAAGTTAACTTTGTGTTAAAAAGATAACTTTTTTTTTCCAAATCCCATTTGAAACATTTGTGAGAATTGATCAGTTCTGCTAAAATTCAATATCAGGTTACTCCAGTGATGACTAGAAAAATGAACATCTTACTCCAGCGAGGACTTGAAAATGAACATCCTACTCCAGTGAAGACTTGAAAATGAACATCTTACTCCAGTGAAGACTTGAAAATGAACATCTTACTCCAATGAAGACTTGAAAATGAACATCTTACTCCAGTGAAGACTTGAAAATGAACATCTTACTCCAGTAAGGACTTGAAAATGAACATCTTACTCCAGTGAAGACTTGAAAATGAACATCTTACTCCAGTGAAGACTTGAAAATGAACATCTTACTCCAGTGAAGACTTGAAAATGAACATCTTACTCCAATGAAGACTTGAAAATGAACATCTTACTCCAGTGAAGACTTGAAAATGAACATCTTACTCCAGTAAGGGCTTGAAAATGAACATCTTACTCCAGTGAAGACTTGAAAATGAACATCTTACTCCAGTGAAGACTTGAAAATGAACATCTTACTCCGGTGAGGACTTGAAAATGAACATCTTACTCCAGCGAGGACTTGAAAATGAACATCCTACTCCAGTGAAGACTTGAAAATGAACATCTTACTCCAGTGAAGACTTGAAAATGAACATCTTACTCCAATGAAGACTTGAAAATGAACATCTTACTCCAGTGAAGACTTGAAAATGAACATCTTACTCCAGTAAGGACTTGAAAATGAACATCTTACTCCAGTGAAGACTTGAAAATGAACATCTTACTCCAGTGAAGACTTGAAAATGAACATCTTACTCCAGTGAAGACTTGAAAATGAACATCTTACTCCAATGAAGACTTGAAAATGAACATCTTACTCCAGTGAAGACTTGAAAATGAACATCTTACTCCAGTAAGGGCTTGAAAATGAACATCTTACTCCAGTGAAGACTTGAAAATGAACATCTTACTCCAGTGAAGACTTGAAAATGAACATCTTACTCCGGTGAGGACTTGAAAATGAACATCTTACTCCAGCGAGGACTTGAAAATGAATATATGCAAATCTTTGCATTAAAATTGCCTATCTATCTATCTATGTATCTATCTATCTATCTATCTATCTACCTATCTATCTATCTATCAGTCTATCTACCTATTAGTCTATCTATCTATCTATCTATCTATCTATCGGTCTATCTATCTATCTATCTATCCATCTATCTATCTATTTATCTATCTATCTGTGTGTGTGCGTATGTGTGGGCACGCATTTACTAACAAGCTAGCGTCAAAGACAGAAAATAAATTAGTTGTTGTATTAAATTTTCGAGGCTGGTGGCATAAACAGAATAATGCTATTTCACATTCAGCCCTGCACATGACACCATGCTAATTGCAGAAAACGAAAAAGACCTACAAAACCTTGTGAATATAATACAAATAGAAAACAAAAATAATGGGCTGGAGATAGATAGCAAGAAGACTGAAGTAATGGTAATCAGTAAAAAATAAATAAATAAATAAAAAAATTAAAAAAACACGAAATCCCCTCATGCAAAAGAACAGCAAACGG
>JAPXFY010000027.1:53124479-53129479 GCA_030674185.1 Monoplex corrugatus
TCTTGAAAAAATATTATTAGTCAATGTAAAACGGTGTTTTAATGCACTGATTGCAGCAGAAAGAACGCAATTTCCTACCAAAAGTACCTATTTTTGTCTCTTATTATGAACCGTAACCTGTACAGTACCAGCATATGTAATATACTGATGGAAAGCTCTTTGGTGCACCTTTCAGATAATGACATCGAAAATTAGACACAAACTGGGTCAAAGCCACCAAATAAACAAATTTAAGGAAAATGTGTAGGAGAGCACACAAAAACTTTACAGGCCGTTTTCTCAAAATGGCCGTCATTCAACTCAATGACTTTAAACATACATAACTTCTACATTTTTTTGAGTACAAGCTTTATTCAGGTACCAAAATAATCAGCAGAATGTACACTTTCCAGTGATATGTATATCTCAAAATGTCCAAAATGCTAGTTAAGACTGATTTGTGGTGGCAGGTCACAAATAGTCATTTCATCAAGCAAAGGAGGGGTGGGGGGGGGGTGTCCATGCGCCGCACGGTTCATTCGGACCCAGTCACCAGTCACTCTGCCCACAGTCCCAAATGACGACGTAAAATTTGTCCTGTTTGCTGCTCATCTTAATCCTCCAGCCATTCTGGTGGTGTCAGTTTAGTGATTCACAGATCCCGTTCTCTCTTCACACCCATCTTCCCCGTTTCAAGACCTTGCCAGCGTGTTGCGTTTTGCGCCGGCTCAAGGAGTCTGGCAGATAATTAGTGGCAAGTTTGGGTGAAGAGCATATGTCATTGTCTGAACGTGAGGAATCCATCTTGAACCAGATCGTGACTCACGAAGATTTTTTTTTTTTTTTTTTCACCTGAACTAACGAACTACGGGGACACATCTGTATTTCTGGGTAGCGCACACACATTCATGCACGCAAACACACACACACACACATACACACACACACACGCACACACACACGCACACACACACACACATACATACACGCACACACACACACGTACACACACACACACACGTACACACACACACACACATATACACACGCACGCACGCACACACACACACACTCTCTCTCTCTTTCTCTTTCTCTCTGTGTCTCTCTCTGTCTCTTTCTCTCTGTCTGGGACGTATCGAACTTGGGACATATTGAACCTGGGACATATTGAACCTGGGACATATCGAACCTGGGATGTATCGAACCTGGGACGTATCGAACCTGGGAGGTATCGAACCTGGGACATATCGAACCTGGGACGTATCCAACCTGGGACGTATCGAACCTGGGATGTATGGAACCTGGGATATATCGAACCTGGGACGTATCGAACCTGGGACGTATCGAACCTGGGACATATCCAACCTGGGACGTATCGAACCTGGGATGTATCGAACCTGGGACATATCCAACCTGGGACGTATCGAATCTGGGATGTATCGAACCTGGGACATATCGAACCTGGGACGTATCCAACCTGTGACATATCGAACCTGGGACATATCGAACCTGTGACATATCGAACCTGTGACATATCGAACCTGTGACATATCGAACCTGGGACATATCGAACCTGGGATGTATCGAACCTGTGACATATCGAACCTGGGACATATCGAACCTGGGATGTATCGAACCTGGGATGTATCGAACCTGTGACATATCGAACCTGGGACATATCGAATCTGGGATGTATCGAACCTGTGACATATCGAACCTGGGATGTATCGAACCTGTGACATATCGAACCTGGGACGTATCGAATCTGGGATGTATCGAACCTGGGACATATCGAACCTGGGACATATCGAACCTGGGACATATCGAACCTGGGACGTATCCAACCTGTGACATATCGAACCTGTGACATATCGAACCTGTGACATATCGAACCTGGGACATATCGAACCTGGGATGTATCGAACCTGGGACATATCGAACCTGTGACATATCGAACCTGTGACATATCGAACCTGGGATGTATCGAACCTGGGACATATCGAACCTGGGACATATCGAACCTGGGACGTATCCAACCTGTGACATATCGAACCTGTGACATATCGAACCTGGGATGTATCGAACCTGGGACATATCGAACCTGGGATGTATCGAACCTGGGACATATCGAACCTGGGACATATCGAACCTGGGACATATCGAACCTGGGACATATCGAACCTGGGACATATCGAACCTGGGACGTATCCAACCTGGGACATATCGAACCTGGGACATATCGAACCTGGGACATATCCAACCTGGGACATATCCAACCTGGGACATATCGAACCTGGGATGTATCGAACCTGGGACGTATCGAACCTGGGATGTATCGAACCTGGGACGAATCGAACCTGGGATGTATCGAACCTGGGACGTGTTGAATATGGGACGTATCCAACCTGGGACGTATCCAATCTGGGACGTGCTGAATATGGGACGTATCAAAGCTGGGACGAATCGAACCTGGGATGTATCGAACCTGGGACGTATCAGACCTGGGACATATCGAATCTGGGACATATCGAACCTGGGATGTATCGAACCTGGGACGTATCGAACCTGGGACGTATCGAACCTGGGACGTATCGAGACGTCCCCGTTCAGCCCACCAGCTGAGGTGGTATACCAGAGAGTGGCACTTGGAGCCAGCCACGACAGATGCAGGAGATAGATGGGGATCAGTGATTCCGTCCGTCCTTCCTACAAGTAGGACACAGCTGCCAGAGAACAAAGGCACTTGCCCCACACAGAGGCCTGTGCACTACAAGCTGTCAGTCCAATCATAGTCAGCTGTCAGTCATTATCTTATCTGTTTATTGTGACAATTAGTTCCACGTTATCGACCTGCAAACCTTTATTAACAGTAACACGAATTCGTAAATTGCAGACAGACAAAGAGACATTTGTAGTTCTAGGTACAGGGGTGGGGGGGGGGGGGGTATTAATCACACACACACGTATAGACTCTTTCTCTCTCCCTCTACCTCTCTCTCTCTCGCTCGCTCTCTCTTTCTCTGTCTCACATATACACACATACACTCATAGACACACAGACACTCTCTCTCTGTCTCTCTTTTTCTGTCTCTCTGTCTCTCTTTTTCTGTCTCTCTCTCTCTCTTTCTCTCTCTGTCTGTCTGTTTGTCTGTCTGTCTGTTTGTCTGTCTGTCTGTTTGTTTGTCTGTCTGTCTGTCTCTCACACATGCACATACATACACACACATGCACTCACACACACTCTAACACACACACACATATATACACACACACGAACGCACGCACACACACATACACATATATATATACACTCGCGCACTCGCACACACACACTAACGCCACACACACACACACACACGACACACACACATACACTGACGCACACACACATCACACGGCACACACACACACACACTAACGCGCGCGCGCACACACACACACACACACTCAAACACACACACACACACACACACACACACACACACACACACACACACACACACACACACGCACAGCTATTACAATAGGCACAGGTGAACGAAGCATTGTGCATTGTCAGCCATGCATTACGCTGTGCACAATCAGGTCATTCAAAATGAGGGTTGTCACATATAACTTGTAGGTCGTATGGGAAGCGACATCATCATCATCATCATCATCATCATCATCATCATCATCGTCATCGTCAAGTGCCTTGCCACATGGCGTTGGCGATTATGGCCTTCCATCTGTTTCTATCCCTTGTTGCCGCAAGCACATCTTCCACCCTCTCTATCTTCAGCCACTCTGCAAGTCCGTCCAATATTATTTTCCCTGGGTCTACCTGGTGCTCTCTTTCCCTCCAGCTTTCCTGTTGTGACCAGGTGCTCCAGTTCCCCTTTCCTCATAAAATGGCCTAAAAATGTTGCCTGTCTTTTCCTAATCTTCCTTATAGAATGATCTTCTTGTGTCTGCCTCCATCAAGACTGTCTCGTTTGTTTTCTTTGCTGTCCATGGAACTCTCAGCATTCTTCTCAGAAACCACATCTCGGCTGCCTCAGTCTCGTTCTGGCTTTGGAAGCGAAATAAATGGTCGAAACTTCCACTTTCTATCGGGACTAGCATGATGAGGGCAGTGCCCATTTTCTCTGCCTACCCTGCTTTACCTTATACGACACGTAATAGGGTCAGGTACTCATTCACAACTGGAAAGATAGTCTGGAGGCTGCGTGCACAAAATTTGTTTATAGTTTGTTTTTAGGCTGCATGAACGTGAGCGCACTGGTATATTTCATCTTCCTTAACCCTTTGACTCCCGCACCTTATCCACCAACTGCAAAAACTTAACCCTTTGACTCCCTCATGCTGTCCACGAGCTTTCTGGAGGAAGCTGGTGGATAGGTTGAGGGTTAAGTTTTTGCTTTGCAGCCATGGTTGACGATGCTGGATGCTGGTGGACAGGGGTGCGGAAGTCAAAGGGTTAAGTTTTTACTTTGTGCCATGGTTGACAATGCTGGATGCTGGTGGACAGGGTGCGGGAGTCAAAGGGTTAAGTTTTTACTTTGCTGCCATGGTTGACAATGCTGGATGCTGGTGGACAGGGTGCCGGAGTCAAAGGGTTAATGCATGGGAGCAACAAAATAAAATTGAAGTATATCGGGCACATGAACAGAAACACAAGAACCGACTTGATGACATCAGTCCTGCAGGGGAGAGTCAGACAGACAGACAGAGAGACAGTGAGAGAGAGAGACAGACAGACAGATAGAAAGAGAGAAGCAGAGACAGACACACAGACGTGATAAAGACAGACAGACAGAGATAGAGAGAGAGCCAGAGTCAGACAAAGAGAGAGAGACAGACAGACAGACAGACAGAGACAGACAGACAGAGAAAGACAGACACATAGAGAGACAGACAGTCAGAGAGTCAGACAGACAGACAAAGAGAGACAGACAGACAGAGAGAGACACAGAGACAGACAGACAGACAGAGAGACAGAGAGATAAAAGACAGACAGACAGAGCCAGAGAGAGAGTCAG
>JAPXFY010000027.1:53134479-53241979 GCA_030674185.1 Monoplex corrugatus
TTTGATTCCCTTACCCTATCTACCAACTTCCTGCAGGAAGCTGGTGGATAGGGTACGGGAGTCAAAGGGTGAAATTTTTCACTTGGTGGATACGGTGCGGTAGTCAAAGGGATAAATTGCAGCTAGTTGCTTGCAGTTAGTGATGAAACTGATACTGCTGCACTGCTCATGTCCTTGTGTGACTTCTCATTGCTGTTGTAACTGTGATGTGTGTCTATTTTGTGGTGGTTTTGTAAAATTAACAATTTGTGTAAACGAACAATGTATTTGTATAGACAAAACGCATATGGCACATCACTGAATCCGGAAGTGTGGAATATTGATTTCTAGATTTTATTATTATACCAGAATTCGAGATCTATATTACCTTTTCAGATAGGACGGTGTGCGCTTTTAGTTTTAGTTTCTCAAGATGACATCTCCGCGCTCGGAACTAATTCTACATGCACTTACCGTCACATGTGCCATGTGTATGGTGATCATGGCATAAGCCTTAAGCCTGCACATAAACCCATGATCTGGCCAGGTCCTGAGGACTTACCTAGACTACGTTTTACCTAGTCTGTACTAGTATGTGGGGCCATGATCGACAAAGCCACGCGGCAGGGTAATGATGATTGTATCGCAAGAAGGGATTTGCGATGATGTGTATAAGGAATTGAGGATGATTATGAAGAATTGTTTCTCTACTTGGTAATTATGCACTTAATAAGGGAGGAGAGTGTGACGAGAGGAAACGCACTAACCACACTAGACAAGGATTCTCAAAGGTAGTCCACACATGGAATGATAAATACAACACATTTATTTAATTGATCAACTTCAACGTAAAACATAATTCACCGTTCTACTGGCCTAAGTCCCAATGGCCCTAAATCCTAAAATGCACAACGAATCTTCACCAGCTTACATGTTACTAGCATACTGCACATTTCCAGCTCTATTCTTTCTGTTTCCTGGAAAGTAAAACATGCCTCTAACTTCTAACCCTAACCTTAGCACCTAACAAGAATACAAATTAAAACGTGGGTCACATACCTGTGAGGTAGCTTGGAAGCTGGTTTCCCCAAAAGAGCGCCCCGGGGCTGACTGACTATCCCTTTTATATAAGGAGATTCAGGTCAGGACGCTTTTCCTCCCTGACCATCAATAGGACCGCCTGTGATTAGCTGATCGCGTCTCTAAAGCCTGACTTCAAGTTTGAACGTGTGATTAGCTGACCGCGTCTCTAAAGCCTGACTTCAAGTTTGAACGTGTGATTAGCTGACCGCGTTTCTAAAGCCTGACTTCAAGTTTGAATGATTCGAAGTTTAATCCTGACATTGTGGTGGTTACATCTAACATTACCTTCGGCCAATTAACATGCCATTTTCAAAAGTCTGTTTCGGACGGTGACTTTTACTGCTAAGTGTCACCCCTTAGAATCTGTCCAACTCCCCAACGTGGAGAATAATGGCGTTATTTCTTGATATTTGCTTCTGGTCTTTGGTGCGGTCACTTCACGGTCTAGGGTATTGATCCATCCAGTCTAATGTCTATTTATTTCCTCTTGCCCCCATTACAGCCTTATTCCTTTTCTGTGCCCAACTGCGAAAGGTTTTAGTACTGGACAATGGCCACTGACCATTACTTTTCAAAATGCGATACCTACTAGTGGCCTGTGGTGTTTGCCTTTAATTTACCGATCCATTCTACTGGAACATCAAATAGTGTCTCAATACATCTGCCGCCCTAAGGAATTCCTGTAATAATATGTCCCCTCCCCCATAAAAATGTCCTCATTTTTTTTTTAAGAGAATAGGGGGGGTAACGAACATAAAAAATATAACATATGATTCAGTAGACAAGACTCTCGTACATGATTGACAGGCGATAGGAAGGCTTGGGGATAGGGAATTTTATCAGTCAATTATATGAAATGGAATGAATCTGAACATTTGTGTGCATTCTGAAGAAGATACCGTAGAGGTTGGGATCGATGGCCAGCTCCAAGAAGATCGCGTGCGTCACCTGTGGTAGACAGAGTTCTGTCAGCATACTCCTGAAAACTGTCAGACTTCCACACATGCAAGTATGTTGTGTTTGCACTACGAGAACATCGTTCAGGCTGAGTTCATGTCCATGTGACGTATGCAGGAGAACGTCAAAGAAAGCACTGAAGATGGAGATAATGTGGCGTGTCACCAAGTAGGAAGACTGAAGACAGGGAAGAACTGCACACTACATGATGACCATGGAGATAAGGGTGGTGTTGCATGTGGCACAGTTCACTGCAGAATTCATGCCAACATGTATCGTCTGTTTCATCCTTTTGAACAGCAATGTTAATGGTCATGTGTGTTCATGATGTCTCGTATGCAATCTGTGGCTAGATAGATGAATACCACAGTAAATATGATGGTGTGTGAAAGGAGTCCATGAAGTCCATTAAAGCCAGGAGGAAGGATGGCTCAGGAACGTTGTTGAGCTGAGATGACTGGAGCAGAGACGAGCTGCTGTAGGCACTGGGATGAAGAACAGTTAGTAGCGTAGAATCATCCCGATGATGAAGACAGTAACTTCTTGCACAACGTGTTCGGATTCATGGGACTTTGACTTGGAGGGTAAGGGATTGGAACATACAGCATTTAAATAGAGCAATCGCTTGTCATTCATGTCAAGAATAAGCAAGGTATACACTGTATATAAGTCAACTGTAATCTATGCCAACCTTAAGTAGACTATGCAGCGTAGGCCAAATAGAAATATAATCGGAATATGAATGAAGTTGTCTGTAATACCATACAAGGTCACACTACATCATAGAATAAAGACATGTAAGGCATAAAAAGGCAAGGACATAAGCATGTGAATAATACACTAGCAATCAACAAACATAATGGGTATTAGGAAAAGTCTGCTGAAAAACACACTTCGTACATGTAAACAACCAATGCTTGAAAACATCCTCGTCACACTTGTAAAAACTACTACAATCATATAAGAAGTAGAACCACATGAAATAACATCATTGACAGAACGATACTTGATATCCTCACAAGATTGCAAGACATGCAGTGTAAAGCTGCACTGTATACTGAAGCCATAGGACAGTTTAACATCACCGTCAGGAAGTAAAATGGATTCATCAAAGAGGAACGCCACTTGAAATATCATCAAAAGTACTGACACACATTATCCTAGTCCCAGAAGTAAGCAAAGTTGAAGACAACACTATATTTGTAGCACACTGAGTCCAAAGCTGACCGAATGTTCGTTACAGAAGTGGATTGGCGATTCCACAAGTTCGCCTCATAGGACGTACAGACAGTAACCTGTAGCACTTGAATACACACATGTTCGAAGCAAGCTGAAAATGTACATGAAATCACACCAAGTGGCATATCTCCTTGGTACCGGAGAGGGATCTCAGCAGAAGTCTTGCAAACTTGTAACAGAGCTCAAGTAAGATTTCATCATACCAAGACGAACGTTTCTTGTTTCACACGTATGACAATCATTTCATCAGCTGATAGGTGAGAAAAAAAGAAACATATTTGTCTCATGACCAACTGGCTTACAATAGTATTGTTAGTATGGTTAGTATGATTACGTGAAACATTTGACCAGTGTACAATAGACACGAAGATTTTATTCAAAGAATGACACAAGACATGTATTGACTAGGAAGTGCGTATGTTAACTTCCAAGATGTCAACTGAGTGATAAAAACATTAAACAAAAACAGGTAGATGACGATAACAACGAGCATGAAATAAGGAAACAGCAGAAAACAGGGACTGCATGATGTGATGTGACACCAGACATGTATGAACTCGATGAGGTAAATGGTATGGTATGATGCCACATAGAGATATTATCAAATGATACAACATGATACAAGATGATACCAGATGATAGGAAATGATATAAAATGACACAAGATGATAACGTATGCTGTGAAATGATACCAGATGATGAAAGGACAATATACGATACACAATGATATACAATGATACGGAATGATACACGATGATACACAATGATACGGAATGATACACGATGATATAGAATGATACCCCGGGGTTGCATGCAAATAAATGAGGAGAAGAATAATGTGGTGAACAAGTAATGAACGCAGATATAAAATAAACAGATTAATGTTTTATGAAGGCAGTTTGAAAAATGAACGCAGAGTATGCACGTGAGCAGATGAACGCGTAAGGAACATAGGAATGAAATGACGCACAGGAATGCTAAAGTAGCGCAGGGATTGCATACAACTAATGAGTTCCAGAGCGCGAGCAATCATCAAGAACGTGTGGCTATAGTACCGACTGTATACCGTGATGAATGAAGACGAACGCAAGGGGAAAAGACAGGGTCGCGCGGTACTGACCTTTGCAACGGATTTCCATTGCGATAATGTTCAGAAGAGTGTGGAAACTTTGAACATACTGTGTAACGGTTGGTTAAGTATGTCGGAATATATATCACGAACAATTGACGGTCCTGATTTAAAGCCGGCAAGAACGACAGGATCTGTGAAATAATCGTAAGCCATCATACAACCGAATATAAAGTTGAATCATGATGGTTCCTGTATTGTGAAGAATATTTGCCTGCAACAAACCAACATGTTAGTACCAAAAACATACGCAATATAAAGAAACATTGAGTCATCTTGAAAATGCAATGCTCGTTTACAATCCAAACATTTAGAGCTATCTTGATAGCTGTGAAAAGACTGTTGGCCACAGACGATAGAAGCAAAAGTATAACAGACATCATCGAGTACATTCAATAATATTAGTCTCAAGAGGAGGAAATGTCTGCCGACATAAAATGCATTGTCTATGTATTGAATAGGCCTTATTACATCCAATAAACATAACATATTTACAAGTCTCTGACGTGTGTGTCACACAACGTGAATTGATAAGTCCGGAAGGACGAACACATACAGGTGCGTACACTGTTAGGTCCTTCAACGTGGTATAATGTGAGGAGTAGTATACCAAGAGAACAGTTTTAACAGACAATACTGAGGTAGCCATCACCTCACCCTGTCGTGTGCGACACGCAACACACATTCTGTGGTACAAGAGTACAAGAAGTAATATGAGGCCGACAACGCGTGACCCCAAGACGTGTGCAAAATAACATGAAGCCAAAAGTAGTATGAAGAGTACGCAGTATGTGGCATTGAGACATAATATTATTGCATACAAACCATAGAAAATATGAACTATGTGCAATTAATTATCAATGAATAACTACTGAGACAAGAAAACAACATAGCCATTGTAACACATATCAGTTATGAATGTAAGTGGACAACACGATCAACAGGGAGAACTATGACGTGATAATTGAGCTGCAAATGGATAGGGGGACTACCATAGTTAAGCCTCTGTGTTGACCTCGTGGATTTATGATTAATATACCCATGCCGTAGGAGATGAGAAGAAAAAAAATGATTCCCTTGGCAACATGTGCACCTGGTACCAATAGTCCAAGTGTACCGTCCACAGAAGTGGATTCCACTGTAAACTACGCAGACTACATGGGGATATTTTCTCTCTACCATGCCCAATACAGCTGTCCACCATTCCAACCAAGGAGTAGGAGAGCTATGACTGACCATCAGTGTAGCTCAGTGAGACGTGAAAATAACCCAAACGAACGTCACTCAGCAGCGATAAGGTACACGGGTCGATCGGAAGTCCCCCAAAATGGAATCAGTATGTACAAAGCGAACATGGTATTCGTAATAAACAGTCAAGGGGCCATACTAAGCAGACCGAAACTTTTTGTAATTGCTTTACATGATATGTGATGAGTAGCAGTAGAATCTAAAGAGAAATACGAGTGAAGACACAACAAATAGTACACCTAAAAATAGTGTGGCGTCATTGACCAGGTAGACTATCGTTGGCGTCTTCGGCCTTTGATAGTATTATTGACGTGAAAATCGCGAACGAGTTCCGCCGGTATATGTGACTCTGGCTCCCACGTTGTGGCTTTGTAACCCTGCCACTTGATTCTGTAGTGGCGGACTTTGTTAATGACCTTGCTAGCGAGGATCCTTTCTACAAAGTACATATCCTTATCTGACTGATTCTCACGTTGTTCCACAGAAGTGGAAGGGCTAGCGGCAGCAGGTTCTGTGTGACTGAGATGGTCTGGCCCAGGCTGTGAAACAGTGGTAGGCTCTGTACCAGCAGTCTGTCCCGGCTGAGTGGACCCAGTGTTGTCCGTGTCCCCTGTCTGCCCTGGCTCATGCAGTGGGTTAGTTGGTCTGTCTTCAGGGGAATGATAGGGTCTCAAGCGCATTGCATTGATGGGCGATTTGAGCAGCTTGTTGTTCTGGCAGTGACGGAGCACATACACATTGTTAGGCAGGATTTTGGTAATGTAATATGGTCCGTCATATTTTTGCTGCAGTTTTCCCGAGATTCCTGGAATCCTGTGTGAGCACTGCACCAGAACACGTTGACCTTCTTTATAGTGAGGGGAGCGGGCTTTCCCATCATACCGAGTTTTGTAGCGCTGCTGGGCTCTCTGAATGTTTTCGCTGACCAGCGTTTTAGTAAGCTCTGCATTCTGAATGATGTCTTCCATACAGGGTTGGGCAGATGCAGGAAGATCATCAGAGCGTAACGCTGTGTCAATGGGAAGACGACACTCTTGCTTGTAGAGAATGAAGAATGGCGAGAAGAGAGTAGACTCGGTGGATGGCACTGTGCGAAGTGCAGCAGCAATACCAGGCAGCAGAGAAGGCCAGTTATGTGGGTTGTTAGCACAGTGTGCCCTGATAGACTGAGCGATAGTGGAATTTGTTCGCTCACATGTGGCATTTGTTTGGGGATGGTAGCTGCTGGTATGCAAACGAGTGATTTGAAAGATTTTGCACACCTCAGTGACCACTTTGGACAAAAAGTTTTGTCCCCTGTCTGACAGTAATGACAATGACAATGACAATGATGCTTTATTTTTCAACGGTAAAAGCTATTGGCTAGAAGCCATTTTTCAAACTTGCCGTTGCTATTCTATACACATGACATTTGTTTACAGTAACAAATACAGCTTAAGGAAAATACATGTTGAATACTAAAATTAAGATACAATGAAATCAACAAACGTACAGTCACCACTTAGAGATAGGTAGATAGATAGATAGATAGATAGATAGATAGATAGAGAGATAGAGAGATAGAGAGAGAGAGGTAGATAGTATAGACAGATAGATAGACAGATGAGCAGGTAGATAATGATAAGTAAATAAAGAAAGAAAGATAATGTTGATAGTGATATTAATAAAAATAAGACGAAGAAGAGGAAGAAGAAGAAGGAAGAGGAGGAGGAGGAGAGGAAAACACAGTAAACAAAATAGTAATAAGATAAAACAAAATAAAATGAAATAGAGGGAGAAGAAACATTACATGTGACAAATTTATAGAAGATAAATCAAGCGTCAAATAGACTAATGTTCTTACAATTAAATCAAAGAAGATGAAATCAATTTTCTGATTACACACAAAAAAATATTAACACTGTTACAAACAACAATTACCACTACTACCACTACTACTACTACTACTACTGCTACTAAACCCAAAGATAATAAATGGAGGTAGAAAAAAGAGCAGTTCAGAAGGATGATTAGAGGGAAAAAAAAAAAAAAAAAAAAAAAAAAAAAAAAAAAAGGGGGGGGGGGGGGGGGTAGCAAACATTGGGTCGATTGAAGGCATAAACACATAAAATTCTACAGGAGACAGAAAATCAACAGATGATATGAAGTCAAATAGACAAATGTATAGATAGATAAATAAAGTAAATGTTACTTTCAACAATAGGAAATTACAGTAATGATAAACGCATATGTAGGCTATAATAGAAATATCATACATGTGTAAACAAATCAATAATTCATGTAATAAGACATAAATAAATCAAGAATAGTAACCATAATCAAGCGCCGTTTTTCTTGATAGGAGAAGAGAGATACAAGCATGATACGGATAACAGTTGGAGAAAAGTGACAAATACAGACAGCAGATAAGAGCCAACCAAACAAACAGACAATATGGCTAACAGATAAGATGGGCAAGCAAGCAAAGCAAAAAACAAACAAACAAACAAAATGAACAAAGGCAATGAGAAATAAAGAAGAAGCAAGACAGAATCAAACACGTCATAGAGTCATCAACAAATCATCGTATATAATACAGAAATAAATACTGGTTGGCAGTTTGAACTGTTAAAATATCAATAATGTTAAAGAGAAAAAAACAAAACAAAAAACAAAACAAAAAAAACACGAATTATCATTGTGCATACACACACACACACACACACACACACACACACACACACACACACACACACACACACACACACACACACACACACACACACACACACACACACACACACACACACACACACACACATTGACTAGATTAGATGTCATAGGTTGAAAGGCAGCTGACGTTATTGTTGCTAACTGAGGTAATCTACGATACTGACGTAAGGTATTTAAATAAAGTAACTTTGAAGGAAGAGAGTGATTGAGTGTTTGTGATATTTGGGGGGAGGGTGTTCCATAGTTGTGCACCAGAAAACGATAAACTATTTTTATATATGTCAATTCTTGGACGGATAATTTTGAATTGATTTTGTCTTGAGTTTGAGTATGATCGCACATTCTGATTAAACAAATTGAGAAGATATTGCGGAACATTCCTTTTTGATACTTTAAACATTGTGATACCTTTATTGAACATTAAGTGTGACTTTAGAGGGAGGATTCCTAACTGTTTAAGTTTTTCATCTGTTGTTAAAGTGGGATCTGGCATGATAAGTTTTGCTGCCCTCCTATGTAAGGTGTTCAATTTTTTTTAGATGAACTTCACATGAGCTATCCCACAGTGTAGAGGCATAATCTATGTGCGATTTAATATGAGCATTATAAAATAATTGGCGTGTGTTTGTATCTGTTAGATATCTTAATTTGGACAGAATAAATAAGTTCTTGGAGATAATCCTGCATAAATAATCAATGTGGTTTTGCCAGGTAAGATTATGATCAATGAGAACTCCCAGTAGACGGTGTTCAGGTATTTGTGCAATAGAATTACCTCTCAAAGACAGATTGAGTGACAGAGGGCCAAGCTGCCGTTTTTGGCGTGTGCATATAACCATACATTCAGTTTTCGTAGGGTTCAAAGCCATGGCGTTTTTAGCACACCAATCAGAAATTTCATTTAGGCTCTTTTGTAAACGTGTGTTTACAGTCGCTATGCTTGTGTCTTGTGTATGGATTGTTCCGTCATCAGCGAACATATCACAGTGAACTGTGGGATCAGATATATGAAGTGGTAAGTCATTTATGAATACAGAAAACAGAATGGGTCCTAAGATTGATCCTTGAGGAACGCCACATTTCACATGACCCTCGGATGAATATGATCCATTAAGATGTACTTTTTGTTTGCGTTCATGAAAGTAGGAATTGAAAAATGAAACTGTTGAGTCGTTGGCAAGGTACGTTCGTAATTTAGCTAGTAAGATATCATGATCAACGAGATCAAAAGCCTTTTTAAAGTCTAGAAATACTGCTCCAGTTAATTTGCAGTCATTCATGGCTATAACCAGGTGTCAGCAAGCCGTGTTAGGGCTGTATGACAAGAGTGGTTCTGACGGAAACCAGATTGCAGTGGGTGAAGAATACTTTTGGTTTCCAGGTAGTCTGAAAGATGTTTATGGATATGTTTTTCTAAAGGCTTTGACAGGACAGAGAGAAGAGAAATTGGCCTGTAATTATTTATTTGTGAAAGATCTTTTGTTTTTGGTAAGGGTACAACTTTGGCCTGTTTTAGAGCTCTGGGGAATACGTTGTTTTTTATGCTGATGTTGTAAATATATGTAAGTGGTTCCGTGATGTAGGGCAGACACAGTTTTAGTATTTTGGGACTGATTTCATCTGGTCCTGATGATTTTTTATTATTCATTTTATTTATATACATTCCAGTTTCATGGACTGCTATACTGGGAATACTAAATGAACTTGTATTATTGGTCCTCTCTTTGCAAAAGTTAATCAGATTTTCAGAGGGGACATATTGATCACAGTTAGAAATAGGACGGGTTAGTAGTTCTGATACTGACAGAAAATGATCATTGAATTTGTTTGCTGTGAAACTGAGAGGCGTGCCTGGGAGCTTTTTCCCACTTCCCTTAATAACTAAGTTCATTGCTCTCCATAGTGATGATACATCTTTATTGTTTTTTACCAGTCGATCAAAGAGAGACTTCTTGGCTTGACGGACCATTGATTTTACCTTATTACGCATCGTTTTGTATTCAATGAAGCGTTTTTCTTTCTTGAGTTTATCTCGTAATGACATCGCATTGATAATGTCTGTTGACAGCCATGGGGGCATTGTTGGATGCTTTACTCTTTTCCGTCGTAGTGGGGCATGTTTATTTAGGACAGTCGTGAACAAGTTGTACCAAATGTCTAGGGCTTCGTTAGGATTACTAGTACTAAACACACTACTGAACTCTACTCTACCAAGATCAGAGAGGAATGCATCCTCATCAAAGTGTTTGAATGATCTATATGTTATACATGTATGATTATTCTTTTTTATTTTTTGAACTTTGGCTGACCAGGTGCAGTTTACAGGTTGATGATCACTTATGCTTAAATCATCTACAGCTGCATTAATTATTGCCTCTGGTTTGTTTGTATAGATATGATCTAAGAGTGTTTCTGATGTTGCTGTGATTCTTGTTGGATCTTTGATTAATTGTTTTAGGCCAACCAGGGTGGTCGTTGACTGCCATGCGGGTTGTGGAGTGAGTAGGTCAAAATTAAAGTCACCTAACATTAGAATGTCTGTATGTCGTTGACACAATTTGTCCATCATCTTTAGAAAGTGGTCATGCCATTCGTATGTGCTCCTGGGATTTCTATATAAAATACCGATAAGTAAAGGTGGAGTTGTTGCAGAAGGCTTTAGCTCCACCCAGATACATTCAACTTCTTTGGTTTCTAAGTCATAACGTCTGTTGGTTATTTGTTGAATATCTCGGTGGATGTAAAGCGCAACTCCAGTTTCTCCATGGCATGAGGGATCTCGCCTGATTACAGAATAGTCTGGGATTGCTATAGCTTCATCTGTAATATGAGATGCTAGTCGTGTCTCGGTCACACCGTACAAATGGTAATAATTTTGTTTGTGTAGGAACACGCACAGGTCTGATACTTTGTTTTGGAGATGATAGACATTAACATGACCAACACGCAGATCCTGTTTTTTTCGAGTGAATGTGGTCATTGGTGATTTCAACACTGCGTCTGCACGCTGAAGTGAAATATATGAAGAGAGGGTAGAAAAAAAAATTTGGTCTACCCCTAATACAAAGTGTGAACAATGATATTATACACTGATGAATACAAAATGTAACAGTGCAGAGTCTGTTTTTTTTCTTGACAGTTCAGCCAAGACTGACTACAGGTATACACACTGTCAGTCTTCAGAGAAAAACAAAACAAAATCAGAACAAAAAGATAAGTAAGTAAACTAAAATAAAATAAAGGCTGCACTGAGGATATACTGAGCGTCTCTCGCAGTGCAATACTTGTCTCCACCTAACACTGGGCACAGGCAGACACAGCTGTAGAAAATTAGGTGGTATTAACACCACCCAAAACAAGTCAGTTTCAACCGTCGGTTGAACTGACCAAGTCAATTAAATAATTATGTCTGTAAGTCTCAGTGTCAATCTCATTCAAAGTTATAGCACAACACAGTATCAATGTAAATAAGTTGTCCCCAGGTAATATGCGACACCAACAAGGTGGAGATGGCAGCAGGTCACAACACAGCAGAAGCAAATAAATATTAAGAACGTGGAAAAGAGGTATAGAAAGATATTTAAAAGTAAGAAAGTAAACTAAGTAGCTAAATAGCTAAATAAATAAGTGAATAAATGAATAAACAAATAGGTAGAGAAATGAAAATAATAAAAGAAGATTAATTCATAAAAGGTTTTAGCACCTGCACCAATGCACTGATGATAGATGCAGGATCTACACAATTCTGTTGGGAAGTTATTGCTGTAGCACTTGATCCCAGCATTTGTTGAACTGTAGGTGATTTGGGGTGTCTTGTAGTCATGCAGGGGAATTCAGCATGATACTGTGTGTTGTTCTGCTCCGCACTGACACCAGCGGGGACTGCAGGTGGGTGTTGTAGATGGCTGGAGCTGGGGACTGCAGGTGGGTGTTGTGGGTGGCTGGATATTAGAGATGGGTGCTGTAGACGGCTGGGGACTGCACATGGGAGTTGTAGATGGCTGTAAACTGGAGACAGGTGCTGGAGATTTTTGGAGTTTGGAGATGGATGTTGTAGGTGATTGTAGACTGGAGATTGGTGTTGTCGATGGTTGGAGACTGCAGGTGGGTATTGTAGATTGTTAGAGATTGGAGATGGGTGTTGGTAATGCAGGGGTTTGGGGGCTGTTGGGGGGGTTGAGATAAGAGTAAGTGGTCAGGAGCACCATAACGACAGATGATGGTCTCGTACAAATGCCAGGCAATGGTAGAGGCTGTTGAATCCTTCAATGGAATCAGTTCCACCCACTTACTGAACGAACAAACAAACAGCAGAATGTACTTGTAGCCTTCTTTGCCTGGTGAAAGTGGACCCAAGATGTCACAATGCCACCTGGAAAACAGCTTGTTTGGGGCTACAGGCAAGGGTCGTAGTTCCGGGTTTTGAGGATGGATAACCCGTTTTGCTTTTTGACAAGCCTCACACGACTTGACATACTCCAAGATGTCAGAGTACATACCGATCCAGAAATACCTCAGCCTGACTGACTGGTAGGTACGTTCAGTGGCAAAGTGACCGCCCAACAGAGAATCATGAAACGACAGCAGGATATCGTTTCTCAGTTCAAAGGGAACCACTAACTGTCTGACTATTCGTTCAGTTCTATGACCATGACCACGAGGATAATACAGATGGTACAAAATGCCATTAGACATCAGGTAGTCTTGACTCTCCAGGATGAGACGACGAGCAATCTTATCATCCTGGGAAAGCTGACCGTTTTCCAAGTAGTCAATAAAAGGACGACACTGGGGGTCAGCCAACTGCATTTGTCGTAAGTCTGTATCATCGACCTTATCTACCTGACAGACAACCATCTCTCTCTCATTCACCGTATTGCTCCATCCAGGCGTGGTGGCGGGGAGAGGTGAGGTGGGGTCAACGATGGTAGGTGAATGAGTCAGTGTGCTTACGACTGGTTCCCTGACCAGGGGTGGGGTGGTAGGGAGAGACTTACCCGCCGGTGAAGTCACCTGTGTCGCTGACTCGCCCTTCAAGGTCGGTGTAGGCGGGTCGTAGTCAGGCGGTGGCCTGTCACTGACAGCGTGAGGCATACGACTGAGTGCATCAGCGTTATTGTGCACCCTGCCTGGTTTGTGCACAATGTCATAGTCATATCCCTGTAGAAAAAGAGCCCAACGTCCCAAACGACCCGTGGGATCTTTAACATTCTGCAAGAATTTTGTGGCAGAATGGTCAGTGTACACAAGAAATTTGGCATGGCAGAGATACACCTTGAAGTGGCGAATACCATCTACGAGAGCCAGAGTCTCTTTTTCCGTAATTCCGTAACGGAGTTCTGCGCCGCGCAGTGCACGACCACCATAAGCAATGACTCGTTCTCTGCCATGTTCATCTCTCTGGCCGAGCACATAGCCAATGGCTTGTTTGCTTGCGTCAGTGTACAGAATGAACTGACGAGAGAAATCAGGGTATGCCAGAATTGGAGTAGTAGTGAGGGCAGTTTTCAGAGTCCGAAAAGCTTGTTCTGCTTTGTCATTCCATTCAAATTTTGAATCATTTTTCAAAAGTGCATTGAGTGGGGAAGCTATAGCTGAGAAGTTCTTGACAAAGCGTCTGTAGTAATTCGCTAAACCCAAAAATGAACGAACGTCATGCTGCGACTGGGGAGTGGGGAAATTCTTAACTAGTTCCACTTTGGTTGGATCCACTGAAACGCCCTCTTTTGAGACAATGTGCCCTAGATAGTTGACTTTGGCTGCTGCGAAATGACATTTGCTAGGCTTCAGTTTGAGACCTGCTTTCCTTATCCTATCAAAGATACATGATAGATGATACAGGTGCTCCTGAAAGTTCTTTGACAAACAAAGGATGTCATCAATGAATACCAGACAGGTTTTGAAGGTCAGTCCTGCAAGGACTGTGTTCATTAATGACTGGAAAGATCCTGGGGCACCTTGTAATCCAAAGGCCATTCTGTTCCAAGCAAACGACCCAAAGTGTGTGGTAAAGGTCGACTTCTCTTGTGACTGTTTATCAAGAGGAATCTGCCAAAATCCAGAGAACAAGTCTAGAGTGGAAAATATTGTGGACTGGCCCATGATGTCAAGAGCGTCCTCCAGTCTGGGCAGTGGGAAATGAATTGGCTTTGTGACCTTGTTCAGTTTACGGTAGTCTACCGCAAAACGGTAGGTACCGTCCTTCTTTTTCACCAATACAACTGGGGAGGACCATGGTGAAGTGGATGGCCTGATAACGTCATGGTGAAGCATTTCATTTACCTGTCTCTCTATCTCAGCATTGAGGGCAGGGGCTGTCCTATAGGGTCTCTGTTTAATGGGTGCAGCATCCCCTGTATCTATGGTATGTGACATAAGATGTGTTTCCCCTAATTCTGACATGTCGGCAGCGAATATGTCTCTGTTTTGCGCCAGAAAAAGGGTCAAGTTTTCCTTTTGTTCAGCTGTCAGAGCAGCATCTGCTAGGTTAACCCCTAACTCATTAAGCATGGCCTGTGCCTGGGGAAGCTGATGGGAATTGGAGTCGGTGGTGGCGGACATGATCTGAGCCGATTGGTCGGACAGTTCACCTAGTTCGTCTGAAATGTCTTCAAAATGCCCTAGAATATCCTGAGGTCTGAGTTTGACTGGGGAGGAAAAGGTATTACGCACGGTACACATAGTCTGGCTATTCTGAAGCGTAACCAAGGTCCTTGCAGCAATCACTTTCTTGTCGGACAATAGCGCGTGTGAGGGCTCAATAATACCAGTGGTGTGAACGCTATTTGACACAACTCGCACAGGTAGCAGTACTTCAGAGTGGGGGGCAATAACTGTCGTCTTGAGCACCTGTACAGGTGAGCTGTCTGGCCTGTCTTTGAGCAGTGGAATGGAAGTAAATCCATTATACAGCTGCAGCTGGTGATTAGCAAAGTTCAAGGAAGCTTGATGAGAGGTCAGAAAATCAATCCCTAATATGAGGGGACATGTTAGTTGTTCGATCACAATGAAAGGCTGTGACACCTGTAAACCTGAAACTTTAAAGGAAAGGTCAATTTTGCCTGTTACTCTAACAGGAACACCACCAACACCTTTGATCAAAGGAAGAGAACACGACTGCATAGAAACAACACGTTGATCAACGAGGACATCAGCTAGTTGTTTGCTAATACAGGACACATCAGCACCAGTGTCTATCAGAGCTACATATGGCTGATTTTTAAGGAACAGCCTGATCTTACTGCCGTTGGCAAAGGAACGGATGTGAGGGATGGAGGGGGATTTCTGTGACTTCGGTCTTTTGCCTTTCCTTGTCCTGTTAGTTTTACGAGATGTAAAAGTACGGGGAATCCCCTGTTTAGCACGACGGAAACAATGACGCGCTAAGTGCCCATCTTTACGGCAGTACTGACATCGTGCATGACGAAACCTACATGTGTGGCGGGGATGATCACCCCCACATGATTTACATGGGCGCTGTGGACGAGGGAAGTAACGATCTGGAGTATAGGAACCTGACTGGTGCTGTTGGTTATTCGTCCGTAACAGCCGCGGCCTAAAGAGCGAGCCATGTTTGCTCTGTTTTCTTGAAGGTGGGCGGTGCCACCTTTGCTTACCTGAAAGACAGTCTTGTGACTGCGGTTGGCGCCGGGGCTGTGTTTGTCCGCGTGACATACTAGTAATTTCATCTTGCAGTTTATCTAGCTGAGTCTCCAGGGTTGCAACAGCTATCTCTACCTGGTCATCAACATTATCAGTAAAGGTAGCAGCCATACGGGCGAGGTCGAACGCATCTTCAAAGGTGTGAGGATTGTGTGACATAACAAATTTAGAGACTGACGGCCGAGAACCATTGACAATTGTTTCCATTATATCTTTTGAGTCTTTACCTAGGTTTTGGCCCTGGTAGCGCATAGAATCAAAATATTCTTCGACTGACTCATGTGGGAGTTGCTTTCTCCCCCGGAACTGCTTGGCACGAATCCATATTGTGGAGTCATGAGGCCTGTATCTCTTTGAAAGAGTATCAGTAATAGTGCGGTAAGAAGAAACCTGCTCTGAACTTAAACTGTAGAACCAGATTTGGGCTTGATCCTTAAGGAAAAGAGGTAGGAGATGGGCTTTCTGATCATCTGTCAACCCATGGAGGAGGGCGTAGGACTCGAACGTTTTGAGCCATAGATCGATATCTTGAGAAGGTCGGCCTGTGAATGGTTCAGGAATAAACTGATTGGGAATGTGGAAGGTTGTGGCCTTATGTGACCCAGGGACAAAAATGCTATCTGTATCCATCATTGAACCCTTATGACTGAATGAATACATATGCAACCCTCAAAGCCTGTGACTATCTTTGTCACTTGTCACTAGATACGCATGTAAGGCAAGCAATCATTTGAAAGAAAACAACTCAGAACAAGAATTCATCATCAAAAGTGCAGATATGGAAGAAGCATGAGACTAGTACCATCATAGCCAATTATAGAACATCCTTGCCCAACAATCATCTGTAACTTGTCTCAACACTGTATCCGGGCAGAACGGCGTAACGTAATCAATGAACAAAATAGGAAGGACACTGTGCGAAGACCGAGTCGTCAAAAGCCGTATTTACAAACCACACGGTTGAGTGACCACAATGGACAACAAATGATCAATGAATCTGAGAGGGTGGGAGGGTGGGACTGAAGGAGGGAGGGAGAGACTAGGCGTGACCACAATGCTGTCGTAGCTGGCCCAAGCTTTGCGACAACTGTCACGCGCTGGACGCTAGTTCGCTGATGAAATCATAGACATCGTATCAGAGACAGGCAAGTAGCCCTGTGGCTGTCTGTGACATGGTTGTTTCGTTTTACGTATGAAATATGATCCAGGAAACATCTGTTAACTTGCCTAGATATTATATCGAGATATAAAGACGTCACCCAATCTACGACAAAGGACTCTCTACAGAAGTTGTCACAGAAAATGAAACCTCTGAGTAGCCAATCTATGTATTACTTCACTATTTATATCTACGTTCACTCTGATCAGGCAGTAGGCCTAGCCACGTCTGTTGACTTGTGCTGTGTGGCAACGCTGAAGGTTGTGTTCGAAACACCAACACATCTAAGTTCTCGTTTGTGTCTGACTTTTACACTCTCCGACTTTCACTATAATTCTATCTAGAACTTTTAAGAATGGGGATACTCGAAGGCTGCGATTTTTGAGGTAAAGGGGAAAGACTGCAACTCCACCACGTATCGCAAGAAGGGATTTGCGATGATGTGTATAAGGAATTGAGGATGATTATGAAGAATTGTTTCTCTACTTGGTAATTATGCACTTAATAAGGGAGGAGAGTGTGACGAGAGGAAACGCACTAACCACACTAGACAAGGATTCTCAAAGGTAGTCCACACATGGAATGATAAATACAACACATTTATTTAATTGATCAACTTCAACGTAAAACATAATTCACCGTTCTACTGGCCTAAGTCCCAATGGCCCTAAATCCTAAAATGCACAACGAATCTTCACCAGCTTACATGTTACTAGCATACTGCACATTTCCAGCTCTATTCTTTCTGTTTCCTGGAAAGTAAAACATGCCTCTAACTTCTAACCCTAACCTTAGCACCTAACAAGAATACAAATTAAAACGTGGGTCACATACCTGTGAGGTAGCTTGGAAGCTGGTTTCCCCAAAAGAGCGCCCCGGGGCTGACTGACTATCCCTTTTATATAAGGAGATTCAGGTCAGGACGCTTTTCCTCCCTGACCATCAATAGGACCGCCTGTGATTAGCTGATCGCGTCTCTAAAGCCTGACTTCAAGTTTGAACGTGTGATTAGCTGACCGCGTCTCTAAAGCCTGACTTCAAGTTTGAACGTGTGATTAGCTGACCGCGTTTCTAAAGCCTGACTTCAAGTTTGAATGATTCGAAGTTTAATCCTGACATTGTGGTGGTTACATCTAACATTACCTTCGGCCAATTAACATGCCATTTTCAAAAGTCTGTTTCGGACGGTGACTTTTACTGCTAAGTGTCACCCCTTAGAATCTGTCCAACTCCCCAACGTGGAGAATAATGGCGTTATTTCTTGATATTTGCTTCTGGTCTTTGGTGCGGTCACTTCACGGTCTAGGGTATTGATCCATCCAGTCTAATGTCTATTTCCTCTTGCCCCCATTACAGCCTTATTCCTTTTCTGTGCCCAACTGCGAAAGGTTTTAGTACTGGACAATGGCCACTGACCATTACTTTTCAAAATGCGATACCTACTAGTGGCCTGTGGTGTTTGCCTTTAATTTACCGATCCATTCTACTGGAACATCAAATAGTGTCTCAATACATCTGCCGCCCTAAGGAATTCCTGTAATAATTGTATCAGACTATCACTGGAACAGGGTACATGATGATTGTATCAGACTATCACTGGAATAGTCTTGGTTACATGTAAATGACTGTATTAAATAGAAGGTACGTGCAGACAAGCTTATATTTCACGTCACCGAGTTTAGAAGACTGACGTGACCAGTTTGACGGGGGCGTCAAGGTAAGACAGGGAGCAGTCTTCACGACACAGATGGTCCCGTCTGTCTTCATAAAATCCCCACGGTTTTTTTTTTACCAGCGTTACAACAAATAGCACTACACTGTTGTATTGTATTGTATTGTACTGTATTGTAAGACCATGAAGACCTGTAAGTTTTAAGACCATAAAGACCTGTAAGTTTTAAGGACAAACAACTACCCTGGATGTATCCATGCAGCATCCACAAGTTACGGTGCCTGACGGAAATCGCGTGGCAGCACAAAGAGGAGATACGCCGTTGCTCTGGATCCGACCAATGTAAAGGATAAATTGTGCAGATTCCAAGGGTGTGCAGATTTGGATGGAGCGTGTATGGAATTGCCTGACGAATCCCTCCTATCATCATGTGCCCTACCGCATGGCGTTGGCGATTATGGCCCTCCATACGACTATCCCTTTGCGCTGCAAGTATATCTCCCACCCTCCCTCTCTTCAGCCACTGCAAGTCCGTCCAATTTCCCGCCTGGGTCTACCAGGTATTCTTTATCCCTACAACTTTCCTATTGTGACCAAATGCTCTAATCTCTCTTGCCTCATAGAATGTGTTATAAATGTTGCTCGTCCTTTCCTTATCTTCATGAATGATCGTCTTGTCTGCCTCCTTCAAGACTGTCGTTTTTCTTTGCTGTCCATGGAACTCAATATTCTTCTTAGAAACCACATTTAAACTTAAAAAAACTATCTTACCGCTATGATACACATTTTCTATAATTGTGAACCTTCAAATTATTCAATTAAATTTAACTTAATTTATATCTTTGTTTCTGTCTTGTCTGGTTGCATGTACGCGTTCTGATTCTTTTTTCGCGTTTTTTTTTTTCTGGTTCCTCTTTGCTTGAACGCGGGCGGTCACACTTTTGGACTTCTGACAAAGGATTCGTTAAAATCTATATACTTGTAGGCCAACTTGTAAAACTGTTAATGAAAGCTGATCACAATACGATCATAAGGAAATCATGCATAAAGTTTCTCACGTTTATATTTACACGCCTCCAATCTCCATCACACGCCTCCAATCTCCATCACACGCCCCAGAATACTGGACAGGCCCATTCAAACTCCAGTTGGACCACTCATCCAATTTGTTTAAAGGTCAGCCTATTAACCAGGAAATTGATTAGATCAACGCACACACACACACACACACACACGCCACGTTGCAATTTCATAAACGCTCATTAGAAAAAGAACAAGAACATTTGCATTAATAGCAAGAAACACCAGGGTAGGGGTATCTCACGGATAAAACTCGAAAGACAACACGCAGTCTGAATCTTCACTCGACAAAATACTTTTATTACTACCGTCAATACATGTACACACAATTATCTTCCCCCAAACAATAATTCATCTCGACTTGGACAGCCCTGTCCCTCACACACATCGTTGTTTAAACCTTTGGCTCCCTTACCCTATCCACCAGCTGCAAAAACTGACTCCATCCAACCCTGCTTCTTGCAGGAAGCTAGTGGATAGGGTGAGAATCAAAGGGTTAAGCTTTTGTTTTGCTAGCATGGTTGGCAATGCACGATTCTGGTGTACAGGGTGCGGGAGTCAAAGGGTTAAAGTCCAGCTGATTCAGTAGAGCATATCAGAGCTATAACCGTTTCAAAACGTACACAACAGGAAATACAAACATTTAAGTACACATATCGATGCATTCGCGCACATAATCTAAGGACATGCCCCCGGCATTGACCACTCCATCCGATTTATCGCACAGGGGAGATTTAAAAAACACCTGAATACAAATAGCATACTTAAGGGCACCAAAACAAAAACGGGCATAAATTACGTAAAATTGCTTCCACATCTTACCTCCTTAAAGCCAAAAATGCACTTAATACATGAACCCAATCAGCAATCCGAAGAAAAAGCACGTAAGACTTAATCGAAAAAATACAGGTGAATGGACAATTAAGGCAGAGAATAAGTAAAAATGACAAAGCAAGGCAACAGGGCAGAAACAAAGAGTGACAGAAAAGGAAATTTCTAGCGCAGAATTTCCAGAAGGTGGGGATACTATTTATATTGAAAGAGCCCCCGGCAACCCAACGGGGGAGCAGAGGGGATTAAAGAATATACGTGAACACAAATTTAAACTATAAGGGCACTAAACCAAAAACAGACCTGTACTTGAAACTGCTTCCGCATAGCTCATTGTACCAGAGCCAAAACATGAATTTAATACATGCACCCAATAATCAATTCTAAGATAAAGTACAGGAGACTTGATCGAACGCGTACAGATGAATGGACCAGCAAGGCAGTAAATGATGGGAAGAAATGACAAAGCAAAGGCGGAAGACAAAAACAGAGCGACAGAAAAGAGGGCATTTCTAGCACACAATTTCCAGAAGGTGGGTATACTATTTATACTGAAAGAAACCCCCGGCATCCTCAAAATGGCATTTTTGTTTATTTTTAACTAATAAATTTTAAACCAGTCTGTCCTTGCCAAGCAACCGTAAATCTACATTCACACACAATAGAGTCTTCATTAGAAAATGCACACACAGCGTACTCGCCGGCCCCAACTGACCTAAACATTCGCAATACCTCACCCATGAACTTAGAAACAAAAACAAAACACCCGCAACGAAAACATGCATACACACAAATAACTTGGGACACATTCGCCGTCCATACCTCATTAACCGTCCTCCACCCCATCCCCCCACCACGCACACACACAAACTCCAAAAGCACACACCTTACACATGCTCTTCCACCCACACACGCTCGCTCGCGCACGCACCCAACACACGTACGCACCCAACACATGCATGCTCGCGCACACAGACACAAAAACACAAGACAAAAACTCAACACACACTCAACAGACGGGACAATGTTTTCCGTAAGTTGCCAAAGGCAGGAAAATGCAGTTGGAATTCATATTGCTTATATAGCACAGCCGACGTCTCCAACATTATCATGGCCAACACCACACTGAAAACTACCCCACGTTTAATTAAAAATTTCATTTCACTTCATATTGCTTATAGCCCAGCCGACTACTTCAGCCATATCATGTGGGTTTAAGCAAAAAGAATTGAAAAAAAACAAACATACAACGATCTTTTCAAGTTTCAATTTATTTTAAGTAATTCCCACAATACTCCACGTTTAACCCTTTGACTACCACCGGCTGTCCACCTGCGTCCTTCACTGTCAACCATGCCAGCAAAGCAAAAACTTTACCCTGTGACTCCCTCACGAAGCTGGTGGATAGGGTGAGGGAGTCAAAGGGATACGTTTTCGCAATTGGTGGATAGGGTAAGTGAGTCAAAGGGTTAAACACGTTTTTTTTAAATCCATACAAGTCTAAATTTAAACATTTTCCCATACGCTAATCATACGAGCTGAAATTCCAGTATAACTTCTAAAAACGTAAAAATTGGATGTCTTGAAAAGATTCTTTAATGAGCGTCACACACACACACCAGACAGATAATATAAACACACAGACACACGCACACCACAATCACACACACGCACCACACACAATAACAACCGCCCCCCACCCCCCCAAAAAAAATCAAAAACAAAAAACGCACCTCGCAACTGTCTTACACACACACTATACACATACAATATAAACACACAATCACACACTCCACAAAACAGGGTAAAGTTTTCCTTAAATAGCGGAAGGCAGGAAAGTGCAGTTAGATTTTCATATTGCTTATAGAACAGCCGACATCTAGATAACATGGCCAACAGCACGCTCACTACAAATTAACTCATTTAATTAGAAAAATTGAAAAAAAATGTACAACCATCCTTTCAAGTTTCAATTTAGTTTTTAAAAAAATTCCCACAACACTCCGTTTAGCCCGTTTACCACCACCTGTCCACCAGAATCCTGCATTGTTAACCATGCTAGCAAAGCAACAACTTTACCACGATTCCCTAACCCTAACCTCCAGCTTCCTGCAAGAAGCTGATGGATAGGGTGAGGGAGTCAAAGGGATACGTTTTTGCAATTGGTGGATAGTGTGCGGGAGTCAAAGGGTTAAAAAGAATTGAAAAAACAAAAACAAAACAAAAACGACCAATCCTTCCAAGTCTCAATTTAAGCATTTTCCCATACGCATGGTCATACGACGTGAAATCCCATTATATCTTGTCAAAACGTAAACATTGCACGCTACCTTGAAAAGGTTCTTTAAAGAGTTAAATGCAGTACGAATTTCTCACTTAACAGAAAGGAACTTAATTACAACTTTCAGAGAAATAGTCATAAAAATAGCTTCATAAATAACCCATAATTGAAATATTCACACAATAAAATATCTTAACGAATAAACATCCATACACAGAAACCACAATTAGGACGGTAACTGCCGTCCTTATCCCACTCTAACAACCCCACCCCCCCAAAAAAAAAATCAAAACAAAACACGCATCTCGCACATGTACACACACACACCACATACACACACGCACCACACACAATCTAGACAATATAAACACACAATCACACACAACCAGCAAAAGGTAAAATGTTTTCCTTAAATAGCGGAAGGCAGGAAAGTGCAGTTAGATTTTCATATTGCTTATTGAACAGCCGACATCTAGATAACATGGCCAACAGCACGCTCACTACAAATTAAATCAATTACAAAAAATGAAAAAAAATGTACAACCATCCTTTCAAGTTTCAATTTAGTTTTTTTTTTAAAATTCCCACAACACTCCGTTTAGCCCGTTGACTACCACCACCTGTCCACCAGAATCCTGCATTGTTAACCATGCTAGCAAAGCAAAAACTTGACCATGATTCCCTCACCCTAACCTCCAGCTTCCTGCAGGAAGCTGATGGATAGGGTGAGGGAGTCAAAGGGATACGTTTTTGCAATTGGTGGATAGTGTGCGGGAGTCGAAGGGTTAAAAAGAATTGAAAAATAAAAAAACAGACCTATCCTTCCACTGTAACAACCGCCCCATTCCCCACAAAATTAAATAAAAAAAGCACACACCTCGCACATTGTCTTACACCCACACACGCATGCACCACACATGCGTGCGTGCGCCACACAGACAATATTAACACACACAATCACACACACACGCATCACACACATGTGCGCGTGCGCAGACACACACATACCAGATAATAAACACACACACACAATCACATAACGAAACACACTCCGCAACAGAGGGTAAAATGTTTTCCTTAGAATGCAAAAGGCAGGATGATGCAGTAAAGAGTTTCATATTGCTTATAGCTCAGCCGACATCTAGAACATCATCATGGCCAACAGCACACTACAAATTAACACGTTTAATTAAACAGACCAAAAAACAAAACAAAAAACCCATCCTTTCAAGTTTTCAATTTATTTAAAATATATTCCCACAACACTCCATCACCTGTCCACCAGCATCCTTCATTGTCAATCAATCTATCAAAGTAAAAACTCAACTCTTTGACTCCCTCACCCCAAAGTCCAGCTTCCTGCAGGGTGAGGGAGTCGAAGGGATAAGATTTTGCAATTGGTGGGTATGGTGCAGGAGTTAAAGGGTTAAAAAGAATTTCAAATAAAAAAAAACAGAACAATCCTTCCAAGTCTCAATTTAAATATTTCCTCATACGTATGGTCATACGAGGTGAAATCCCATTGTATCTTGTCAAACCATAAAAACTGCATGTTATCTTGGAAAAGGTTCTTTAAAGAGTTAGACAATGCAGTACGAATTGTTCACTTGACAGGAGCTTCATTACAATTTGCAGAAATAGTCATAAAAATAGCTTTATGAATAACCTATAATTGATGAAATACAGGCACAATAATACAATCATTTATTTTAACGAAAAATTTTTTAAATCAACAGCAGTCTTTATCACCCAGCCATACACAACTTTCACTATAAAAATGCACACAGCGTACTCACCCACAACCACCCCCAAGGCCAACTGACCTAAACATCCATTAAACCCCACGACAAAAAAACAAAAACAAAAAAACACGATGAAAACATTCATACACAGAAACCACAAACCGTCCATATCCCACTGAAGCAACCGTCCCCCCAACACCCCTCTCCAAAAAAAAAAACGCACACCTCGCACATTGTCTTACACACACACGCACCACACACACACACTACATGTACACACACACACGCACAAGCACGCGCGCACCACACACACACACCACACATGCGCGCACACACACACACAATATAAACACAGACACACAAATATATACACACTCTCCAACAGAGGGTAAAATGTTTTCTTTAAATGGCAAAAGGCAGGTAAATGCAGTTGAGTTTCATATTGCCTAAAGCATAGCCAACAGCACTCTACAAATTACCTCACTTTTATTCAAAAAGACAATTGGAAAGAACGTACAACCATCCTTTCAAGTTTCAATTTTTTAATTCCCACAATGCTCCACGTTTAACCCTTTGAATACCACCGCATGTCCACCTGCGTCCTTCACTGTCAACCATGCCAGCAAAGCAAAAACTTAACCCTGTGACTCCTTCACCCTAACCTCCAGCTTCCTGCAGGAAGCTGGTGCATAGGGTGAGGGAGTCAAAGATATACGTTTTTGCAATTGGTGGATATGTGCGGGGGGTCAAAGGGTTAAAAAGACAATTGAAAAAAAAAAGAAAAAAAGAAACAGAACAATCCAAGTCTCAATTTAAATATTTTCCCATACGTATGGTCATACGACGTGAAATCCCATTATATCTTGTCAAAACGTTAGAATTGCACGATATCTTGAAAAGGTTCTTGAAAGAGTGTTAGAAAATGCAGTATGAATTGTTCACGTGACAAAAGGACCATTACAACTTTCAAAAAAACTATCATAAAAATAGCTTCATAAATAACCCATAATTGACGAAATACCGGCACACAGTAAAATAATTTTTTCGTATTTTAACGAATAAATTTTAAATCAACAGCAGTCTGTCTTTACCACACAGCTGTACATCCACAAGCACACACAACACAGTCTTCATTACAAAACCCACACACAGCGTACTCACCCATCACCACCCCAAGGCCAAATGACCTAAACATCCGCTATACCCCACCACACCACACCCACGGGGGAAAAAAAACTATCACGACGGAAACACGCATACACAGAAACCACAACGCAGACACGTAACCGCCGTCCATATCCCACTGTAACAACCGCCCCACCCCAACCCAAAAAAACAACAAAAAAAGCATCCACCTCGCGCATTGTCTTACACACACACACCCCTGCCTGTAACCTCCCCCCCAAACACACACACTTTATACGTTACAGTAATCAAAATAAGACAAAAATGCTGTATTTCTCAAGTTAAATTTTCATCAGAAATTTAAATATTGTTATAATCAATGCTACCATACAACGGAAATTAAAGTATTGATATTAATCAATGCTACGATACAGTTACCATCGAAAGGTTGGGAGGAAAAAATAGCCGTGGTAATCAGTGCCATTTTTCCTTTAATGTGAAACAAACTATGGTAATAAACACTACCATACAGCAATGTTCATGTAAAATTCAAAAAGAAAAACTCACCACCACCACCATTGGACAGTTTTCATCAGAGAATAAAAAAACAAACTAGGGTAATCACCACCGTACATTTTTCACTTTTTTTGTTTTAATGCCCAGCCTACTGCATGAGAGCCTTCTTTCCCTTTTATTGTTGTTTAAAGCCCAGCCGACTGCGCAGAGCCATATCAGGGCTATAACCGCTTCAAAACACTAAAGTTCAAGAAAAAAAAGCACACATATCAATGCATTCGTGCACATAATCTAAGGACATGCCCCCGGAGTAGGACCATTCCGTCCGATTTATCGCACAGGGGAGATTTAAAAAACACACCTGAACACAAATATAAGCATACATAAGGACACCAAAACATAGAAACAGGCATAAATTACCTAAAATTGCTTCCGCATATCTCACCTCCTTAGAGCCAAAAATGCACTTAATACATGTACCCAATTATCAATCGGAATAAAAAGTACGTAAGACTTTATGGAAAAAATACAGGTGAGTGGACCATTAAGGCAGAAAAAATACAGGTGAATGGACCATTAAGGCAGAAAAAATACAGGTGAATGGACCATTAAGGCAGAAAATAAGTAGAAATGATAGGAAGGCAACAGGGCAGAAAGAGTGACAGAAAAGAGGAAATTCTAGCACAGAATTTCCAGAAGATGGGAGATATTTATACTGATAAAAAAAAAAACCGGCAACCCAACGGGGGCCTCAGGGTTATTATCGTCTCAAAACGTACACAATTCAATGGAGGAAAAAACTGGAAACGAATTACTCGTCAATGCATTCGCGCACATAATCTTAGGATATGCTCTATGCATTTACCACTCCGAATTTATTCCAAGGGTTTAAAAAAATCCGATTACAAATTTAAACAAACACTAAATCATAACGTGGGCCCAAAATTACCTAGAGTTATTTCGGCACATCATATTTCCTTACAGCAAACAATGCACTTAATACATGTATGTACCCTATCAATGTTTTGTTGACAGCCCAGCTACTGTGTGGTCATATCAAGGTTACAACCATTTCCAAAAATAATGCTTCAACAGGGAAAAAACAGGTAGAAATGTTAAGTACACATACCAATGCATTCACATACATAATGTAAGGAAATGTCTCTGGCGTTGACCAATCCTGTCCAATTCATCACACGTGGGCTTTAAACAGAATACCTGAATACAAGTCAAATATAAGTAAGGACACTAAAACATACAACGGGCCTAAATTACTTAAAATTGCTTCCGCAAATCCCATATGCGTAATGCCAAAAATGCACTTAACACATGTACCCAATCGCTATTACTATGATTTTTGTTTCAAGCCCAGCCGACTGCGTTGAGCCGTATCAGGTCTATAACCTTTTCTAAACATGCACCATACTTCAACAAAAAAGGAAAAGAAAAAACTGTCGTGAAGGTTGGAAAACATTTCAATCACACACACACACACAATCCTGCAGGATGTCCAAAATGACCACTTGAAAAAAAAAAAAAAAAAAAGTCCCGCTCCAAAGTAAAGGAATGAAGAACAGAAAAGAGGAAATTTCTAGCACAGAATTTCCAAAAGGTGGGAGTACTATTTGTGACCTCCCAGCACGAAATTAGTCTTAACTAGCATTTTGGGTATTTTGAGATACATATCACTGGAAAGTGTACATTCTGATTATTTTGGTACCTGAATAAAGCTTGTACTCAAAAAAAATGTAGAGAAGTTATATATGTTTAAAGTCATTAAGTTGTTTGACGGCCATTTTGAGAAAACGGCCTCTAAAGTTTTTATGTACTCTCCTACACATTTTCCTTAAATTTATTTGGTGGCTTTGGCCCGGTTTGTTTCTAATTTTACCTGTCATTATCTGAAAGGTGCACCAGAGCTTTCTGTCAGTGTATTACATGCAAGGTTCGGTACAGGTTACAGTTCGCAATAAAGGACAAAAATTGGTACTTTTGGTAAGAAATTGCATTCTTTCTGCTGCGATCAGTGCATTAAAATACAATTTTAAATTGATTGATATTTTTTCAAGAAAAAAAATCTGTGGGGGATAGATTATAATCCACAGAAATCAATTTTGTAGAAAAAGTCAAAACACCCTAGACAGACCCTCAGTCACCTTTTCAGCTCCTAGTGCTGTTGACTGACCGAGTTAAGACTGATTTGGTGGTGGGATGTCGCATACTATGTCCACGAGCCTTCTGTTTCTGATACCCCCCTGGAACAAATTCCTCTTCAGTCCGTCAGCAACCTACTTTTGTCCTCCAAGTCCGCTCTCAAACTCACCTTTTCTCCTCCGCATAATCCTAACCTCACTCGTGCACTTTCTGCTGTGGCTGTGCAGGCCGATTCTTGAGTGGCAATCTCTGTCACATCTGCCACATACGAAATTGAGTCGCTGTTGTTGGTTTCTGGAACGTTGCTTGCGAAGAGCCCTTTTCTCATCTGCGCTTTCTGCTATCTCTCTCCGCATTCAACGCCTTGCTGAACGGCTGTCCGCCACGCTGCCCTGTCTTCCGCCAGTCTCCAAGAGCCTGGGTCAATCCCTGAGCTTCTAAGGTCCCTTTTGCATGCGTCTACAAAGCGTAGCTGTGGGCGTCCTGGAGTTCGCTTTCCGGTTTGCCAGTTCGTCGTAGAGAACGTCTTTTGGTATGCGTCCATCCTCCATTCGACGCACATGGCCAAGCCAGCGTAGTCGGCGTTGGCTTAGAAGGGCAAAGATGGTCTGTAGGCCCGCACGACGGAGGACCTCTGTGTTGTCACCTTGTCTTGCCATTGGATGCGGTCGCGCAAGCAGCGGAGATGGAAGATGTTGAGCCTCTTTTCTTGGCTGGCATATGTGGTCCAGGCTTCACTTAGTAGAGAAGTGTGCTCAACACACATGCTCTGTACACTGCATTTTGGTGTTCGCAGTGAGACTGCTGTTGGACCAGACCCGCTTGTTCAGTTTACCATAACAGATGAGGCCTTTGCAATTCTGGCGCCAATTTCAGCGTCCAGAGAGAGGTTGTCACGTTATGGTGGACCCAAGTACTGAACTTGGACAGATATGAGGTCGTAGTCTCCAATGTGTAGAGATAGTGGTTCTTCACAAGCCTTGGCCTAAGATCTGTTTTCTTCAAGCTGATTGTGAGACCAAACTCTCTGCAAGCGTGGGCGAAGCGATCAACGAGCCTCTGGAGATCTTGTTCACTGTGGGAAGCCAGCGCAGCATCATCTGCGAAAGAGCTTCTCTGTGTCTTTTCCATCTTAGTTTTGGAACGAAGCCTGCAATGTTGAAGAGCTTTCCATCGGTCCTTGTAAAGATATACCCCTTCTTCAGATCTGCAGAAGTCATAGGTCAGCAACATCGAGAAGAAGATCCCAAACACAGTTGGGGCCAAAACACATCCCTGTTTCACTCCGCTGCTGATTCTAAAAGGCTCTGATGTGGCACCATTATAGCACACAGTGCTATGCATATCCTCAGTGAAAAAACTCGATGACAGCTGATAGTCTTGGGGGGCAGCAGATTTTCTTCAAAAGCTTGAAAAGACCACTCCGACTGACCAGGTCGAACGCTTTCGTGAGATCAATGAAGGCGAGCAAAGGGGCATGTGCTGCTCGCGGCACTTTTCCTGTAGTTGCCGGACAGAGATGATCATGTCGATGGTCGATCTTCTGGCCCTAAAGCCGCTACTGGGACTCAGGGTAGATGCGAGCTGCCAGCCTCTGAAGACGGTTAAGACGACTCTGGCGTTTAACTTTCGGTTTACCTGCCTTTTCCAATCTACAGCACGCACACACACACGCGCGCGCACGACACATATGGACAAAAAGACAATATTTCCCCGATATCTCGCCGAGCGGAAGAAAATGACCAATACTCAAGATATGTAACCCCCTTTTATTTTCGTTGCCATGATGGTATTGCTGTTGGAACATACTGACCGATTGGTCTTTGGTGCGCACTTAAAACGATTCAGTTTGTTACCTTGTCTGTTTTTTTTTTGTCTTTTTGTTTTTGGTTTTCCACTATTTTACAGTTATGCGCTCACTAGAAAACCTACGCTTATATGGTAATCATAAGCGATCACAAAACCTACATATATATGGTAATCATAAGCCGATCACAAAACCCACACTATACGGTAATCATAAGCCAACCACAAAACCTGCATTTATACGGTAACCATAAGCCAACCAAAACCTACACTATACGTAACCATAAGCTGACTACAAAACCTACACTATACAGTAATAAGCGAACACAAAACCTACACTATACAGTAACCATAAGCCAACACAAAACCTACACTATACGTAACCATAAGCTGACTACAAAACCTACACTATACGGTAATAAGCGAACTACAAAACCTACACTATACGTAATCATAAGCCAACCACAAAACCTACACTATACAGTAATCATAAACCAATCACAAAACCTACACTATACGTAATCATAACCAACCACAAAACCTACACTATAAGTAATCATAAACCAACCACAAAACACACACTATACAGTAATCATAACCAACCACAAAACACACATACAGTAATCATAAACCAACCACAAAACCTACACTATACTAGTAATCATAAACCAACCACAAAACCTACACTATATTGTAATCATAAACCAACCACAAAACCACACTATACAGTAATCATAAACCAACCACAAAACCTACACTATACGTAATCATAAACCAACCACAAACCTACACTATACAGTAATCTAACCAACACAAAACACACACTATACAGTAATCATAAACCAACCACAAAACACACACTATACGTAATCATAAAACCACCACAAAACCTACACTAATAGTTATAGTAATCATAAAGCCAACCAAAACCTACACTATATAGTAATCATAAACCAACACAAAACACACACTATAAGTAATCATAACCAACCACAAAACCTACATATACATAATAAACCAACCACAAAACCTACACTATACAGTAATCATAAACCAACCACAAAACACACTATACACTAATCATAACCAACCACAAAACACACTTACAGTAATCATAAACCAACCACAAAACCTACACTATATAATCATAAACCACCACAAAACTACACACTATATAGTAATCATAAACCAACCACAAAACCACATATATAGTAATCATAAACCAACCACAAACCTACACTATACAGTAATCATAAACCAACCACAAAACCTACACTATACGGTAATCATAAACCAACCACAAAACCTACACTATACAGTAATCATAACCAACCACAAAACCTACACTATACAGTAATCATAACCAACCACAAAACACCACTATATGTAATCATAAACCAACCACAAACCTACACTATACAGTAATCAAACCAACCACAAAACTACATATTAGTAATCATAAACCAACCACAAAACCTACACTATACAGTAATCATAAACCAACCACAAACCTACACTATACAGTAATCATAAACCAACCACAAAACAACACTATACGTAATCATAAACCAACACAAAACCACACTATACAGTAATCATAACCAACCACAAAACCTACATATACAGTATATGTAATCATAAACCAACCACAAAACCTACACTATATAGTAATCATAACAACACAAAACCACACTATAAGTAACTATAACCAACCACAAACCTACACTATACATAATCAAACCAACACAAAACCTACACTATACAGTAATCATAAACCAACACAAAACTACACTATACGTAATCATAAACCAACCACAAAACCACACTATACAGTAATCATAAACAACCACAAAACCTACACTATAGTAATCATAAACCAACCACAAAACCTACACTATATGTAATCATAACCAACACAAAACCTACACTATAAGTAATCATAAACCAACCACAAAACCTACACTATACAGTAATCATAAACCAACCACAAAACCTACACTATACGTAATCATAAACCAACCACAAACCTACACTATACAGTAATCATAAACCAACCACAAAACCACACTATACAGTAATCATAAACCAACCACAAAACACACACTATAAGTAATCATAAACCAACCACAAAACCTACACTATATAGTAATCATAAACCAACCACAAAACCTACACTATATAGTAATCATAAACCAACCACAAAACCTACACTATACAGTAATCATAAACCAACCACAAACCTACACTATACAGTAATCATAAACCAACCACAAAACCTACACTATACAGTAATCATAAACCAACCACAAAACCTACACTATACAGTAATCATAAACCAACCACAAACCTACACTATACAGTAATCATAAACCAACCACAAAACCTACACTATACAGTAATCATAAACCAACCACAAAACCTACACTATATAGTAATCATAAACCAACCACAAAACCTACACTATATAGTAATCATAAACCAACCACAAACCTACACTATAGTAATCATAAACCAACCACAAAACCTACACTATACAGTAATCATAAACCAACCACAAAACCTACACTATACAGTAATCATAAACCAACCACAAAACCTACACTATACAGTAATCATAAACCAACCACAAAACCTACACTATATAGTAATCATAAACCAACCACAAAACCTACACTATATAGTAATCATAAACAACCAAAAACCTACACTATATGTAATCATAAACCAACCACAAAACCTACACTATACAGTAATCATAAACCAACACAAAACCTACACTATACGGTAATCATAAACCAACCACAAAACCTACACTATACAGTAATCATAAACCAACCACAAAACCTACACTATAAGTAATCATAAACCAACCACAAAACCTACACTATAAGTAATCATAAACCAACCACAAAACCTACACTATACAGTAATCATAAACCAACCACAAAACCTACACTATACGTAATCATAACAACCACAAAACTACACTATATGGTAATCATAAACCAACCACAAAACCTACACTATATGGTAATCATAAACCAACCACAAAAACACTATATGTAATCATAAACCAACCACAAAACCTACACTATACAGTAATCATAAACCAACCACAAAACCTACACTTATACGGTAATCAAATCACCACAAAACACACTATACGGTAATCATAAACCAACCACAACAAAACCTACATTATAGGTAATCATAAGCTGACCACAAAACCTACATTTATATGGTAATCAAAAGCTGACCACAAAACCTACATTTATATGGTAATCATAAGCTGACCACAAAACCTACATTATACGGTAATCATAAGCATACGACAAAACCCACACTACACTGTAAACATAAGCCGACTAAAAAAAACAGGCTACATTTACATCTACGTTGTACCGACTTTGTTGCGTAGGGAACCAGAGACGAGTATCTTTTTAGCGTAAAATATAGACTAGGTAAAACTGAGTAGGGCCTCAGGGCCTGGCCAGCTCATGGGTTTACGTGCAGGCTTAAGGCTGTGCCATGGTCACAATACACGTAGCACCTGGACGTTAGTGCATATGGAATTCGCTCCGAGCGCAGAGACGTCATCTGCGAAACTGAAACTAAAATTGAATTGCGTGGGTTAAAAAAAAGTACGTGTTATACATAAAATCCATACGTCATGTTATAAGTTTACGATTTTCTACCCAGCAAAGTGGGAAAGGATAGGATAGAGGATATAGTTGGACCTCATGGCCTTGGTACACAAATGAAAGGGAGAGAAACTTGTAGAAAGGGCACAGATGAATGAGTTCATAGTAGGAAACACCTGGTCTGAGCAGCCTAATAGAAGAAAATGCACTTTGATGAGTCCAGGAGATAATACCAAAAACCAGATACGCAGATGACACCGTGCTAATTGCGGAAAGTGAAATGGACCTACAAAACCTTGTGAATATACTTTAAATAGAAAGCAAAGGTAAGGGGTTGGAACTAAACAGCAGGAATACTGAAGTCATGGTGATCTGTAAAAAACATGAAATCCCCTCATCCAAAATAACAGCAAAAGGCACAACCTTGAGACAGGTTCATAAGTTTAAATACCTGAGAACGATCATTTCACCAGACGGCAGATGCACATCAGAAATAGCCGGCAAAATCGGCCAAGCCGAAACAACGTTCAAGAAGATGGAAAGCATTCTTACCAACAAATGCCTATCAATTATCAGGAAGAGTTCTGAATGTTTATAGAACCAATACTGTTGTACGGTTGCGAGGCGTGGACAGTCAAGCAAAGCCAGAACAAGATTGGGGCAGCCAAGATGTGGTTTCAAAGAAGGATGTTGAGAGTTCCATGGACAGCAAAGAAAACAACAAGACAGTCTTGGAGACAGACACAAGTAGATCATTCATACGGAAGATTACGAAAAGGCAGGCAACATCCATAGGCCATTTTATGAGGAAAAGGGAATTGGAACACCTGGTCACAACGGGAAACATGGGGGGAAGGAGAGCACCGGGTGGACCCGGGGAGAAGATACTAGACGGACTTGCAGTGTGGCTGAAGACAGGGAGGGTGAAGAGATGCTTGAGGCAACAAAGACAGACAGATGGAAGTCATAATCGCCAACGGCATGCTGCAAGGCACCTGATGATGATGAAGTATAATATACGGCATTCGCGGTTGTTTTTTTTAAACAAGCGAGAAGTTTTGCAAACTTTTTTTCACTGTTCCAACAATTGTGTCATGACCAAACATCAGCCCCGTTTAACATAATGTGTTAAGGTTAAAACGGGGTTAAGGTTAGTAGTGGTTATTATTACTTTTTTCACGTTAGATTCAGCGCGACATTTGTTCGGACACAGTTGTCGGAACCACAAACGCCATTCACCTGACGTTATCAGAACGGCACAGAGAAAATGTATATGATAATGGGAAGGTCATACATACTGTTTTTCAACACTTGCTGGCGAACAATATATTCATCATCATCATAGTGCCCTGCCGCATGGCGTTGGCGACCATGGACCTCCAGCCATCTCTATCTCTTGTTGCCCCAAGCATCTCCCCCACCCTCCTCGTCCCCAGCCACTCTGCAAGTCCGTCCAGCATTTTCTCCCTGGTGCTCTCTTTCGCTCCAGCTTTCCCGCTGTGACTAGGTGCTCCAAATCCCCCTTCCTCATAAAATGGCCTATAAATGTTGACCGTCTTTTCCTAATCTTCCTTATGAGTGATCTACTGGTGTCTGCTCCATCAAGACTGTCTCCATTGTTTTCTTTGCTGTCCATAGAACTCTCAACATTCTTCTTAGAATTAACCACATCTCGGCTGCCTCAATCTTGTTCTGGCTTTGCTTGTTGACTGTCCACGCCTCTCAACCGTACAACAGTATTGGTTCTATATAACATTCCAGAACTCTTCCTGATGTTAATTGATAGGCATTTGTTGGTAAGAATGCTTTCCATCTTGAATGTTTTGGCTTGGCCGATTCTGCTGGCTATTTCTGATGTGCATCTGCTGTCTGGTGAAACTCAACCTGTCAAGGTTGTGCCGTTTGCTGTTATTTTGGATGAGGGGATTTCATGTTTTTTACAGATCACTATGACTTCAGTCTTCCTGCTGTTTAGTTCCAACCCCTTACCTTTGCTTTCTATTTAAAGTATATTCACAAGGTTTTGTAGGTTCCTTTCACTTTCTGCAATTAGCACAGTGTCATCTGCGTATCGAATGTTGTTTTATCATTTTTCCTCCAACCTTTAATCCATGTCGTCTTCTAGGTTTCTCATGTTTTCGCTGTAAAGTGAAAACAATCTGGTGATAAAACACAACCCTGTCTGACTCCTCTGATGTTTTTGAAAGAGCTTATATTTTTTTATTGTTATTGCAGCTGTTTGTTCCCAGTACATATCTGATTATTTATAGATCTTTTCCATCACAATTGAGTCTTTCTAGTTGGTGAATCAATTTCATGTCTGACCGATCGAAATCCTTGGTATAGTCAACAAAGCATAAATATAAATTCTTGTTCACCTCGACCGACCCTCCATGATAGTTCTTAGGATGTATATGGCAAATAGTTCCTTTCCCTTCAACAAATCCACACTGTTCCTCTGCTATTCTATTCCTTGTCATCATGATTATTTTTAATAGGATCTTGGTTACATGACTCAAACTGATTGTGCGATGGAGTTCGCATTCTATAGCCCCTGTCTTCTTTGGAAGTGCAATGAAAATGATTTTGACATATCTTTGGGGATTTTTCCAGTGTCGTAAATTTCATTCAGGAGGACTTATTTTTTCTATACCGAATTCCTCCAGGGCTTCAATCATCTCTGTGGTAATGTCTGGTCCTGGGGCTTTTCCTGGTTTCGTCTTTTTCAATGCTGCTCTAACTTTCTTTCATTGTAGGTGGTCCTTCAAAGTTCTTGTGTTCTGCGTTTCTGTCATCTTCAAAAAGGTCTTTAATGTACTCTCCCCATCTGCCTAATATTTTATCTTTTTCCATGCTATGCTAGATACAGCCTGAAAAAAGCCAAATGTTTGTACAAAACAAATCACCAATGCATTAACCCTAAGAACGGCCTTGTACAAATGACCAACGCCAATCAACTGTAAGAACAGTTATACAAATCTTTCATGCCAATCAACTGTAAGGACGACCTTGTACAAATGACTAATGCCAATTAACTAAGGACGACCTTGTACAAATCACTAATGCCAATTAACTCTAAGGACGACCTTGTACAAATGACTAATGCCAATTAACTAAGGACGACCTTGTAAAAATCACTCATGCCAGTCAACTGTAAGGACGACCTTGTACAAATGACTAATGCCAATTAACTAAGGACGACCTTGTAAAAATCATTCATGCCAGTCAACTATGAACGACCTTGTAAAAATCACTAATGCTAATCAACTCTAAGAACGACCTTGTACAAATCACTAATGCTAATCAACTCTAAGAACGACCTTGTACAAATCACTAATGCTAATCAACTCTAAGAACGACCTTGCACAAATCACTAATGCCAATCAACTCTAAGAACGACCTTGTACAAATCACTAATGCTAATCAACTCTAAGAACGACCTTGTACAAATCACTAATGCTAATCAACTCTAAGAACGACCTTGTACAACAAATCACTAATGCTAATCAACTCTAAGAACGACCTTGTACAAATCACTAATGCTAATCAACTCTAAGAACGACCTTGCACAAATCACTAACGCCAGTCAACTCTAAGAACGACTCTGCACAAATCACTAATACCAGTCAACTCTAAGAACGACCTTGGGTCTATTCGTATCAAATGCTGATTGTGTACAGTAAGCGCCTACATTTGCTCTAACCGATGTTTTTTGTAACCTTAACGCATGGCATGGCCACTTTTTGTGGAGTTCTCGCTTTTTCCCAAGACGTCGATTTGCCCCGCTTGTTCCCCAGTTATCACTGTTCATAAAGACTGACTTCATATCGGTCATTTTCTCAGATTAAACGAGACATGGAAATTATGCTGTTTGTTCCCTATTCTCTTATGTCGTTTGATACTAGACATGGAAATTATGCTGTTTGTTCCCTATTTTCTTATTGTGTTTGATACTAGACATGGAAATTATGGTTTGTTCCCTATTTTCTTATTTTGTTTGATATCTGTTCTGTCTTACGTTTATGCTTGACAAAGGTCAGTGGGTCACAAATTTGTGTTCGTCTTGTCCGTTATACTGAATACACATTTCCATTCTATTTTCAATTTTTTTCCCGATTCCTTAATGTGTATAATGCATATTATATTCGTACAACCTTCACGTGTATATCAGATTCGTACTATCCGATGGTCGTGTAATTTTGAGGCGTAAATTGTAAGACCGCTTTATATGTAGCCTCAGCGTATTAACGTAATAACGAGCGTTTTGTGTTAAACGTTGCCTTACAGTCTACAGTATAAGCCACCTAACAAAAAATTTAAAAAATAAAACCGAGTCACGCACGCATATAGCCTCTCCTTCCCCAACACACACACACAGCATTATGAGAAACGGTGACGGAGGAAATTTCTACCGCAGAATTTCCAGAAAGTGGGGATACTAGTTATACTGAAAGCGCTCTCGACATCCCCACGGGGGTACAGACAGTAAATGCCATACACGACGTCGATTCATATTCCACTGCGAATTACAAATTTACTCGCTTATCACATCCCCCCCCCCCCCCCACCCAAACACACAACACAAATACACACGTATTTAAATCTATTTAAATGAAAAATGATAAAGGACCAAGACATCCATGTTGGAACATCTATATACCCAGTAACAGTTTAAGAGAAATGTGACCTCCAAACACCAATTCAGTCTTAACTCTGTCAGTCGAACAGCACTAAGACTTGAAAGGGTGACCGATTGTCTATCTGGGGTGTTTTGACTTTTTCTCAAAATTGATTTCTGTGGATTATAATCTATACCCCACAGAATTTTTTTTCTTGAAAAAATACAAACCAGAAGAACAAGAAAACCAATGCAAGCGCGTCTCCAACAAGACAAAACAAAACAAGCGCAAATTTTCGGCCAACTAGCCTTTGTCAAGCGCGAACGCACGGTCACAGACAAATCACAGACACCAAACAATGGATAATAAAAACGGGACTAAAAACTTCCCTGCCGCCTCGTCCAGTGGGTAAGAGATGGAATGCCCATGTCATCATGAGCAGTAGAAAGAAAAGGGGAGAGGGGAGGCAACTGTGATGTCAAAAGGGAAGTGAGATGAGTTCTGCAATTTTGAGAAGTGGCCATGCTATATCGGTATAGTCCTGTTCTGAAGAAGGCACAGGGCAAGAGCCAAGAGATAAGGGAGTAGATTGTGCCCGGTGCCAAGAATCTGGTAGGCGTGGGAACAGGAAGAGACATGAAACGGCATGTCTGAATTTTGTTACTCATGGTTTGTCGTTAAGACCACGTGGCCCGCGTGCTCCAAGTTCACTTATGAGGTGGGATTCTGTCTTTCCTGTCTATGGTGCTGTTACTGCGTAGAAACCACAGACCTTTCACTCGGATGTCATTGATTGAGTGGTCTGATTGGCCGAAGTGATTGGGGACAGCTTCATCCCTTTGGAAGCGGACATCAGCCAAGTGCTCTCCGAAACGTGCGTCAAGGGCGCGTCCAGCCCCACCAATACACAATCGGGAACATTCAGAGCAGCTGATCAAGTAGACAATGTTACAAGTTTGACAGTTGAAATGTTTTGCAATTCTCATATGAGACCTGGGGCCTTTGACTGTGGTGGCTGAGCACAAGAAAGGACAAGTCCTGCATCCAGGCCTGCCGCATGGAGAGGCCCCCGGAGGCCGGCCGACTGGCCTGCTGAGATTCGAATGCACCAGCAAGTCGCGGAGATTGGTGTCTCTTGTAGACGATCAAAGGGCGCTTGTCAAAGGTTTCACCTGTAAAAAATAATTTGAAATGGTATTTTAATGCACTGATCGCAGCAGAAAGAATGCAATTTCTTACGTAAAGTACCTATTTTTGTCCTTTATTGCGAACTGTAACCTGTACCGAATCTTACATGTAATATACTGACAGAAAGCTCTTTGGTGCACCTTTTAGATAATGACAGCTAAAATTAGAAACAAACCGGGCCAAAGCCACCAAATAAATAAGGAAAATGTGTAGGAGAGTACATAAAAACTTTAGAGGCCGTTTTCTTAAAATGGCCGTCAAACAACTTAATGACTTTAAACATACATAACTACATTTCAGTACAAGCTTTATTCAGGTACCAAAATAATCAGCAGAATGTACACTTTCCAGTGTTATGTATCTCAAAATACCCAAAATGCTAGTTAAGACCGATTTCGTGCTGGGAGGTCACAAATGGTTACGCCCACATGTCTGTAAATTTCCGTTAGGCAAGACACCTTAGACATGTAAAAGATCTATACACAGTTGGTCCATCTTTTCTGAAACCATTTCTGTCCCTTTCTCTCAAAACCTTAATACATGCTACCTTTGGGAAAGGTATCCCGAATTACAAACGCAAAATCAGTTGACTAAATATGAACATGGTAAGCGAATAACAGAACAGCTAAAACAACACCACCACTGATAATTCCATTAGTGCCGATTTTTGGTACCTTACTTTTGTTTAAAGCCCAACCGACTGCGCAGAGCCCCTGGCAACCCAGCAGGGGATATGTCCAGGTAATACGTGCAAACACTAAAGTATATAAAAAGAAAACATAACAGCCCTGGGATGCAAAACTTGCTCAGTGCTGTCAACCTTTACTCTCTTGTAATAATAAAATGTCTAATACGTGCAAACACTGAAACACACACACACACTGGGATGTAAACTTGTCCAACGTTCTGTCAACCGTCAACATTAACTCTAACACACACACACACACAAACAAAAACAGCCAAACATACACACGAATCAGGCAGGCACGAGTTCTGGCCCACAAACATTCTGGTTTTGTCATCCTGGTTCCAGTACCACGAATTCCTGTTCTTGTGATCCAAACTCTATAATCAAGTCTAGGGAACTAGATCTACCTATGCATGTGCCTTTCCCCGGAGTTGCTGTTTGCTGGATTCCTTGGATCGCCGTTTTCTTAAGTCACTCGGTGCACATTTCCCTGGAGTTGCTGTAATCAACATTTCCCGATTGCGCTGTAGTTGCCGTTTCCTGTTGTCGCCATAGTTGCCATCGCCCCGAGTTGTCGTTTCCCTGGAGTCGTCGTAGTCTTCCATTTCCCTGGAGTCGTCTTAATCTTCCATTTCCCTGGAGTCGTAGTCTTTCCATTTCCCTGGAGTCGTCGTAGTCTTCATTTCCCTGGAGTCGTCATAGTCGCCATTTCCCCGAGTCGTCATAGTCGCCATTTTCCTGGAGTTGTCATTTTTATGGAGTCGTGGTCTCTATTTTCCTAAAGGCTGGAGTCGCAGTCGCCATTTTCCTGGAGTGGTCGTAGTCGCCATTTCCCTGGAGTCGTCGTAGTCTTCCATTTCCCTGGTCGTCGTAGTCTTCCATTTCCCTGGAGTCGTCGTAGTCTTCCATTTCCCCGGAGTCGTCATAGTCGCCATTTTCCTGGAGTTGTCATTTTTATGGAGTCGTGGTCTCTATTTTCCTAAAGGCTGGAGTCGCAGTCGCCATTTCCCTGGAGTAGCCGTAGTCGCCATCTTCCTGGAGTCGCCATTTTCCTGGAGTCGTCATTTTCCTGGAGTCACTGCAGCCATTTTCCTGGCGTCGTCGTAGTCGCCATTTTCCTGGCGTCATCGTAGACGCCATTTTCGTGGAGTCGTCTAGCCGCCATTTACCTGGAGTCGTCTAGTCGCCATTTTCCTGGAGTCTCCATTTTCCTCAATCCGCCATTTTCCTGGAGTCGTCGTAGTCGCCATTTTCCTGGAGTCGTAGTCACCGTTAACCTGAGTCATAGTCACCTTAACCTAGAGTCGTGGTAGTCGCCATTTTCCTGGAGTCATTTCCCCCGAGTCGTCGTAGTCGCCATTTTCCTGGAGTCATTTCCCCCGAGTCGTCGTAGTCGCCATTTTCCTGGAGTCATTTCCCCCGAGTCATCGTAGTCTCCATTTTCCTGGAGTCATTTCCCCCGAGTCGTCGTAGTCGCCATTTTCCTGGAGTCATTTCCCCCGAGTCGTCGTAGTCGCCGTTTTCCCGCGTTGCCGTAGTCGCCATATCCCCGGAGTCGCCGTCGCCGCCATTTCCCTGCAGTACATATACAAATAGTTTGTGGGCTGCACCTTTCATTAGAACTTTAATTCAGTGGCCCTTTACGCGCACAGCCAATTTTAAACCCAACCATTAAGACTAATTCAGTTTTCGAGGTGTGAATGCTTAATGATTTTACGTTTGCATAAGCATTATAATATATAAGCCACGATGGCCGACATAGTTTACAGGATCTTTAACATATTTAAGGATGAACATATTTGCTTTACATGTGTCTGTTGTCTCATCTTTTATAAAGCACTTGTGGGTTCATCTGTTTTGATCATAACGTTAGTTGATATGCCTATGTTCATTCTTCCTTTATTTTCTTTGATCCTAAAAAAAGGGAAAGTTAAAGTCTCTACCATCTCACTCCCTAGAATCCCAGGGTTATGGCAATATCTAGGTAGAACCTCAGGACCTGGCCAGCTCATGGGTTTGTGTGCAGGCTTAAGACTTGTGCCGTGATCATTTTGGATCTTCATCACATGGCACCTGTGACGTTAGTGCATGTGAAATTCATTCCCAGCACTAAGACGTCATCTTGAGAACTTGGAATTAGAATTTGATTCTATGACTATAGAATATATGTACTTTTTTACCCTACTGTTGGGATTTTCAATCTTTTATTGATATTTTTTCTTTAGAGCCCAGCCGACTGCGTAGTCATATCAGGGCTATAACCCATTTCAAAACATACTTCAACAAGGGGGGAAGTACACATAATGCATTCGCGTACACAATATAAGGGTTATGCCCCTGGAATCATCGACCATTCCAATTTATCGCACAGGGGATATGGAAAACATACCTTAACACACATTGAACATTACCGATGGCACTTAAACATAAAAACGGCCCTACATTACCTAAATTGCTTTTGCGTATCGCATTTCCCTACAGTCAAAAACCCACTTTATATATGTACACAATTATCAATCCTTAGAGAAAGTACGTAAGACTTTTAACACATACAGGTGAATGGACCAAAGGCAGAAATTAAAGAAATGAAAAAGGAAAGGAACAAGAGCGAGAAAAGATGAAAATTTCTAGTACATAATTTCCAGAAGGTGGGGATGTAAAATACTGAAAGAGCCCCTGGTATCTCTACAGGGCCGTTGTTAAGGGCTGACGTGTACTTGCTTTACATATGTAACAGGGAAACGCCTAACCAACTAGCACATAGAAATCAGTGTTTTATTACAATGTTCCCTTTGTCACCGTGTTACGGTTCATCTCCGTTCATCATTGTGACAGTTAATCCGTTTCACCCCTCCCTCGGTTGTGGTGCCTTGTATATTTGTGCATTTTTTAAAATTTAAATGGTATAGGAGTAGAGAAGATAGGACCATCTGTAAACATCCAATGGGACCCAATGATACTATCCTTTAATACGCGTTTTTAATTTAAGGGGCATATTCGATCATACAAATGAAGGCGATTTCGGTACTAGCAGGTCTGCCATTTAACAGAACACTACACGCTAACCATTTACACCTGCAATATTTCACACAATACATACAATATTTACATTTTAACAACTACTGTATTTGCCTTTTCAACACCTACTGGTATGTCACGTTTTACAAACTTATCTGGGCAAGTCTACAGCTTCAGTGTAATCATCTGAACCACTCACCCGTCTCAAAATTCAGGTGTCTCGAAGACAACATGCAACTGACATGACGTGACGGCGTCCTTGGTGTAGTTCTAGTTACCTGAAGATGTTCTCCGTCGTCTTTCTGGTGACTTGTCTTTTGGGAGGGGTCGGGAGGATTTTAGGGAGGGGCTGAGTGGGCTGGAAGGACAAGACTTCAGTAAAGAAACAGATGAATAGAAGGGGTGAACGGAAAGAAAAAGAAGACTCATTTTACTGTTCTGAATACTGGAGCGACTTACTAATCTAACACAAAAACGCATGAAAATGAATAGGAAAAAAACCGCATTACAACTATCAGGAAAACGGGGTCACCATCATGTCACCACCATGAAAAGACAAAGATGGACTGGGCACATCATTCCAAGAGAGCAGGCTACCATCCGGATTTGGTTCTTATACCGTTTCATATTGCTTACAGCCCAGCCGACTACTAGAGTATCACCCAAATTGCCTTTCTCTGAACACCAGTAGGAAAGAACACCTGGTGACTAACAACAGACCCTACCTTAAGGCCCTTAAACACACACTGTGTAGCTGGTCCAGAACAGATATGAAGAAACTGCCGCTGCCTCATATGCCAACGGGATAATAGTAAGGACGGTCCATCTGACGAATCGACGAAAGAAAAAGGGGACAATCTACATATAAAAGATAATCTGATGTAAAATAGCACCAGAAAACGAAGCGAAGACCATTAGAAGCACCGACCATCCACCTCAGAGAATGTAATACTTTCGAAACAAAGCAGTTACAGCTCATAGTTTAAAAAGCCCAGCCGACTGCGTTGACATACCAGGACAAGGAATAGAATCAAAAGAGAAATATATATATGAACAGCGTCGATTTGTGGAAGGGAAAGGAACTATTAATGCCATATACACCCTAAGAACTATCAGAGGTCAATCGAGGTGAACAAGGATTTATATTTATGCTTTTTTGATTATACCAAAGTTTTCGATCGGGTAAGACATGAACAATTGATCAACTAGAAAGACTCAATAGTGATGGAAAAGATCTACGAATAATCAGAAATATGTATTGGGAACAAACAGCTGCAAAGAGAATAAAAATAGATATAAGCTCTTTCCAAAGCACCAAAAGAGGAGTCAGACAAGGCTGTGTTTTGTCACCAGATCTGTTTTCACTTTACAGCAAAAACATGAGAAACCTTAGGAAGACCCTGGATTAAAGTTGGAGGAAAAATAAACATTCGATACGCTGATGACACCGTGCAAATTGCAGAAAGTGAAAGGGGCCAACAAAACCTTGTGAATATACTAGAAATTGAAAGCAAAGGTAAATGGTTGGAACTAAACAGCAGGAAGACTGAAGTCATGGTGATCAGTAAAAAAAAAACAGGGAGGGTGGAAGAGATGCTTGAAGCAACAAGAGAGACAAATGGAAGTCCATAATCGCCAACGCCATGCGGCAAGGCACCTGACGATGATGATATAAAGATTTACCCCTGGCGCAGACCACTCCGTCTAATTTATCGCACAATTTACAAAAAACACCCGAACGCAAATTTAAGCATAAGGACACCAAAACATACGCCAACCACCAATCCCAAGAAAAAGCACGCCAAGACCCCACCGAACACCCAAGTGAATGGACCAGCAAGCCAGAAAACAGGAAGAAATAGAAGCAAAGGAACAAGGCAGAAACGCACATAAAACAAATGTAGAACTGAACTTCCAGAAGAATCTAAGCCAAAATGTCCAAGTACTCTGAACTAAAATGTAGATTTTTTTTTATGGAATGGCATGATAACCACAATATCAGTTGGGTTCAATGTTATTGTTTCTATATACTGCTCAAAACAATTGAAAGGCCACCTGCACTTTTTGTGTCATTTCATTAGACGTCGTATTTATAAAGAATGCAAAATTTCTCATAAATCTTTTCATTGCACTTGGTTGTATGCTTCAATAGTCCACCTGAGTTTACTCACAAATCAGTTCTGTCTCTTTCGTGCACATCGCAGGAGTCAGCTAAAGATAGGCATCAGCCCCACGAAAAATGGGTGCAAATCAAACAAATCCATATGACACAGCAGAATTGAGCAGTAGCAAGACTGCAATGCACGTGCAAGCCATGTCGATCGTGAACACAAATCATCAGTTTGGATGCACTATTGCGTATTTGAGGTCGCGTTCGAGACACATTTCCAACCATGCCCCAAAGACGACGATTAAGCGATGTTGACCGAGGGCGGGCCATGGCGTGGCTACAGGATGGCATAGGGATCCGAGAAGTTGGTCGCCGATTAGCTGTCAGCCATTCAGTCATTCAGACTTTACGAGACCGCCACACTGAAACAGGTAGTGTTGCTGAACGAAGACGACCAGGACGTCCGCGGTCAACTTCAAGACAGCAAGACAGGTTTCTAGTCGTGTCGGCTTTAAGGCAGAGAACAGCCACCGCCAACACACTCAGGGCGCAACTGCGAACAGCTGTCAATGTTAATGTCAGTGACCAGACAATTCGGAACCGGCTGAGAGAAGGAAACCTGCGTTCAAGGCGACCCGCCGTCCGACCTGTCCTGACAGCTGCTCACCGCGCTGCACGCCTGGCATGGGCCCGACGTCATCTGGCATGGACAAGGCAGCAGTGGAGAATGGTGCTGTTCACTGACGAATCCCACTTTACCAGATCCTTCCATGACGGCCGAATCCGCGTCTGGAGGCGACAGGGAGAGCGGTACCACAATGCCACTGTGATGGAGCGTGATCGCTATGGTGGCGGATCCATCATGGTGTGGGGTGGAATGGGGATGGCCTACAGAACCCCCCTTTACCGTGTGCAAGGCAACCTGAATGGCGTGGGCTACAGGGATAACATTCTGCAGCCTCTCGTACTACCGGCACTGCAGGCCATGGGACCGGGCGCCATTTTCCAGGACGACAATGCAAGACCTCACAGAGCCCGAGTCGTCAACGACTTCCTGCAGCAGCAGCAAGTCATCCACATGGACTGGCCAGCATGTTCACCGGATCTCAATCCCATCGAACACCTGTGGGACGTGCTGGGCCGACGACTTCGAGATAACCACCCCCCACCAGCTGACCTCGACCAGCTGTTCCAATTTCTTCAGCAAGAATGGCAGGACATTCCCCAATTGACTCTGAGGACACTGGCTCAGTCCATGAGACAACGATGCCGCGAATGCATTCAGGCCAATGGCGGACACACACGATTTTGACTTTTTTGGGTGAGCTGCAACTTTTCACATTTTTGAAAAATGGGGTCATGTCCATCAACCTCAAACTCTTGTTATTGACATTAATTTGGTCAATGAATTTTGTTGATTATCGGTTGATTAATGAAAAAAGTACAATTTACATTCATTGTTATTAACTGTTTGTGTTTCGACATGGAATTGCGAGATAGTTTCTCAGTGGCCTTTCAATTGTTTTGAGCAGTATATATAAAACCGTCCTTGTTTAATTTTATCTATTTAAAAATATTACGTAAGCGGTAAGGCATACAGGTTTACGATGTGTTCCGTTTTTTTCTTTTCATATTTCCTAGGGTTTTCCTTATTTTACGTTATGTTTTGAATTATTTTGTTTGAGGCTTTTTGCTTTCATTATTTTTTTTAGTTACTTTTTTGTTTCTTTTTCATTTACTTTCAGTTAGAGTTTGAATTTGGATTTCAATTTGATGTTTCTTCCAACGCGTGATTTCTACACCGGGCATTTTTTTTAAAGTGTGGTTCAGTTTTACTTTTCAATTGGTTTGGGTATTTGTTTTAAGGCATTTGTTGAATGTTCGCATTAGTTTAAGGTTGGTTTTCTATGTTTTCAGATTACGCTTGGTTTATTGATTACAGGTTTTATTGTTGCTTCAGTTTGGTGTAGTTTTAAAACTTCGCTTCAATGTTTTCTTATTGTTTAAAATCTTTATATTTCGTTTTATGTTTATGATGTGCAGATTTCGTTCTATTGTTAAGAATCTTTAAGACTTTTTTGTTAATGTTTAGATTCGGTTTTATTGTTTAGCTCAGTTTAAGGATAGTTTATACTGGAGTTTAGTTTCAGTTTGGGTTAAGTTCGGCTTAAGTTTTGTTTCGATTTAAGTTTAGCTTTTGAGTTTCGAGTTTAGCTTTGAGTTTCAAGTTCAGGTTCGGGTTTCAAGTTCAGGTTCGGGTTTCAAGTTCAGGTTGGAATTTCAACTTCAGTTTGAGTTTCAAGGTCAGTTTGAGTTTCAAGTTCAGTTTGAGTTTCAAGTTCAGTTTGAGTTTCAAGTTCAGGTTTGAGTTTCAAGTTCAGGTTGGAGTTTCAAGTTCAGGTTGGAGTTTCAAGTTCAGTTTGAGTTTCAAGGTCAGTTTGAGTTTCAAGGTCAGTTTGAGTTTCAAGTTCAGTTTGAGTTTTGTGTTCAAGATTGTTACAAGTTTAGGTTTGGCTTTTAAGTTCATACCTTTAAGTTCATTTGTAGCTTCAATTTTATCTGTTTTGAATTTAGTTTTGGTTTAAGTTTACCTCTGGTTTACGTTTGACTCTAGTTTAAGTTTAATTCTGGCTTAAGTTTAGTTTAGTTCTGGCTTAAGTTCAGTTTAGTTCTGGCTTAAGTTCAGTTTAGTTCTGGCTTAAATTCAGTTTAGCTCTGGATTAAGCTCAGTTTCATCATCATCATGTCGAGCTTGCTCGGCTACCTATGACACGTTCTTCCATCCTTCTGTCAGACATTGCAGTAGGTAGTTCATCATACTGACAGCCCGTATCATCCATCAGTTGGTCGATGGAGGTCTTTGGACGTCCTGGTCTTTGCCACCAGTTCTTTGCTCCGCCAGCAGTGTCCCGTGAAGCGCAGTCTTTGTTGACGTATTGATTTACTGATATCGTTCAGTTCTGGCTTAAGTTCAGTTTAGTTCTGGCTTAAGTTTTAGTTCTAGTGTAGGACTGTTGATTTATCGATCAGTTTAATGTCTTATAACAGTACAGTTACACAAATACATGTGCCATCAGTACTAAGAGTTTATTCATGGAACCCAACTGATCCTGTTGCTGTTGTCAGTCTTGACATGAATTTACTGAAATTCTTTTTGAGTTCGTGACGAAGGCTGGTCAGAATCTGAGACCGATTTTTTCTCCTCTCGACAGGTAATTTGGCCAAAAACTGGGCATGTCTTGTTTCGTTTACGCGCCTATATCATTTCTAACGGCCATTTCACCGTTGGCAGTCGGATAAACAACTAGTACTGAACATTACACGAGTGACTCGACAGTCAGGCCACCTGACCTGGATGTCTGTCAACCAGCAAGCCCTTCCAACTTGCACTGATCCTCCAGTCCAGAATCATGTGAAAGACCACAGCAGCGCCAGATGGAGTAGCAGAACACTACATCAACACTAAGACTACACTACTTTTCCCTCTAGCTGCAGAACGCCAGTTTAATTTCCCCATGCCACAGTTACCGGTACAGGTGTACGTAAAAAGTAGACCAAGCAACTACAGAAAATGCATCTGGCTCAAGAAGCTTATCAACCCTCCTTTGGCCTGGACAACGGCAGATAACCACTGAAGACTGTAGAATTCCCGATCAAAAAACAAAAACAAAAAAAAACACCACACACGCGCCTATGGCCTTTGGACCAACCCCAAACCAAAGAACAAATACCCAAAGCAAAAAATGATAGGTAGAAATGACAAAGCAAAGAAACAAGGCAGAAAAAAATGACAAAAGGACATTTCTAGCACAGAATTTCCAGAAGTTGGGGATACTCTATATACAAATGATAGAGCCCCCGGCATCCCTACAGGGGTGGGGAGGGGGCGACCTCAGACGAGGCAACACCAAATGGAAAAAATAAAGCCCACAACGACGTAAGCTGGTGACCGTGCACGTAGAGAACATTTCAACATACAACAGCTGCTATCAGCAGAAGCAAGATCAAAAGAAGCAAAACCAAAGCAGCGTTTGTAACCACAGTTGGTAGAGGGCGCCTGCAGGCCAGGTTCCTCAGACGCCATCCTTCGTTTTGAACTTAGAACAGTGATCTGATCAGTGACATAGTAAAATAGCGACTGGCAGGACTGAATAATGAGATGCAAGGAGAGGGAGGGGGGTAGAGGGAGGGGAGGGAGAGAGAAAAGGAGGGATATAGAAGTGCGACGTAGGGGAAGGAGAGTAAGATGGAGGGAAAAAGAAAAGGAGGAGTTTAAAATACCGGGCTACTGGCGATTTCACCTGCAAAAATAAAGTCAATTGTTGAACAAAACCACACTGCAGGCACGCACACGCATGCATACAGACATGCATATAACCACGCATGCATTCCATTATAAACACATAAATTCTAGGAATCAATGGACAAAAGTGTACAAATCGGTCAACATGTAAGAATCACTTTGTAATGATTGATTAAATTTAATCTCACTTTTACTGGAATGCTTTGTGATTCTGTACGAAAGGTCGTTTTAAATATCTTTTGCAACTATTAGTCCTGGAAACCAAAATTTGTTTAAAATTCAAATGTGGGAGAGGAGACGGCATAGTGACAGTGGTACCAATCTCTCAGCGTTACCTTCGCTGACCCCAGAGGAACGATTTCCCATTTACAGCTGGGTGTTATAGTAGCCTAATTAAACATGGACTTTTCAACGAGTGTTAATATTTGAGGTGTGTGTATACTGATCTCTGTACTGGACCGATATGGTTCTTGTGATCGGCCGAGCTACATGCAGTATGAACCTAACTGAATTCCGGCTACGTCCAAAGTTCCCCTCGCCCATTTCCATTTCAAACCCTGCCAACGCATAAACTTTTGCACAAGATTAAGACGTCTGCCGGATATTTATCTGGCCGATATGGGTAGATCACCTATGGAATTGTCCGAGTGCGATTAATCTTAAAAACCCTGTTATTTACATATGGCATACTACACATTTACTCTCCTCCGTGCATACACAAGTACACACATACATATGCATATATATGTAGCCAGAAAGACGGTGAGAAAGAGGGCGGAGGGATGTTTAGTTCAGTTCATATTGCTTACAGCCAGCCGACTACGAGAGCCATATCAGGGCGAACAATACGTCAACAACCACCCGTCAAAAGATAAGTAAAAAACCATGCTCACCTTGCAAGTCTAAATTGCAATTGATTAATCCTTATAAACCCCATTCTTTACATTTGGCGTCAGCCTTTGTGTTTTTTGTTTGCATTTAATTTTGTTTTCTGAGTGATATACATATATTTACATAAATATATATATATATATATATATATATGTGTGTGTGTGTGTGTGTGTGTGTGTGTGTGTGTGTGTGTGTGTGTGTGTGTGTGTGTACACATACTGATACTTATATGTATATATATGTGTTATATATATATATTTATATAATATATACATGTAAAATACTCACACATACATACATATATGCATATGTACACTTATAACACATACACCCACACAGATACATACATAACATTATCTTTCATGTTGTACGAGTTTTGAGAAAGTGTGTTTACGCAAGAAAAAAATTTTTTTCAAAAAAGTTTGCTTGTTAGGGTAAATAATTGAAAAGATACTGTCCTACTACCAGCAGAATTTTTAAATCAAAATTGCAAGATGAAATTTCCAGTAGAGCAAGTTATAAACCAATTCAGTCTGTGAATCTTTTCTACCCCTCAGAACAGCTTAATTAGTAATTAATCTGTAATCTTAGTGACGAATTAGTCTTGATAAAGGCTCAATTTCTAAGTTACCAGGAAACGAGGTCTTTTCAGTGAAATATTCAATTTTCATTTCTTTTTTAAGGGTATCTATACTACCATCACAGGCTCACAATTTCTTTATTTTAGTTAATAATATGAATATACTTACATATATCTATACACACATATATATAATAAACACACATTTATAATTAAAAACAAACCAAGAGTAAATACATAATAAAAAAATAAAAATGCACAGGTTGACATCTTGTTTAAAGGCGGTTTTTCATGAAAAACTTAATTAATTGATCATTACATAAAGATTGAGCCTAATGGTATTGAATAACTGTTGTAATTTATCATAAATTATCTTGAGCCTTTACTCAACAATTTTCAAGTCAGAAATTTATGATTTTGGAAACTGTAAAGATTTTAGGAATCTCAGTTGATCTTCGCTTCAGCCAGTTAAGGCAATGAATTAATTGATTAATGCATGGACTCAGAGATTCATGAAGGCTTAATCATCTTGGCTAAACAAAGACCTTTCTACGAATGATTTTTTTTCAATCGGTTCAGTCGTTCCAAAGTTATGGTGCTTTTGTGATGAAACGGCACACACGCGGTCACAGTTTTTGCTATGTAATCCAATGAAGGAAAACGTCGAAAATTTAATTATTCAAAAAATCGTAACTTTCATCACAGACAATCAACCGAAGAACTTTTAATACCATTTTAAAGTTTTTTTTTGCTCTTTTCAATGAGGGGAATTGCATATTTAATAAAAAATATTTGAAATTTTTTGTAACATACCTATTGTATGCGAGTACGTATGTATGTGAAGACGGTGTGATTATTCTCGTAGTTTAAAGCCTTGCCGATTGTGAAATTCTATGTAAGGGCTACAACAATCAACCCCTCTTTTAAAGAGGAACTTCGGGGCACAATGGTCGTGATGGATTTGCGCACATATTCTTAACGATGTTCCCCTGGCACTGACCATTCCGTCCTATTTATCACAGGTGATTTTAAAAGAATCCTGAATATAAATGTATAAATTACGCTGAACCCATACAAAAACCGCCTACAAAAACAGTCTCTGCACATTTCGTTGGAACCAAAAATGCAGTCCAATATTATAAATGAGCCCAATTACCAGTCTTAGGAGAAAGTATGGAAGCTTAACGGAAAACGAGGTGAATGGACCAGTGAGGCAGAAAATGATAGGAACAGCCTCTTCCCAAGACTAAGAGGCAAATGTGAACATTACCACCTTGTTCTGACCTTAAGTATCTTTCTCATGATATGGTCGTTCCATTCACCATTGTAACTCCCATCTCAAGAATTCACTGATAAGTTTGGTTAAAAAAAGCCAGGATAAGGATGAGAGGCAGGGGTAGGACTACCGTTCTGAGAGTCATCGTTACAATGATTGTGCGTAGTCTTTGAAGAAGGTAGCAATAACAGCCCAATTTCCGATGTGCAGAAAAATGGGGTGGTTAAGTTTCTATTACCTATAATATATGCCAAATTTCTACATGTCATACTAGCAGACAGAACGAGTGACGACATTTAAATCGTAGGCTGTCTTGTCTACTAAATAAACGTTATCATTCATTCTTTCTTCAGAACACAACTAGTTTATCATCTGCAAAGAACTCACCAGGTGTCGGTGTAAGATTCGCAGCCAGTCCAGCTCGCCTGTCCTCTCCAAACGAAAAAAGCAATTTGACAGTATCTCACTTAACAATTTTACCGAAAAATGTAGATCACGTGTAACCGACGTTTCTATTGGCCAACTAGGTGAACACTTTTTGTGGTGCATCCAATGACATTCGTCGTCTGCAGGAGTGTTGTTCAGTTGTAAAAACATAATTTTCAAGTGACAGGCGAAAAATACTCTTTGCACGCACAAACCGTGAAAAAAATGCTATCGTCTGCGTCTTCCCATCGCTTTGAATTAACCTTTTGAATCCCACAATCTGTCCCATCAGCGTCCTGCATTGTCAACCATGCTAGCAAAGCAAAACGTTAACCCTCTGACTCATTCATCCAATCCACCAGCTTCAGAAGAGTTGTCTTTCCAGTTGTGGATAGGGTACGGGAGTCAAAGGGTTAAATCTGTCGTTTGCTGTTTGATAATAGTGAACCCTGTGGCTCAGTGGTCAAAAATACCTTCATAGGACGCAAAAAAATAGGGGGTCCATTCTCGCATTGGACAGATACCTCCTCCCCCTACCCCACACCTAGCCCTCCATCAGATGTTTAAAATTGTTTATCTAGGTACCAACTTGTCTGCTGAAATGAGAGGAGAAGAGTGGCACAATGGTTCAGACGTTCACCTGCCAATAACTAAACTCGAGGTTCCTCAGCTTGACTGGAAAATCGAACTGAATGTCTAGTCCTTCAGAAAGGGACGAAAAACGAGTCAGACCCGTGTGTCTTTTGGTTGCACACATAAAGATCCCACGACAGTTGAAAATCGTGAAGAGCAGGGCATTGCCCGGCTGCCTTGGTATAAAAGCCATAAAAAGTATAAAAAGTCAGGGACCATGTCTATACATCAGCCCTAGAGAAAATAGGACCTGTCACACGAAAACATCAAGACTGGTTTGATGAAAACGACCAGCATATCCAAACCCTTCTGGATGAGAAGCACAGACGCCATCTTGCCTACCAGTGTGACCCAAAGTCTGATTCAAAGAAAACTGCATTCCTGGAGTGTCGCCGACAAGTCCAGGCAAAACTCAGGAACAGGCAAGACAAGTTGCTAAGCGACAAGACTGATGAAATCCAGCTATATGCAGACCATCACGACTCGAAAAGGTTTTATGACGCCCTGAAGGCTATCTATGGGCCAACATCATCTGGCACCTCTCCATTACTATCTGCGGATGGGGAAATGTTGATCACCGAGCAGTCAGAAATTCTTGAAAGGTGGGCAGATCACTTCGACAGTGTCTTGAACTGCCCTTCCTCAATAAATGAAGGAGCCATTGATCGCCTCCCTCAAATAGAAAAGAACAACCAACTTGATGTACCACCTAACATACAAGAGGTCACAAAGGCCATTGGCCAACTCTCCTGTGGCAAGGCCCCTGGCGCTGACGCCATACCTGCTGAGATCTACAAAGCGGGAGGTCCATTGCTCACACAAAGATTAACTGAGATGTTTGTAACACTCTGGAACAGTCAATCACTCCCTCAAGACTTCAAGGATGCCTTAATAGTCCACCTATACAAGAGGAAGGGAAACAAACAATCATGTGACAACCACAGAGGAATATCACTACTGTCCATTGCAGGCAAGATATTAGCAAGGGTGCTGCTGAACCGCCTCACTAATCATCTTGAGCAGGGTCTGTTGCCAGAGAGTCAATGTGGATTTCGGGCTGGGAGAGGTACGGTGGACATGATCTTTGCTGCAACTGCAAGAAAAGGCGCAGGAACAACACCGAGCACTGTACACAACCTTTGTCGACTTGGCACGGTCGACACGGTGAGTCGCGAGGGGCTGTGGACGATAATGGCGAAGAATCAAAACCGGATGTACCACTTCAGAAGTGTCTCGTATCCAATCTGCAACAAGAAAAACGAGCTGCACGGAAAGCTAGGGCTGCAAACCCTTCAACCACAGTAACCGACCATAGATGTCCAACCTGTGGACGTTACTTCTGTGCCCGGATCAGATTGATCAGTCATCTCCGGACACACTGATTCAAAGCAACTTCATGAAGCCGTGGTCATTGTCGATGACGACAGACGAACACCTGGTATAAAACATTAGAGAGATTGATTTCACAGGTCCCACCCTTTAAAAACGAATTAGACTTCTTGCCTTTCTTAAGTTTTGGTTGAAAAAAGATAAATAAAAAAGATACTGTGAATATGAATGTGACATCATCATCATCATCATCATCATCATCATCATGGCCCTCCGTACGAATCTATCCTTGTCGCTGCAAGTACATCTCCCACTCTCTCTTTCACCGGCCATCTTGCAAATCCTGTCCAATATTTTCTGCCTGGGTCTACCTGGTGTTCTCTTTTCCTCCAGATTTCCTGTTGTGACCAGGTGCTCTAATTCCCCTTTCCTGCAAAATACTAATATGGTGATGTATCACATTGTGTTAAATGTCCTCCAAATGTTGATTGTCTTTCCTAATCTTCGTTATTACTGGTCTTCTTGTGTCTGCCTCCTTCAAGACTGTCTCATTTGTTTTTGTGCTATCCATGGAACTCTCAACATTCTTCTTTAAAACCACATTTCAGTTGCCGCAATTTTGTTCTGACTTTGGGTGTTGACTGTCCACGCCTCACAGCCGTATAACAGCATCGGTTCTATGTAATATTCAAGAACTCTCTTCCTGGTGTTAATTGATAGGCCTTTGTTGTTAAGAACGCTTTTCATCTTCCTGAATGCTGTTTTGGCTTGGTCGATTCTGCTTACTATTTTTGATGTGCATCTGCCGTCTTGTGAGATGACCGTTCTCACATATATGTCTCATGGTTGTGCCATTTGTTGTTATTTTGCATGGGGATATTTCTTGCTATTTTTTTTTTTACTGATTACCATGACTTCAGTTTTCTTGCTATTCACGTTTCTTGCTATATAGATTCTATTTCTATTGTATTCACGATGTAATGTAGATCTTTTTTTGTTTTCTGCAACTAGCACGGTGTCATCTGCGTAACGAGTGTTATCGTTTTACACACACACACACACACACACACACACACACACACACACACACACACACACACACACACACACAACAACACACACACACACACACACACACACACAATATATATATATATATACAACACACACACATACACACCCACAACACACACACACACACACACACACACACACACACATACACACTCCTCTCTCTCTCAGTTACACACATACACCTATCTCTGTCTCTGTCTTTGTTTCTTCGTCTCTAACTGTCTGTCTGTCTGTCTGTCTGTCTGTCTCTCTCTTCCTCCTCTCTCTCTCTCGACAGAGATAAACAGTCAAAAGTGATATATGTAGGTCAAAATCTCTAGGGTCGGCGGTTGTAAACGTATGAAAATGATTGTTGATGACATTTGTTTTTGAATGTGTTGGACGAGAGAAGTGTGTGTGTGTGTGTGTGTGTGTGTGTGTGTGTGTGTGTGTGTGTGTGTGTGTGTGTGTGTGTGTGTGTGTGTGTGTGTGTGTGTGTGACACTGATACATGGCTAATTATGAACGCCACAACCATACACAGCAACATTGAACGGAGAGGCAGGCACCATTGGGATTTCACTCATGGCTTCGTCAGAGAGAGAGACAGACAGACAGACAGCAGATCAGAGACAGAGACAGACACAGACAGAGAGAGACAGAGAGTGAGACAGAGAGACAGACAGACAGACAGACAGACAGAACAAAGAGAGACGACAGACAGACAGAGACAGACACAGAGAGAAGAGACAGAGAGTGAGACAAAGAAGACAGATACAGAGAGACGGAGAGAGAAGAGAAGAGACAGACAGACAGATAGATAGACAGACAGATAGACAGAGGCAGAGACAGACACAGACAAGAGAGACAGAGAGTGGAGACAGAAACAGAGAGACAGACAGACAGAGAGACAAACAGACAGACAGAGACAAAGAGATACATATACACAGAGAGAGAAAGACAGACAGAGAGAGAGAAAGACAGACAGACACAGACAGAGGGACAGACAGACACAGACAGAGGGACAGAGAGATAGACAGACAGACAGACAGAGACAAAGAGAGACGTATAAAGAGAGAGGGAAAGACAGACAGAGAGAGAGAAAGACAGACACAGACAGAGGGACAGACACAGACAGAGGGACAGAGAGACAGACAGACAGACAGAGACAAAGAGAGACATATACAGACAGAGAGAAAGACAGACAGACAGAGAGAGAGAAAGACAGACACAGACAGAGGGACAGACAGACACAGAGGGACAGAGAGATAGACAGACAGACAGAGACAGAAAGAGACAGAGACGGAGATAGAGAGAAAGACAAAGGCAGAGAGAGAGAGAGAGAGAGACAGACAGACAGAGAGACGGAGAGAGAAAGACAGACAGACATAGAGAGACAGACAGACACAGAGGGACAGAGAGATAGACAGACAGTCCCTCTTCTTTGTCTCTGTTGCAGGAAGCTGGTGGATAGGATGAGAGAGAGAATCAAAGGGTTAAGTTTTTGCTTTGCTAGCATGTTTGGCAATGTGGGATGCTGCTGGTGGACAGGGTGCGGGAGTCAAAGGGTTAATGTTTCCCATCATTCTGGGGGTGTCAGCTCAGCGTGTTCAAAGTCCTTGTGCCTGTCGTTCAAAGCCCAACGCCTTGCCAGCAAGTTGGGTTTTACACAGGGAGAAAAACACGAGGGGAAAAAAAAAAAAAAAAAAAAAAGCTGAGACCAACCACCAATCAATATCTGTGTGTAGTGGTGGGAACATGCGGTAAGGCGGAGAGTTAGAAATTGACAGGGCGTGTCAGGGAGAAGGAGGGGGGGGGGAGGGGCGAGGGGAGGGCAGGGAAGTGGGAGACGGGGGTTAGAAGATAATATCTGATTGCACTATCATATTGATTGTACTATCTTATTGATTGTACTATTTTGATAAAGGCCCATTGTAGCAAAGTCAATCCGTAGTTGATTACTGGACCATGTGAAATGACATGTCCGTCATTTTCATTGTACGCAAACGACAAGCCTAAAATGACAACGGAATTATTTCATACTGCCTAATTATTAAAGGTGACCCTCTGCCTGAAAACGAGTCATCAGTCTACTCTTTGGCATGCGCTCAAAGGTAGCAATTCCCACGTGCACCTTAACCCTTAGACTCCCACATCCTGTCCACCAGCAATGTCAACCATGCTAGCAAAGCAAATACTTAACCCTTTGACTCCCTCACCCTGTCCACCAGCATCCTGCATTGTCAACCATGCTAGCAAAGCAAATACTTAACCCTTTGACTCCCTCACCCTGTCCACCAGCATCCTGCATTGTCAACCATGCTAGCAAAGCAAAAACTTAACCCTTTGACTCCCTCACCCTGTCCACCAGCATCCTGCAGTGTCAACCATGCTAGCAAAGCAAAAACTTAACCCTTTGACTCCCTCACCCTGTCCACCAGCATCCTGCATTGTCAACCATGCTAGCAAAGCAAAAACGTAACCCTTTGACTCCCTCACCCTGTCCACCAGCATCCTGCATTGTCAACCATGCTAGCAAAGCAAATACTTAACCCTTTGACTCCCTCACCCTATCCACCCCAGCTTGTCTTCCTAATCTTCTTTATCAATGATCTTCGTGTGTCTGCCTCCATCAACCCTGTCTCGTTTGTTTTCTTTGCTGTCCATGGAACTGTCAACATTCTTCTTAGAAACCACATCTCAGCTGCCTTAATCTTGTTCTGGCTTTGCGTGTTGACTGTCCACGCCTCAGTTTCAGCCTTAAGTGACCTGGCCGAGGGGTTGAACCCACGCCCCTGCGTGATGTACACGGCGCTCGGACAGCTGAGCTAACGGGGCCACTCACAACCATGGTTCTATCAATATAGCCAGCCACATTGCAAGAATCTAATCAGTCCAAAGTGAGATCAAGAAAAGTACTTTGCCATGTCTGTCTGCATTATGGATATATCTACTGTCAAATACAGACATGTGCTATGTTTGTTTGCATTATGGATATATCTACTGTCAGAATACAGACATGTGCTATGTTTGTTTGCATTATGGATATATTTACTGTCAGAATACAGACATGTGCTATGTTTGCATTATGGATATATCTACTGTCAGAATATAGACATGTGCTATGTTTGTTTGCATTATGGATATATCTACTGTCAGAATATAGACATGTGCTATGTTTGTTTGTATTGTGGATATATCTACTGTCAGAATATAGACATGTGCTATGTTTGTTTGCATTATGGATATATCTACTGTCAGAATACAGACATGTGCCATGTTTGTTTGCATTATGGATATATCTACTGTCAGAATATAGACATGTGCTATGTTTGTTTGCATTGTGGATATATCTACTGTCAGAATATAGACATGTGCTATGTTTGTTTGCATTATGGATATATCTACTGTCAGAATAGACATGTTCCTATGTTTGTTTGCATTGTGGATATATCTACTGTCAGAATATAGACATGTGCTATGTTTGTTTGCATTATGGATATATCTACTGTCAGAATATAGACATGTGCTATGTTTGTTTGCATTGTGGATATATCTACTGTCAGAATATAGACATGTGCTATGTTTGTTTGCATTATGGATATATCTACTGTCAGAATATAGACATGTGCTATGTTTGTTTGCATTGTGGATATATCTACTGTCAGAATACAGACATGTGCTATGCTTGTTTGCATTATGGATATATCTACTGTCAGAATACAGACATGTGCTATGTTTGTTTGCATTATGAATATATCTACTGTCAGAATAAAGACATGTGCTATGTTTGTTTGCATTATGAATATATCTACTGTCAGAATATAGACATGTGCTATGTTTTGTTTGCATTATGAATATATCTACTGTCAGAATATAGACATGTGCTATGTTTGTTTGCATTATGAATATATCTACTGTCAGAATAAAGACATGTGCTATGTTTGTTTGTATTATGGATATATCTACTGTCAGAATATAGACATGTGCTATGTTTGTTTGCATTATGGATATATCTACTGTCAGAATATAGACATGTGCTATGTTTGTTTGTATTGTGGATATATCTACTGTCAGAATAAAGACATGTGCTATGTTTGTTTGTATTGTGGATATATCTACTGTCAGAATATAGACATGTGCTATGTTTGTTTGTATTATGGATATATCTACTGTCAGAATATAGACATGTGCTATGTTGTTTGTATTGTGGATATATCTACTGTCAGAATACAGACATGTGCTATGTTTGTTTGTATTGTGGATATATCTACTGTCAGAATACAGACATGTGCTATGTTTGTTTGCATTGTGGATATATCTACTGTCAGAATACAGACACTTGTTATGTTTGCATTATGGATATATCTACTGTCAGAATACAGACATGTGCTATGTTTGTTTGTATTGTGGATATATCTACTGTCAGAATATAGACATGTGCTATGTTTGTTTGCATTATGGATATATCTACTGTCAGAATATAGACATGTGCTGTCTGTTTGTTTGCATTATGGATATATCTACTGTCAGAATACAGACATGTGCTGTTTGTTTGCATTATGGATATATCTACTGTCAGAATATAGACATGTGCTGTTTGTTTGCATTATGGATATATCTACTGTCAGAATGTAGACATGTGCTATGTTTGTTTGCATTGTGGATATATCTACTGTCAGAATACAGACATGTGCTTTGTTTGTTTGCATTGTGGATATATCTACTGTCAGAATATAGACATGTGCTATGTTTGTTTGCATTTGGATATATCTACTGTCAGAATATAGACATGTGCTATGTTTGTTTGTATTGTGGATATATCTACTGTCAGAATAAAGACATGTGCTATGTTTGCATTATGGATATATCTACTGTCAGAATACAGACATGTGCTATGTTTGTTTGTATTGTGGATATATCTACTGTCAGAATATAGACATGTGCTATGTTTGAATTATGGATATATCTACTGTCAGAATATAGACATGTGCTATGTTTGTTTGCATTATAGATATATCTACTCTCAGAATATAGACATGTGCTATGTTTGAATTATGGATATATCTACTGTCAGAATACAGACATGTGCTATGTTTGTTTGCATTGTGGATATATCTACTGCCAGAATACAGACATGTGCTATGTTTGTTTGCATTGTGGATATATCTACTGTCAGAATATAGACATGTACTATGTTTGTTTGCGTTATGGATATATCTACTGTCAGAATATAGACATGTGCTATGTTTGTATTATGGATATATCTACTGTCAGAATATAGACATGTGCTATGTTTGCATTATGGATATATCTACTGTCAGAATACAGACATGTGCTATGTTTGTTTGCATTGTGGATATATCTACTGTCAGAATATAGACATGTGCTATGTTTGCATTATGGATATATCTACTGTCAGAATATAGACATGTGCTATGTTTGCAATATGGATATATCTACTGTCAGAATATAGACATGTGCTATGTTTGCATTGTGGATATATCTACTGTCAGAATATAGACATGTGCTATGTTTGTTTGCATTGTGGATATATCTACTGTCAGAATATAGACATGTGCTGTCTGTTTGTTTGCATTATGGATATATCTACTGTCAGAATATAGACATGTCCTATGTTTGTTTGCATTGTGGATATATCTACTGTCAGAATATAGACATGTGCTGTCTGTTTGTTTGCATTATGGATATATCTACTGTCAGAATATAGACATGTGCTGTTTGTTTGCATTGTGGATATATCTACTGTCAGAATATAGACATGTGCTGTCTGTTTGTTTGCATTATGGATATTCTACTGTCAGAATATAGACATGTGCTGTTTGGTTGCATTATGGATATATCTACTGTCAGAATATAGACATGTGCTGTCTGTTTGTTTGCATTATAGATATATCTACTGTCAGAATATAGACATGTGCTATGTTTGTTTGTATTATGGATATATCTACTGTCAGAATATAGACATGTGCTATGTTTGTTTGCATTATGGATATATCTACTGTCAGAATATAGACATGTGCTATGTTTGTTTGCATTATGGATATATCTACTGTCAGAATATAGACATGTGCTATGTTTGTTTGCATTATGGATATATCTACTGTCAGAATATAGACATGTGCTATGTTTGCATTGTGGATATATCTACTGTCAGAATATAGACATGTGCTATGTTTGTTTGCATTATAGATATATCTACTCTCAGAATATAGACATGTGCTATGTTTGTTTGCATTATAGATATATCTACTCTCAGAATATAGACATGTGCTATGTTTGAATTATGGATATATCTACTGTCAGAATATAGACATGTGCTATGTTTGTTTGCATTATGGATATATCTACTGTCAGAATATAGACATGTGCTATGTTTGTTTGCATTATGGATATATCTACTGTCAGAATATAGACATGTGCTATGTTTGCATTATGGATATATCTACTGTCAGAATATAGACATGTGCTATGTCTGTTTGCATTATGGATATATCTACTGTCAGAATATAGACATGTGCTATGTTTGTTTGCATTATGGATATATCTACTGTCAGAATATAGACATGTGCTGTTTGTTTCCATTGTGGATATATCTACTGTCAGAATATAGACATGTGCTATGTCTGTTTGCATTATGGATATATCTACTGTCAGAATATAGACATGTGCTATGTTTGTTTGCATTATGGATATATTTACTGTCAGAATATAGACATGTGCTATGTTTGTTTGCATTATGGATATATCTACTGTCAGAATATAGACATGTGCTATGTTTGTTTGCATATGGATATATCTACTGTCAGAATAAAGACATGTGCTATGTTTGTTTGCATTATGGATATATTTACTGTCAGAATATAGACATGTGCTATGTTTGTTTGCATTATGGATATATTACTGTCAGAATATAGACATGTGCATGTTTGTTTGCATTATGGAATTATCTACTGTCAGAATATACACGTGTTTGTTTGCTTATGGATATATTTACTGTCAGAATATAGACATGTGCTAGTTTGTTTGCATTATGGATATATCTACTGTCAGAATATAGACATGTGCTATGTTGTTTGCATTATGATATATCTACTTCAGAATATAGACATGTGCTATGTTTGTTTGCATTATAGATATATCTACTTCAGAATATAGACATGTGCTATGTTTGAATTATGGATATATCTACTGTCAGAATATAGACATGTGCTATGTTTGTTTGCATTATGGATATATCTACTGTCAGAATTAGACTGTGTATGTTTGTTTGCATTATGGATATATCTACTGTCAGATAGACATGTGCTATTTTGTTTGCATTTGGATATATTACTGTCAGATATAGACATGTCAGTTTGATTTGGATATTCTACTGTAGAATAAGACATGTGCTTGTTTGCTTATGGATATATCTACTGTCAGAATAAGACATGTGCTATGTTTGTTTGCATTATGGTTATATTACTGTCAGAATAAAGACATGTGCTGTTGTTTGCATTATGGATATATCTATTGTCAGAATATAGACATGTGTATGTTTGCATTATGGATATATCTACTGTCAGAATAGCATGTGCTATGTTGTTGCATTTGGATTATTACTGTTAGAATAGACATGTGCTATGTTGTTTGCATTATGGATATATTTACTGTAGAATATAGACTGTGCTATGTTTGCATTATGGATATATCTACTGTCAGAATAAGACATGTGCTATGTTGCATTTGGATATATCTACTGTCAGAATGACATGTGCTATGTTTGCATTATGGAATATCTACTGTAGAATATAGACTGTCATGTTTGCATTATGGATATATCTACTGTCAGAATATGACTGTCTAGTTTGTTTGCTTTTGGATATATCTACTGTCAGAATATAGACATGTGCTATGTTTTGCATTATGGATATATCTACTGTCAGAAATAGACTGTGCTATTTGTTTGCATTGGATATATCTACTGTCAGAATAAGACATGTGCTATGTTTGCATGTGGATATAATCTACTGTCAGAATACGACATGTGCTATGTTTGCATTATGGATATATCTACTGTAGAATATAGACATGTGCTATGTTTGCATTATGGTATATACTGTCAGAATATAGACATGTGCTGTTGTTGCTTTGGTATATTATTAGAATATGCATGTGCTATGTTTGCATTGGGATATATCTACTGTCAGAATATAGAATGTGCTTTTGCATTTGGATATATCTACTGTCAGAATATAGACATGTCTGTTGTTGCATTATGGATATATCTACTGTCAGAATATAGACATGTGCTATGTTTGTTTGTGGATATATCTATGTCAGAATAAGAATGTTCTATGTTTGTTTGCATTTGGATATATCTACTGTCAGAATATAGACATGTGCTATGTTTTTTTGATTGTGGATATATCTATGTCAGAATACAGACATGTGCTATGTTGTTGCATTTGGTATATTACTGTCAGAATATAGACATGTGCTATGTTTTTGCATTTGGATATATCTACTGTCAGAATACAGACATGTCTATGTTTGTTGCATTGTGATATATCTACTTCAGAATATAGACATGTGCTATGTTTGTTTGCATTATGGATATATTTACTGTCAGAATATAGACATGTGCTGTTTGTTTGCATTGTGGATATATCTACTGTCAGAATAAGACATGTGCTATGTTTGTTTGCATTTGGATATATTATGTCAGAATAAAGACATGTGCTTGTTTGTTTGCATTATGGATATATCTACTGTCAGAATAGACATTGCTATGTTTTTTGATTATGGATATATCTACTGTCGAATAAGAATTGCTATGTTGTTTGATTTGGATATATCTACTGTCAGAATATAGACATGTGCTATGTTTGTTTGCATTATGGATTATTTACTTCAGAATATAGACATGTGCTAGTTTGCATTATGGATATATTCTGTAGAATATAGACTGTGCTATGTTGTTGCATTATGGATTATTATGTCAGAATATAGACATTTTTAGTTGATTATGGATATTTACTGTCAGAATATGACATGTGCTATGTTTGTTTGCATTGTGGATAATTTACTGTCAGATATAGACATGTGTATGTTTTTCATTGTGGATATATTCTGTCAGAATAAAGACATGTGCTATGTTTGTTTGCATTATGGATATATTACTGTCAGAATATAGACATGTGCATGTTTTTTGCATTTGGATATATCTACTGTCAGAATAAGACATGTGCTATGTTTGCATTGTGGATATTTACTGTCAGAATATAATGGCTGTTTGATTATGGATATATACTGTCTAGCTGTGCTTGTTTGCATTGTGGATATATTCTGTCGATATAGACATGTGCTTTTTGCATTTGGATGATTACTGTAGAATATAGACATGTGCTTGTTTGCATTATGGATATATCTACTGTCAGAATAAGACATGTGCTTGTTTGTTTGCATTTGGATATATCTACTGTCAGAATATAGACATGTGCTTGTTTGTTTGCATTTGGATATATCTACTGTCAGAATAAGACATGTGCTATGTTTGCATTTGGATATATCTACTGTCAGAATAAGACATGTGCTATGTTTGTTTGCATTTGGATATATCTACTGTCAGAATATAGACATGTGCTATGTTTGTTTGCATTGTGGATATATCTACTGTCAGAATATAGACATGTGCTATGTTTGTTTGCATTGTGGATATATCTACTGTCAGAATAGACATGTGCTATGTTTGTTGTTTGGATATATCTACTGTCAAATACAGACATGTGCTTGTTTGTTGCATTTGGATATATCTACTCTCAGAATATAGACATGTGCATGTTTGTTTGCATTTGGATATATCTACTGTCAGAATTAGACATGTGCTATGTTTGTTTGCATTGTGGATATATCTACTGTCAGAATAAGACATGTGCTAGTTGTTCATTGGTTTCTACTTCAGATATATTACTGTCATGTTTGTTGTATTGGTTTTTATTAGGAATATAGACTTGCATAGTTGTTGCATTGTGATTTTTATTTGATATATACATGTGCTATGTTGTTTGCATGTGTATTTTTATCTTAGATATAGACATGTCTAAATTGATGTTCATTGTGTTATCTACTTAGGATATACTGTCAGTTATGCATGTGGTATTGTTATGTCATGAATATAAAGACATGTGCTATGTTTGTTTGCATTATGGATATATCTACTGTCAGAATAAGACATGTGCTGTTTTGCTTATGGATATTAAGAGATGGTAGTTTGCATTGTGAGATATAACTATGTCAATATGCATGTGCTGTTTGATTATGGATATCTACTGTCAGAATTAGACATGTGCTATGTTTTGCATTTGGATATATCTACTGTCAGAATAAGACATGTGCTTTTTGTTTGCATTATGGATAATCTACTGTCAGAATATAGACATGTGCTGTTTTTGCATTATGGATATATCTACTGTCAGAATAAGACATGTGCTTTGTTTGCATTGTGGATATATCTACTGTCAGAATATAGACATGTGCTGTTTGTTTGCATTTGGATATATCTACTGTCAGAATAAGACATGTTATGTTTGCTATGTATTTCTGTAGAATATAACATGTGCTATGTTGTGCATTTGGATTATCTATGTAGAATATAGACTGTGCTAGTTTGCATTATGATATATCTATTAGATATAGACATTCTATGTGTAATATAGAATATCTAGTTGATTGACATTGTGATGTTTCATTGTCAGAATATAACTGTCAGTATTGATTGCATGTTGTTTCATTACTGTAAATACACTGTCAGATATGCATTGTGCTATATGTTCATTTGAATAAATGCAGAATAGTCTTGTTGCATTTGTTTATTATGGATATATCTACTGTCAGAATATAGACATGTGCTTTGTTTGCATTATGGATATATCTACTGTCAGAATATAGACATGCTGTTTGCTTATGGTATTGCATTGTGAATATTACATGTATTATTTGCATTATGGTTTATCTATGTGAATATATTGCTGTCTATAGACTGGCTATGGATTTTTATTGCAGAATATAACATGTCATGTATGCAAATGGTATATCTATGTCAGTATATGCATGTGTATGTTCTTTCATGGATATACACTGTAGAATATGATGTGCTTGTTTGCATTATGGATATATCTAGATCAGAATATAGACATGTTTGTTCATGTGTGCTATTATGGATATAATAACTGTCAGTATGTTTGCATTATGATATACTACTGTCAATAGACATTCTGCATTTGATTTATGTGATATAACATGCTCAGATGCATATGGTGCTATGTTTGCAGAATAAACTATGTAGATATTGCATTTGATATTCATGTCGGATATGACATGTCTATGTTTGATCATGTGATATATTATGTCAATTTGGAATTGCTAGTGTCGATGAATATGACTGTCGATTGCTTTTCTATGGATTAGATCTCTGATATATATACAGAATTAGCATGTGCTTTGTTTATGGATATATCTACTGTCAGAATAGACATGTGCTAGTGTTTGCATTTGAATATCATCTGTTAGAGATTATCTATTGCATATAGATGTTCTATGTCAATTTGAATATCTGTCTGAATATAGGCATTTACTGTTCGATTAGATTCATGTCTATGTTTGCATAGATATATGACTGTCAGATTTGCATGTGCATTATTATGCATTATGATATATCTCTGTGAATTAGACATTCATGTTGTTATTATGGAATATCTATAGAATTGACATGTTTGTTTTGATATATATATCTATGTCAGAATATAGACATGTTTGCTATGGTTTGTATGATATGATGGTATATTTTACTGTAGATATAGACATGTGCTATGTTTTTGCATTATGGATATATTACTGTCAGAATATAGACATGTGCTATGTTTGTTTGCATTATGGATATATCTACTGTCAGAATAAGACATGTGCTATGTTTTGCATTGTGGATATATCTACTGTCAGAATACAGACATGTGCTATGTTTGCTTGCATGTGGATATATCTACTGTCAGAATATAGACATGTGCTATGTTTGTTTGCATTATGGATATATTACTGTCAGAATATAGACATGTGCTATGTTTGTTTGCATTGATGGATATATCTACTGTCAGAATATAGACATGTGCTATGTGTTTGCATTATGGATATATCTACTGTCAGAATAAGACTGTGCTATGTTTGTTTGCATTATGGATATATCTACTGTCAGAATAAAGACATGTGCTATGTTTTGCATTGTGGATATATCTACTGTCAGAATACAGACATGTGCTATGTGTTGCATTATGGATATATCTACTGTCAGAATATAGACATGTGCTATGTTTGCATTATGGATATATCTACTGTCAGAATATAGACATGTGCTGTTGTTTGCATTATGGATATATCTACTGTCAGAATATAGACATGTGCTATGTTTGTTTGCATTGTGGATATATCTACTGTCAGAATATAGACATGTGCTATGTTTGCATTATGGATATATCTACTGTCAGAATATAGACATGTGCATGTTTGTTTGCATTATGGATATATCTACTGTCAGAATATAGACATGTGCTATGTTGTTTGCATTGTGGATATATCTCTGTCAGAATATAGACATGTGCTATGTTTGTTTGCATTGTGGATATATCTACTGTCAGAATATAGACATGTGCTATGTTTTTTTGCATTGTGGATATATCTACTGTCAGAATACAGACATGTGCTGTTTGTTTGCATTGTGGATATATCTACTCTCAGAATACAGACATGTGCTATGTTTGTTTGCATTGTGGATATATCTACTGTCAGAATATAGACATGTGCTATGTTTGTTTGCATTGTGGATATATCTACTGTCAGAATACAGACATGTGCTATGTTTGTTTCCATTATGGATATATCTACTCTCAGAATATAGACATGTGCTATGTTTGTTTGTATTATGGATATATCTACTGTCAGAATATAGACATGTGCTATGTGTGTTTGCATTATGGATATATCTACTGTCAGAATAAAGACATGTGCTATGTTTGTTTGCATTATGGATATATCTACTGTTAGAATGAAGACATGTGCTATGTTTGTTTTCATTATGGATATATCTACTGTTAGAATGAAGACATGTGCTATGTTTGTTTGCATCGTGGATATATCTACGGTAAGAATAGAGACTTGGACACTGCTAAAGGGGGAAAACTAACAAGGGCAGACCAAGTCTTCAAGAGACGAGTTCTTTGTAAACTAGATCAGAATAAACACTGTTTGATCTCCAAGGAAGAGTTCTAGCAGCAGGGCAGGATCTCCTCTGGCATGGCAGCTTCACATCTCTGGCATCTGTGGGCTGCCTGGAAGCAAGAATTCAACTGAATGAACATTCGGTTGGTGGTGTGTTGAAGAACTGGAATGAAGGGCATGGGATCAAATCCTGCAAGAGCTGAAAAAAGCTTGGAAGACATGGAACGTGCTATCCTGTCTAGTTCAACACCAAAATCTCACCTGTCTCACCTGTCGGCGTAACCGGGTTCGGTGTTGGCCGCTGCACACCTGAACACCACCATCTCCCTCCAGGCCGCTCTGTCCTGACTTTTGTGGACAATTTCTTGAATATTTAGGCCACTGATGTTGGTTAGTTCTCAATGTATGAGACTGGGAGGTCTGCCTTTCTTCCTTTTTGCCCCCGTTTTTCTTTGAAAGATGGTTGCCATGAGGTCCGTGTTCTTGTCAGACCATCATTGTTAGGAGGAAATTGAAGAGGAGGTGTTTTATACTCTGTACACGTGAAGATGACTCATGATGATGAGATGAATCAGACAGAAAGAAAATAAAAAATGACCCCAAACAGACAAAACACCATATAAATACAATTCGACAAAACGTTGGTTTAAACAAATTTTATTCAGTTTTTTTTTCACATGATGAAATGTGTGAGAAAATAATTATGTCCAATATAATGTGATAATGGATAATAAAAAGGGAGAAAAAAAAACAACGATATAATGATATGAAACAGCAGAGGAATTTTTTTTCCCAGGAACAAGTTTCTCTTTCACTCATGCATCTGTTTTTGTATAACTTACATCATTATATACTCCCGGTTGTAATTACATCAAAGAGAAACAAACGCTCATCTGCAGCTTTTAGACATCAGCACCAATTCAGTTAAAAAAAAAACAACAACAAACAAATGAAATCAAAAGTAAACTAAGATGAAATAAACCGAAAACACAAATACAAATATAACACACACACACACACACACACACACCACACACACACATACACACACAACACACACACACACACACACACACACACACACACACACACATGAAACAAATGAAAAATACACGCACATAAATACACTAACACAAAAAGCAAAATAAATGAAACGAACTCCCCCCCAAAAAAAATCACACACTCGCACACACATATAATTACCAAGGGTCAAACACTTCTGTACATTCTGTGATCATACTCAACAATGATTTTAGTTTTCTTAATCTTATCACTTTGTTCTATGCATGCAATCTCCAAAACCAGAAAAGACAGGTAAAATAATACACACACAAAACACTGGTTTTGTACTTTCTTTGCTTGTGCTTGTTAGTGTTTCACATTATTATCAACTAAATTCATAAATAAGTCCATGATAAATATCTGACTAACCCTTTGACTCCCGCACCTTATCCACCAACCGCAAAAACTTAACCCTTTGACTCTCACACCCTATCCACCAGCCTCCTGCAAGAACCTGGTGGACAGGGTGTGGGAGTCAAAGGGTTAAATTTTTCCCTTGCTAGCATGTTTCACGATGCAGGAAGCTGTTAGACAGGATGCGGGAGTCAAAGAGAGCGAGGGGTGAGGAAGTGTTATCATAAAATAGCAAGAATTCCAAAACTGAAGTATGTTCTCTTTCAATTACATGGTCAGACATTCAAACTGGCTGCAGCCTCTATACTTTCACTTCAACCTCATCAATTAGGACAAGTTACTTTAAAACATATTGACGTTAGTCATATAACGATGGTGTTACTTTAAAACATATTGACGTTAGTCATATAACGATGGTGTTACTTTAAAACATATTGACGTTAGTCATATAACGATGGTGTTACTTTAAAACATATTGACGTTAGTCATATAACGATGGTTTCTCCCTGATACTGGTAATCTGTGCAATAAATGTTGAAGCTAGCTGAAACAACCAAAGTTTCTTCCTAAAACTGGATATACATGAAAAAACACTGACGTTAGTTAAAATAACAACAGTTTATCCAAGAAACTGTTAATACATGAAATGATATTGAAGTTAGTTAAAATAATGATGGTTTCTCCTGAAAACTAGCAATACATTTGAAAATACTGGAAGTTTGTTAAAAAATATGATGGTTTCTCCCTAAGCTATTAATGCATGTAAAAAATATAGAAATTAGTTAAAACAAGGAAAGTTTCTCCCTGACGCTAATAATGCATGTAAAAATACTGAACGGAGTTAAAAATCATTACTGGCTCTATCTATGACACGATAAAACAAATATACATGTATAAGAAAAAGCCTAAATAAGTTAAAATCGTGACGACTTCATCCTTAAACTGGTGAAATAAATATTCACATACAAACCTTTAAACATTTTAAACATTTAAATCATCTTCAAAATATTCATTTCTGCAGTCATATACTGACTGATACATTCAATCTGTATATTTATTCCACCAAACAACACAACACTGGTTTTTCATACACTTCCCACATAAAAAATATGACGTAAAGCATTTCAAAAACAAAACTGCTTAAAAATAATTTAGAGGAACAACGAGTAGGGATTCACTAACATCTAAACCTTTTCACACTCTCACCCTATCCACCAGCTTCCTACACCACCAGGTGAAGGGAGCGAAAAAGCCACTGTCCGTCCTCTCACACAGCGTCTGGATGTCCATACAACAGTCAAGGTAAAAGACACACATATATGCATCAAACTTTGTTAAACATCTGGTTAGGTACTGGCCAGCAAATCAACGGCTTTGTCCACCCATATGTGTGTGCAGCATGCTCAGTGTTTCTCATTATTTTACTGGAACAAATTCTGAGTATCATTTTGACAAATCTCTTCGGCGCATGCTCTCTAACTGCCAATATCTTTAACTGTAACCCTTAACTCTAACCCTGTATGCTAACCATAAACATGTCAATAACTATAAAACTCTAACTCTCAACTCTAACAGAATGGACAGTGAACAGAACTGGCCAGTTTTGAATGTTGCGTCCTGGGACTGAAATTGTAGATACCAGATCTGGACTCCACGGCTCTCTCCAAAGAACGAGCTAGTCTTCATTCATCTTTCAAAGAAAATTACACAGCTGAGCTGTGATAAAGAAGGTGTGTGTGTGTGTGTGTGGGCTCACTAAGTTGCCAGTCTGCTCTTACAGACCTGTGATATGCTTGAGAGTGGCTGCTTTATGCAACGCAGAATCAACTGCTGTAAGCTACACAGCTGTGAACTTGCAACAAACTTTACCCTGTGCATGGATGCATAATGATAAGGATGTTTAAGTGTTTTGTCAATTTAGTTAGTCAATGGCTTTGATAAATTACCCACATAGAACTGGTCACAGGTGCTATGAAAATGTTTTTTGAGTTGTTGTTGTTTTGCTGCCCCATTTTTTGGTTCCACTCCTAAGTCACTATCCCCATACTGCTCGTTCACACACGCTCACTCTGTCTCTCTCTCTGTCTCTCATTCTCTCTCTCTCTCTCGCTCTCTGTCTCCTCTCTTGCGCTCTGTCTCGCTCGCTCTCTCTCTCTCTCTCTCTCTCTTTCTCTCTCTTCTCTCTCGCACTCTCTCTCTCCTCGCTCTCTCTCTTGTGCTCTCTCTCTCTTCTCTCTCTCTCTTGCTCTCTCTCACTCACTCTTTCTCTCTCTGTGTCTCTCTCTCTCTCAATTTCCAGCATGACATTCTGTTTGGAACGTGTCCACTGCTCATTTTGTGTTCAGATTCTGATGATCGATGTGACAGTTGAAATCTAGGATACAGTTCCCACACCTCATCCTCAACATCGCTTACCCTCTCCAACCCTGAACAGGATCAGGCATCCCTTCACAGCTGGGTAACTGGACTGAAGGACACTCACAGACTTTTGTTGAACCAGACTTGAACTTGCGCACACTGAAAGATGGGAGCTCCATCTTTCGCAGCATGAACTACACGACCGCAAGCACAAGACATATGGTCGTGTACACTTAAGTCTTGATTAGAGCCCTGTGCTGGTGACTCGGAGGTCGTGGGTTCGACCCCCATGTGGACCAGTTTTAGGTAGGACCTCAGGACCTGGCCAGCTCATGGGTTTATGTGCAGGCTTAAGGCTTGTGCCGTACACATGGCATCTGTGATGCTAGTGCATATGGAACTCGTTCCGAGTGCGGAGACATCATCTTGAGAAACTGAAACTGAAACTGAAACTGCTAAAACTATCAACCTAGCTGGAGTTTGTTTGGAGTTTAAAATACAATCTGTCTACCACATAGTGAACAAAGCCACCCTGCCCTGTCCCCCACCTATTAAAAAGTATAAAGTTGCTAATCTACTGGATACAATCTGTCAAACAAACAGTAAGAATGACAATTTATGTAATACAATCTGTCTACCACATAGTGAACAAAGCCACCCGCCCTGTCCCCCACCTATTAAAAAGTATAAAGTTGCTAATCTACTGATACAATCTGTCAACAAACAGTAAGAATGACTAATTTATGTAATACAATCTGTCTACCACATAGTGAACAAAGCCACCCTGCCTGTCCCCCACCTATAAAAAGTATAAAGTTGCTAATCTACTGATACAATCTGTCTACCACATAGTGAACAAAGCCACCTGCCCTGTCCCCCACCTATTAAAAAGTATAAAGTCGAGTTGAGAGTTTGTTCAAGACATCTTCAATTGCATCAGATAATTCCATAAGCAATCATCCCAATCTGCCACCTGGCGGACTCCTTAAGCCTACACAAAACCCTGTGCACTGACAAGGAAATGTGGCCTGCCTCCAAGCTGAAACCATGACCTCGTGTTGTCAGCATGACACTTTGAGTAACTGAGCCAATGAGCACACAGCATGACACTTTGAATAACTGAGCCAATGAGCACAAAGCACGACACTTTGAATAACCGAGCCAACCGACACACTCAAAAATAACAAGAAAAAGAAAACCCAACTGAACACAACATCTTTTCTCTTACAGCTAAAAAAAATCTTTATGAAATGGAGTTACATCCCATGTGTTAGATACCAGATTGATTACTGAATAATGTATAATTTATTATTTTTCATAAAATTCTGAATGGCTGTTTTAATTACAATAAAAAAAAAAAAATCGTGAGACCTAAAATACCACAAATCTCCCACTGACCTTTGCATTGTTCTTTCGGAAACCCCACCGCATCACTTTAACCAACAACAGATATGCATGAGTGAGTATTACAGTGTTCATATTTTCACATATCCCTATGACAACAACGTCCACACTTCCACTGACACGCTGTATTGGCATCAAAACATTTTGGTCAACATTAACAAAAATCCAACATCAAAATTAAGCACAGCTAACACTACACACAAGTTAAGCAATTCGTAATGCCACTGCTGGATTCTGCAACACTTTAGCCAGTCTGATAATGAAAGTGACACAAGTCTAATCCACTTCACCCAAACACAAAAACAAAATGACATCGAAAATGCTTTATGATGGAAGAGATGATGAAAAGGATTCGGGGGGATGGGGAATGGGGAAGGGGGGCTTGGGAGGTCCAGTTGGAATCACGCTGAGTGAAATCAATGATGACGACATGCATGACAATGATGTGACCAATGCATAAATAAGTTTTGTTTTGAACACAAGTGTGCAGGTTTCTCAATATAACTTGGAAATTCCATCACAAAGTTGTATGTAAGCACATTGAACATCATATGTTACGTCCAATCATACGTTACCCCCAGTTGTACATACTCTATACGCAAGTTGAATATTTTCTCCAAAATGAAAATCACACATATAAAGACAAACAACAAAAATTTACAGAAACATGCTGAACAAATTTTCCCAAAATCAAACCGCACATTCATAGAGCTCGAGTAATCTGAATCAATTCAAACATTTATATGTACACATGTAAAAACATATTTCCCCCAAATCAGGCGTGCATAACTAACAATCAAGTTGCAACACATTAGTTCCAAAATAAAATCACACATTTTGAATAAAAATTAATTCGGACATTGACAGATACATGATTTGCACATATTTTTCCAAAGTCAAGGACACCTAATCTGTAAGCAAGTTGAATATACTTCCTAAAATCAAATCACATATTGATAAAAAACACCGAAAATATTTCTCCAATCTTACACCATTTAAAAACAAGCAAAAGTAAGACATTTCTCTCAAAACCAAATCACACATCCATACAAACATGTTCAACATATTTTCCCCATGTTGATCATGTTCCCCTCAAGTTAAGCACACACCAGCTACAAGCAAGCTGAATATTTCTCCAAAACTCAAATCACAAATTTATGCTAACATGATTCACACATTTCCCCAAACACACATAATTTAAAAGCATGTTGCAATGTCACATTCCCCCGTAATTAACCGTACACAACTATAAATGAACATGGAATCAACCATGCATGTATTTATAAGCAAGATGAACATTTTTCCATCGAATGGTCTTTCTGCTTGATTTTCCCACCAAGCAATCTTTCTGCTTGATTTTCCCACCAATTAATCTTTCTGCTTGATTTTCCCACCAAGCAATCTAGCAATCTTTCTGCTTGATTTTCCCACCAAGCAATCTTACTGCTTGATTTTCCCACCAAGCAATCTTACTGCTTGATTTTCCCACCAAGCAATCTTTCTGCTTGATTTTCCCACCAAGCAAACTTACTGCCTGATTTTCCCACCAAGCAAACTTACTGCCTGATTTTCCCACCAAGCAAATTTACTGCCTGATTTTCCCACCAAGCAAATTTACTGCCTGATTTTCCCACCAAGCAAACTTACTGCCTGATTTTCCCACCAAGCAATCTATCTGTTTGATTTTTTCACCAACTGGTCTTTCCACTTTACATGTCTGTGTCTGGTCTAATCCTCTCACTCTCTTGATGCAGGCACAATCCTCCTAATAATTTATCATTTATCATTCTCAAGTTTCTGCTTGATCTTTTCGTATTCAAGATGTACAGGTGATCTCCTAATTTAATATATTAAATTCTCCTAATTTTATTACATTACAAACATTCCAAGATATATGCATAAAAAAGTCCATCAGACGCCATCCCCTCATATTTCCTGACAAATAGGTTCAGTTCCCTGATAAAAGCTTTGAGACACGAAGAAAACAATCCCCAAAGAAAAACAGTAACAACAACAACAACAACAACAACAACAGCATCAACAACAACAGCAACAATTAGATGTCAAACCTTTCAAACAATCTTCCTTTTCATAACAACAACAACAACAACAACAACAATAGCATCAACAATCAGATGTCAAACCTTTCTGACAATCTTCCTTTTCATACAAAAATGATTACAGAAAAATCCAGATTTTGTACTTTTCAAAGGTTACCATGACCTTTAAAAAAGCATCAGTTGAAAAGAAAACTTTGAAGAGCACGAAGGACTTTGGAAGTCTATCACAACCATGAAAACAGATTTTCAAGTATTGTCAGAAGTTTCTGTTCACACATCTTCCTCAAAAACTGCTGATTTTAAGTGCTATCTGTTTGGTCCGTCTGTCCTTGATCTCCACACCATTCGACTTCAAAATCATTCTTTGGCAACTCCTTAACATTCACTCACTCCTTTGACCGAAATTTGGAAAAAAATCCATCCAGAAATGGTCAAGAAAATCTTGCTCACACATTTTTGTCACACACACACACAACACACACACACACACACACACACACACACACACACACACACACACGCACGCACAGTGAACAGACGTTAAATCAAAGAATGAACGAACGAACGAACACACACACACACATGTATACATATACACACAAAATCTCCGAATCAATATAAAATATGGAGGTTGCACAAGAAACAAAAAAAAACAATCTATAACATTTCCACACATATGCACAGACCATCAGAGGTATGTTGAGTGAACCACAAGACATCCTGCATCGAATACAGAATCATTTCACAGTAAACATACTTAATGTTTTCATAAACTTAACATTTGGTACTGTTCCGTCCTCACACAGCGTTTGCAGTAAGATGGTCAACATAGATGTTTTCTTTTAAATCACACATGATCAGTCGGAGGGAACAAATGCAGCACAGGTGATTCTTCAGTGTAAAAATCCAAATGATTTGTCGTTCTCGTCTATATATCATAACTCATAACTGTTTAACCCCCTGACTCCCACACCCCATCCGCCAACAGTTACTGCAAAAACTTAACTCTTTGATTCCCTCATCCTATCCACCAGCTTCTTACAGGAAGCTGGTGGATAGGGTGAGGAAGTCGAAGAGTTAAGTTTTTGCTTTTGCTAGTATGGTTGACAATGCGGGATGCTGTTGGGCAGGGTGCAGGAGTCGAAGGGTTAAACCAAAATTTTAAGCATCTTTCTTTCAGTCTCGTGTCACTGAAACTGGATAATTCATCCCAGTTAACAAAAGAGGACAACATTCCCTTGATATACTTCTTACGAGTTTTGAGCATGGTCAAGCCTCAAATGGTCGGTCCGGCAGTCTAGATGACGGATGAGGTCTTCAAAAAAACTTTTGTTATTGTTGTCGTCCCAAAGCTGTTTTTCCATACAACCATTTGAAGCAGCTTTGGAAAAGTGTCAAACATCACTCACTGTCTCACACATACTGAGTCATCATATACAGACAATTTATCTTTCTTTAATTTCCTTGTGCATTTTTGAGCATTGCCACATCTCATATGGTCAGTCCAGAGGCCTGGACAAAGGATGGGGTCTCTGACAAGTTCTCCTTGTCGCCCCAGGTTGTTCTTCTTCCAGAGCTGTCCCACCAGGCCATGCTGCTCAATTCCTTCATTTCTGCAGCAGTGGGCAAATCTGCAGGTCCATCCAGAACAGCTAAGAAAATCTTGTTAACACATGTCTGGCATGGACGTCCGATCATAATCAAACCCGATGTCCTTCAACATAAAATCCACCGTCATATATATGACCTTCATCTTAAAACCACCTTCATATATGATCTTCATCATAAAACCACCTTCATATGTCCTTCATCATAAAACCACCTTCACATATGTCCATCATAAAATCACGTTCATAAACCTTCATCATAAAACCACCTTCATATGTCCTTCATCATAAAACCACCTTCACATATGTCCATCATAAAATCACGTTCATAAACCTTCATCATAAAACCACCTTCACATATGACCTTCATCATAAAATCACCTTCACATATGACCTGCATCATAAAGTCCCCTTAACATATGTCCATCATAAAATCACCTTCATATGACCTTCATCATAAAATCACCTTCATATATGACCTTCATCATAAAATCAGCTTTCACACATGACCTTCATCATAAAACCACCTTCATATCCTTGCCTGTGGAACTGCGGAGACTTTCTGACTTGTCAAAATCAATGGTGGCGTATGGCAGTGGCGTGATTTTCTCGTCAGCCGCAGAAGAATGCCGACTCCTGTTTCGCGGTGTCTTCACAGTGTCTCCTGAATCGCCCAAGCTGTCGGCAGAACCAAGATTGAGTGTTGCGTAGTTTAGAACACCCTGGCTCCCGCTGACGGAGCCGGAACCCTGCGACGATGATGGGTGCGGGGAGTGGGTTTCCTGAGCGTGGGAGCCTTGGGTCGCGAGGGGCTGTTGCTGCGACAGAGCGTTGCTGGGGAAGGTCATCTCTTCATAGCCGCTGAGGTCAGAGACGCTGTGTCGGGTGTTGGAGCCTGCGGTGATGCCTGATGCGAGGACGGCAGTGTTGATGCTGCTGCTTCTACCTGAGGACAGAGGACAGAGATCTGACTGAACACCGTGCTACAGTTTGTCAACACAAATTGGTACTTAGTTCAGGCTGGCTTATCTGATGAACAAAGAATATGGTACTTAGTTCAGACTGGCTTGTCTGATGAACAAAGAATATAGTACTTTGTTCAGACTGGCTTGTCTGATGAACAAAGAATATGGTACTTCGTTCAGGCTGGCTTATCTGATGAACAAAGAATATACTTCATTCAGGCTGGCTTATCTGATGAACAAAGAATATGGTGTTTCATTCAGACTGGCTTATATGATGAACAAAGAATATGGTGTTTCATTCAGACTGGCTCATCTGATGAACAAAGAATATGGTGTTTCATTCAGACTGGCTCATCTGATGAACAAAGAATATGGTGTTTCATTCAGACTGGCTTGTCTGATGAACAAAGAATATGGTGCTTCATTCAGACTGGCTTATCTGATGAACAAAGAATATGGTGTTTCATTCAGACTGGCTTATCTGATGAACAAAGAATATGGTGTTTCATTCAGACTGGCTTGTCTGATGAACAAAGAATATGGTGCTTCATTCAGACTGGCTCATCTGATGAACAAAGAATACTCATCAGACTTGGCCAGACAAGTGTGACAGCCAAGACAAGGACAACTGGTCTTCCAACTAGAAAGTGTGAGTTCAAACCTGTTTGGCCAGCACCCGGTGTGTAAAGGGTGGAGATATTTCCAATCCCCAAGATCAACAATAATGTGCTTTTATTCTTTCTCCCCATTTATAGCCATGTGTGTGTGTGTGTGTGTGTGTGTGTGTGTGTGTGTGTGTGTGTGTGTGTGTGTGTGTGTGTGTGTGTGTGCGTGTGCGTGCGTGCGTGTGTGTGCGTGTGTGTGTGTGCGTGCGTGCGTGCGTGCGTGCATGCGTGTGTGTCTGTTTCAGCGCTTAGATTTGATTTTATCAAGATTTTGCGCTATATAAATATTGTAATTATATTATATTATTATATTAACCCCCCACATGACCCTTGATGTAGGTTATCTTAACCCTTTCGCTGCCAAAGTTTAAATAAAAAGGTGAATCGCCTGCGCCATGAAGTTTTAAACATCTTGACTTAAAAAAAATTCATATCTCTTCATCCAGCCCAGAAAACCCCACAACACTATAAATTTTCTTGTTCAGTATACTTTACAACACACCAGGAGTGGCAGTACTTTCGCTTTTTTGATCGCCAGTGCTAGTAATGTCACTTCAACTTTTATCTGGGTCAAGTCCGACTTCGGACATCAACACCAAAATATCACCTGCATGCGCCAAATTATCGTCATTTTCACTCTTACCGACAGACCGCAAATCAGAATCAGCTCCACAAGTAATGATTTCTGCAACTTCTTTTGCTGCATAAGTTGACCGAATATTCAGTCAGTGGCACTGAAGGCATACGTTTCTTCCGACCGAATATTCGGTCAGAAGCACCGAACAGGTTAAATTTAACACTTTGGCATCGTCAGCTAGCTATTTGACCTACTTCCCTGCAGACGTGCCAGCTGCCACTGACTACTTTCTTTGGAAACATGCGTTTTTAGGCCACTTTGAATTAATTTTCACAGGCGCCCCAAGTGACTAACATCAACATGTAGGGTATGGTTAGAAAGGTAATTTAATCCTCTTTTAGGATATCTACAGTATAAGGTTTGTTCAGACATGCTTTGAGTTTATTTGTGCAATGAAATATCATGGTTGAGGAGCATTTCAGACAAGCATTTCATCCATTCAATAATGTAAACAAAACAGAAAAAAGAGACACCAATTCTCCATGACTCGTATCATCTGATCAGAAGCTCAGAAAAGTACACACACACACACAAATTCCACAATCCTGAGTGAACAGCGACATCGTGCATTCGCAGGGCACTCCATTTTGCCTTTGTTTCAGTGAAGCACGCGGTTTGGGTGACGTTCTTCTCGCGCCCGAAAAATTCTTCAACTAGACTTTTTACTCGGGAAATCACTCTCACAGTATTTAGAAATGGTTACTTGGTACTATGATAGAGGTTTTTTCCCTTAAACCGTAACTGGCTTCACGTAGGAATTTTCTAACGCAAGACGCTAGAATCCTAGCGTTACGTTGTCAGCGGCCAGCTTGCTGAATGCTATACCCCTAGCGTTCCGGCGCCTGTGGTTCTCCGCGAGAACGCTAGCGGGCTAGCGTTACGATGTGAAAAAGTTAATGAATGCTTTCTCATCAGTATTTGTAAAAAGAAAAGCAACAACCGTATCAAGAAACTGAAGTAACAGAACTGATGAATAAAACTTCGAATTTGAAGTACAACTGAACCAAGACTTTAAAACAAAATAACTTACCTTAATACTGTTCTTTTATACAAATGGATATTTAAAAGAAAACGATTTAGTTTTGAATTAAAAGAAAAAGACAATCCTACATATACATGATCTATTCACAGATGCATCCAATTATCATGACATATACATGACATACTCATAGATACATCCAATTATCATGAAAATGCATAGTCACATGTACACAGCATATTTTAGAGTGAAAGATAAAATAAACAAAAACTTTTACATAAATTAACAACATCATTTATCACAGTCTTAGATTCGACAACAACAACAAAAGTCATTGAATGAATATAACCCCTTTGCCTTCAAAGACGGTGGTTTCAGATCCACAGACAAAATATGTACCCCGCCTCAAAAAAATATAACATTCTGTCAAGATCCTTCACAGCCAACATTTCCAATTCTACTAATTTTTTTTTCAATATTGCAAATCATGTGCATGTGTTTTGTTTTTTGTGAATCATGTGTGGAGGATGGTAAGGTGATGGGAATGATGATGACTTACGTTAAGAACGAAAGGGGGTAGCAAGGGTGACACTTGAAAATCTGAAAAAACTGAAAATCAGGCAAACTGGAAAACTTTTTCTCTTGAAGGCACTAGCAGCACAATGGCGCGACGTAAGTGATGTGTGTAGCCTAACAAAGATTGCTAGACCTGTCTTGTCTTCAACGATAGACAGCGCTTCCTCATTTCGTCTGCTACAGTGCTGCTTCGGTCATAATACAGCCGATTCAACTGTTTTTTCCCCCCAAATATTTTGTTTTTTTGAATAACGAAAATGAAAAAAAACGGAATTTCCGTCTGGGGCCTTGCCGAGAAAACGGATTTCCATCACCCAGCTGTTCAGTCTAGGTTGTTGATTAATGTTTGTTGGAGCATACATTAGAAAAACACTCACCAAATTATTTTTTAAATGCTATGTGTGAATTTTATTCCCAGTGCAAAATGTTGAGAAACTGAAAGTATATCAGGGGTCCCAATGCCAAATGAAAAAAATCTCTGAAAATCTTGGGGTTCTGGGGGCATGCTCCTCTGAAAAATGTTTTTGAATATAGATGCAAAATGATGCAATCTGACACTATCTGGCACAAGTTTAGGCTTGTTTATGATCCTTTGTACTGAACCAAATGATTTATACATAGTGGTGTCCGATTTCAAGAAAAATAATTTGGTGAAACAGCATTCAAGGTTATTTTGCAGTTTTCTGCCTCATCTGGTGCTTCTTTGACTTGAAATGGCCTGAAAGTTTGTGGATGCCTGCTCAATTTTACTTATTTTAATTGACTTCACAGTGGCATAAGACACAGTAGGCTAAGCCAGCCTCTGTTATTTTTGAAAGCCATGTGCGCATTTCCATGACCTCAACTTTCCGTGAAAATACATTCCAAGTACCGTCCATTTTTGCAGTCTTTGTCAAACGTTTTTGTTGTGGGAGACCCTCTCTCCAGAGTATCAGCTCGCGATATGGTCACACTCTTCAAAAGTTTTGCAATTAGTTCTGAAAACAGGCCATGCCTGACAAACAAAAAACACCAGAAACGATTTAAACGGAAAATGATACCAGATTTATCCCCCTTACCGAAACAGCCGACTATTTTGCAGAAGAAAGAAAACTGTCAGTCAATTTTTTTTGTTTTCTTGGAAAGCACACTTTTTTCTTGGAAGCAGCATGTGGATTTTCCTGGATTTCCGAGAAAAACTGGAAAATTGGGAGCACTGCTATATTGTAAATCACATCAACAAAAAAGCATGTTTCCCCCTTCCTCCCATAAAACAAACAGACAAACAAACAAACAAACCAGAAAAGCAAAACAAAGAAAAAAAAGAAAGAAAAACAGCCAACCTTTCTTGCTTTGCATGGCTCCCACACTACTGCTACTGTTGTGACGACCCCGACCACGGCCACTGGACACCGGCTCATCTGCTGGCGTCACAGCGGGCAGCTATCCATTCGTGCCAACCCTGGTTGGTTGCTGCCAGGCGAATGGCCGCCTGGAGGAACTGGACGACTCTTGGGGCTGGTTACCAGGAGATACCTGACTGGAGCTTAGCGTCTTGGGTTGGCAGCTGGTCGTTTTACTGTCTGAAGCATCCAGGCGTTGTGAACTTGCAGATTCTGTCAGTGTCTTGGAGACTTCTGCACCACTGCTGCTTGTGGATGCACTGTCAGTGGACGTTCTTGTGCTCTCTGTTTCAGAAGTATTCCTGCTGGAAGGCTCTTTCCCAGCAGAATCTTGACAGCTGGCTGGTTGCTGGGCTTCACTGTTACCCACAGACTTGTGAACAAGTCCTGGTGAACTTGTCAAAGCTGGAGCTGGTTTAGGAGACGAAGTTGACGAAGACTTTCCCTTTTTCGCAGTCCCTGTGGTGGGTTCTGGGACTGTGGCAGGGACGTAGGACCTCGCCACAGCCAGCTCGATCCCTGACATAGGAGACTCTGCACCTGTGATGGCAGATTTTCTGGGGTCAAAGTCCATGTAACCAGCGTCAGGAACTGGCAGGGGTGATAAAACTGAGGCCGGCACGGAGGATGTAACAGTGGATGACAAAGCTGTGGAAGATGGAGGAGGACAGGTGGAAGATGACAGTGAGGAACTGGAAGCATGTGACATGACTGTACATGATGGGGAGGCATGGGATTGTGTCACAGACCTCGGAGAAGAAGAGGACTGTGAAGGAGCAGTCTGCGATACTCCTCTACTCACATCCAAAGATGATGACACAGTTGTAGAAGAGGGCGGGCGTGCGCTGAAAAGTCCTAATGGGTCATTGATGGGCACACAAGAGGACAAGGAAAATGCGGGAAGCGAGGATCCAGATTTTCCTGAAGGATCATCAGAAACGCTTCCAGACTGACTGGGAGTGGGATAGACAGGCACCGGCTTCACCAGCGAGGTCTTCATGTCTGAGGGCTGAGTCACAGACACAGATGGATTTGGATGTGCCTCACCGCCATGATGGACTCTGGGAGAGATGTTCTGACTCTGACATGTCTCTGCATTCTGTGACACACTCATGGAGGTAGGAGGATGCATACCGACATCTGACCACTCTCCTCTCCACTTTTGGATCTTCTCGCCCCTGACTTTTTCACTGGTTTGATGACTTTGAAAACCGTCGTCTGATTGCTCAATGTGGCGCCCCCCACATTCATGGGGAGGTAACTGCTGGTGACTGGAATGGAACGCTGGCTGGATGCTGCAGAAGAAGAGGTAGGAATGTTGCCTGGCTCATACCCAACATAGACCGGGTCCTCTTTGGCTGGAGTGGCATCAGACCTCGATCGACTCATTTTGATACTCCCGGAGGAGTGTGAAGAGTCACTGTCTGACTTTGCTGCTGTGGGAATAAACTCGATATATTCGTCATTCCCGTCTAAAGATCTGGGAGGAGTGGGCGATTTTCTCAACAGTTTTCCAGGTTTTGTGGTGCTGATACCAAACGTTTTGGAAAATGAACTGGACTTTCGGCCAGTCGCTTTGGACAAATCTTTGCTTTTTTGACGAATGTCACGACCTAAACTACCAAACTTCTCTCCTCCTGTAGTGCTGTACACTGTTGCCCCGCCCACTTTGCTGAGACGGGTCCCCTTTTTTGGAACTGTGTTTCCCTGAATCGCCGTGACCATGGCGTAGGGAAAAGAATCCTCGTTTCTTGCCTTCTTTGCCTGCAGAACCTGAACGGTTGCGAGGGTCAGAGACGGAGGCTTCGTTCTTTGGCACATTCTCTTTACCGTCAGCATTGGTGGGGGTGGTGGCCGGTTCGTACATGATGTACGCGTCGGCGTTGTCTGAAGGGGACAAGCAGGAGGAAGATTCCTTCCTTCCCGCGCCTTCCTGAGACTCATAGTTGATGTAGACAGAGTCTGTGCTGGGCTTATTGAATTCTTGAAGTTTTTCAGAACTGTTGGTTTTGCCGATAGCAGTTTTGGAGCTGACGCGCGACAGTTCAGGGGAGGATTTGCGGACGCCGAGGGTCATGTCGACATAACCCTCATGCTGCTTATTGCCCCCCAAGGTCATGTCCACATAGCCTTCATGCTCTGGTCGGTTGCCAAGGACAGAGGCAGGTTGGGGTGAGGGGGTGAATCGTTTTTCAACACCACTCATGTCCATGTAGCCGGAGCTGTTAAGCTGGGAGGTCTTTGTGCGCACCTCCTGCGACAGCTTTTTCAGCGACTCGCTGGAGGACACTTTGAGCGAATCGAAAGACCCATGGGAGGTGTTGTGCGAGCGCAACACCGAGTCATGGTTCAACCTTCCCATGCATTCCGCCAGCATCTTCTGACGACGCATAGGTCGCTGACCCTGCCCGTGACTCGCCGACCTTGGCCGGTGACCTTGACCTCCCACCGAACTCTGTGGCATGCCGAAGCTGGAGGCACGCGGGCGGTAGCTGTAGCTGTCGCTGGCCGTCCGCGGTCGGTAGAAATCCAGCTCCATGAAGGAGTCGGAATCGTCAGATTTGAGTGACATGCTAAGGGGACTGGCGCTTGGAGTCGGGGAGTCCATGTTGTTGTTTCTGGCGCTGCGATGGGGGTTGACCAGGTGAGGCGCGCTGCAGCTCCGCCCGTTGTCCGACACGCCTTTCCGCCCGGACATGTCCATGTATCCTGTCGAGTGCATGGCCACGCTGGGCTTCACAGGTCGCGACCCCAGCGAGTAGGTGCGCAGAGGAGGCTGGGAGAAGTCGCTGCCATCGTCGGACAGCATGCAGACCACGCGGTCTGGTTTCAGCTGACTGGTGTCGCTGTCACAGGAGTTGTACGAAGGGGACATGGGCAGGTAACCTTCATTGCCTGAACAAACACAGAAAAAACACTAAGGTCCTGGAAAGTATGACAGTGATATAGGACTGAATATATTCCACGTGCATCAATGAGATTTCAAGTTACTGGCATCAATGAAAAAGGAAAAGAAAAACCCAATCACAGACACACACATCAGCACGACACTGATATAGCACTGAATATATTCCATGTGCATCGATGAAGTATTATGAAAAAAAAAATAACCCAATCAGACACACACATCATAATTATACTCACACATATGTTCAGATCCTCTGGTCAAAACACAATTATTTCTCTCATTTATTATTTTATTTATTTACCTATTCATTTACTTATTCAAACTTGTTTAACATGAAATCTAAATCAAAATGACAGCCAGCATTCAAGCAAACAGGAACAGAAATACATAAAAAGAAGAATCAAAATGTGTATATAACAAACTAAACAGGTGTAAAAATGTGTGCCTTTCTTGTTTTCTTATATTAAATACATATTCTTTTTCAATTTTTGTGTATTTCTGCTTCTTGTTGTATGTCTTTCATATTACAGTGACATATGAATACAACTACAAATACGAACACACTGAGACCCATTTTCAAAAATGAGGGACAGAAGTCTGTTCTTTGAGATTTCAAGTTACTGGCATCACTGGATACAGCACAGAATATTTCCCTCCTACAGTCGTTAAAGCTGTGGCTATTAATGATGATATCACATTCATTATCACTATAACACACACACACCACACACACACACACACACACACACACACATACACCACACATGCACTCTCTCTCTCTCTCTCTCTCTCTCCACACACATACTCTCTCTCTCTCTTCTCTCTCTCTCTCTCTCACACACACACACACACACACACACACACACACACACACACACACACACACACACACAACACATGCACATACACACCATACGCTAATATCACTACATAGTGAAAAGAACGTTAAATTTAAAGAACGAACGAACATGCATACATGGCTCACACAAAGCACGCACACACAAATATACATACAGATACAAACACATGTACAGAAGAACATACTCACTCAGATACACACACACACCACAAACACACACAGCACAATCACACAAACAACACACACAACATACACACACAAACACATACACACCACACACACACACACACACACACAACACACACACACATACACACACACACACACACAACACAACATAAACACCACTCACTTCCTCCCTCCTTGACCGGGGCAGAGGACTGTGGGCGGTCATATCCAGGTAGCCCAGGCCGTGGTCCGGGTGGCCACCCGAATGGATGGAGTGTGAATGCGCATGCGCGTGCGCGTGCGCATGCGAGTGGGGAGGGTGGATGGGGATGGGTGCGGAGGAGGAGCGGGTGGCGGTCATGGGCATGTAACTGGAGCCTTGGTCACCCCACGCTTCCTTGCTGTCGGCTGTTGACATACACACATGGTCATTTATTTTTATTTTCCTCATTGTTTAAAGCTCAGCTGACTATGCAAAACCATATCAGGGCTATGATCATGTTGAAATGTACACAACATCTGGCTGGAAAAAGATAAGGAAAAGACAAGCAACATTCATAGGACATTTTATGAGGAAAGACGAATTAGAGCACCTGGTCACAACAGGAAAGCTGGAGGGAAAGAGAACACCAGGTAGACCCAGGGAGAAAATATTGGACGGACTTGCAGAGTGTCTGAGAACAGAGAGGGTGGAGATGTGCTTGCAGTGTTTGTATATGGAGGGCCGTGATCGCCAACACCATGCAGCAGGGCACATCATGATGATGATGATATCAATGCATTCGTGCACGTAATCTAAGGATATGCCCCTGGCATTGACCGCTCCGTCCAACTTATCACCACAGGATTTCAAGAAACAAACCTGAACGCAAATGTGAACATAACTAAGGTCACTAAAGCATACATAAAAATGGCTTACACAACACAATCCCTCTGAGCCAAACACGCAGTCAATGCATGTACCCAATCACCAATCTTAAGAGAAAGTATTAAAGGCTTTCATCATCATCATCATCAGGTGCCTTGCCGCATGGCGTTGGCGATTATGAACTTCCATCTGTTCTATCACTTGTTGCTTCAAGCATCTCTTCCACCCTCCTTGTCCCCAGCCACTCTGCAAGTCCATCTAGCATCTTCTCCCTGGGTCTACCCGGTGCTCTCTTTTCCTTCAGCTTTCCCGTTGTGACCAGGTGCTCCAATTCCCCCTTCCTCATAAAATGGCCTATAAATATTGCCTGTCTTTTCCTAATCTTCCTTATGAATGATCTACTTGTGTCTGCCTCCATCAAGACTTTCTCGTTTGTTTTCTTTGCTGTCCATGGAACTCTCAACATTCTTCTTAGAAACAGCATCTCGGCTGCCTCAATCTTATTCTGGCTTGGCTTGTTGACTGTCCACGCCTCACAACCATACAACAGTACTGGTTCTATATAACATTCAAGAACTCTCTTCCTGATGTTAACAGGAATTTGTTGGTAAGAATGCTTTTCATTTTCTTGAATGCTTTTTTTGGCTTGGCCGATTCTACTGGCTATTTCTGATGTGCATCTGCCTTCTGGTGAAATGACTGCCAGGTATTCAAACTTATGAACCTGTCTCAAGGTTGTGCCGTTTGCTATTATTTTGCATGAGGGGATTTCATGTTTTTTACTGATCACCATGACTTCAGTCTTCCTGCTGTTTAGTTCCAACCCCTTTACCTTTGCTTTCTATTTCTAGTATATTCACAAAGTTTTGCAGGTCCCTGGTCTTCCTCAAGGTTTCTCATGATGTTTTCGCTATAAAGTGAAAACAGATCTGGTGACAAAACACAACCCTGTCTGACTCCTCTTTTGATGTTTTGGGCTTTATGATGATTAAAGGCTTTACAGAACATACAGGTGAATGGACCACCACGGCAGAAAATGATAGGAAGAGACGACAGAAAGTGAAGGAGGTAGGAAGAAAAAAAGAAAGAGACAGAAAAGAGGAAATTCCTTGCCCAAAATTCAGAAGATGGGGATACTCTTCTCCTAAAAAAAAAAATAACCACACAAACACACAAAGAAACGAATGATAAGCCCTCCACAATTTCCTTTATACCCAAATCTGGCAATGTTGCCTTACAGATCAGGTCTAGATGCTGATACATATGAAAGAATCCCAAATTGTAACAATGCTTGATTAAAAGAAATAATCTCAATGTATTCCTAATGTCCCCATTAACACATTTGTTCTCTCTCTCTCTCTGTCTCTCTCTTTCTGTCTTCTCTCTCTCTCTCTCTCTCTCATGCACACACACACACACACACACACACACACACTCTACTCACTCTCCTCACACACACACACACCCCTCTCTCTCTCTCTCACACACACACACACACACACTCTCTCTCTCTCTCACATGCACACACACACACACACCACCACTACCAACACACACACACACAAAATATCTCTCTCTCACACACACACACACACACACACACACACACACACACACACACACACACACACACATCTCTCTCTCTCTCTCACACACACACACACACTAATAAAACCTACACCCACAGTACAGATGGATAGTCTCACCTTTATGGGTGGGCCCCATGTTGATGTAAGTATTGGGGTTAGCGGGGGTGGGAGGGGTGGCACTGCCAGGGTTCATCTCCATGTATTCCTCCCCTCCCTGGTCGTCTGGTTCGTCCAAATCCAACGTGTGTGGCGGCGCTGAAAAATTTCACAATTCATTTCATTTCTAAAATTCTAGACATAAGCTTTGTTTCCTCTTATTTTTTAACTGTGGTTGGGTAATGAATCATTAATGGATTTATATATGTATGAAAGTCATTAACTCTCTTCCCGCCAATGGTCACAATCAAGCGACTTCCCGTACGACCACCATGGTCGCATTTATGTGACCTGGAGAGGTCATGCTCGACAATAACTTTTCACGTGGGTGCAAAGTTTCTGTCAACTCCACTGGTGAATGCAGGTGACCGTGCTATTTTTAAACTTAACCCAGCGACTTAAGTTTTTCAGCAGTAAGGCCGAAGTGTGGCTTTGTCAACTGTCGGAATTTACGTCACGTTTTCTCCAAAGCGTTTTCTCCAAAATAACTGCAAGTCGACATGCATTGTCCACCACTCCGAGTAGAATAAGCAGACAGCTGACTTTGTGTGTAGATTTTCCATCGCTTTTCCTCATTTATTATAATGATATCTGGCGCACAACTCACGAAATAAGGTCAGTAGTACAACTAATAAACCGTATGAAAAGAAAAATGTTTGTTTTTCTTTATAATATGATTATCCGTAGAATAATCAATCAAGCAAATAAACATAAGCAAGCATTCATAAAATTATAAATACAACATCTGCCCTTTACAAAACAAAACAAAAAGTAAGTGAAAATCTTTAACAGTCTTTGAGATATAAGCTTTTAAAAACGCATACCGCGCTGCAAAATTGGCTGCCCAAAATATACTTGGCACTGAGGAGTGCCGTTTCTGGGAAACTTGGCGGTGAAAGAGTTAAAAATAAATGTGCGCTCATCCTGACCAACCACTTACACATTTTGCACAAACTTGCAACAACAAAAAACACGCACAAACAAAATAATATGACATATCTAAAAACAAATATTTGAAAATATGAATGCATGGATCTAACATAAACAAAAATAAACACTAAATTCAAGTGTATCAGGGGAAGACAATGAAAAAGTTCAAATATTAACTACTACAGGGACAAAACTCTCTCTCTGTACATAATGTCCCTGATCTCTTGGTCAATATTTTTGTGTTGGATTTCTTTAAACGCCACCTGATTCCCATTTTGTGCTATTCTGATGTTTTCATTTTGAAACACAATTCATTTGTATCAGCTTCGACCCTCCATGGACGAGAAGAGGTGGATGTAATAAGAGCATTGGTTTTGCTTTAAAATGAAAATATATCAAAAGTTACAATTGGTTTTGCTTTAAAAACAAAATATATCAAAGGTTTACAATTGGTTCTGCTTTAAAGAAAATATGAAAACGTTTACAATTGGTTTTGCTTTAAAAGAAAATATCAACAATTTACATCCGGTTTTGCTTTAAAAACAAAATATATCAAAATTTTACACCCGGTTTGGCTTTAAAAGAAAATATCAAAAGTTTACAATTGGTTCCGCATTAAAGAAAATATGAAAAGTTTACAATTGGTTTTGCTTTAAAAGAAAATATGAAAAGTTTACAATTGGTTTTGCTTTAAAAGAAATAGATCACAAGTTTACATTGGTTCCGCTTAAAGAAAATATGAAAAGTTTACAATTGGTTTTGCTTTAAAAGAAAATAGATCACAAGTTACAATTGGTTCTGCTTTAAAGAAAATATGAAAAGTTTACATTGTTTTGCTTTAAAAGAAAATAGATCACAAGTTTACAATTGGTTCTGCTTTAAAGAAAATATGAAAAGTTTACAATTGGTTTTGCTTTAAAAGAAAATAGATGAAAAGTTTACCAGGAGAAGGGAGACCACCCAGCCGGTCCAGAGCTAAGGAAGAATCAAAGTCTGGCTCCTCTTGGAGTGCGGGTCTCATCAGACTCCTAAAACACACACACACACACACACACACACACACACATACACACCACACACACACGCACACACACCACACACACACACACACACCACACACACACACACACACACACACACACACACACACACACACACACACAAACACACAAACACAACACACACATCTGATATTTAATCCTGCCAAAAACAAGTTCTAAGTAAACAGGACAAATGTCTCCATGGAGAAACATGTATATAGACCCACAACAAAGTTTAAAGCAGCATTCAAATGTCTCGACAGCACAAATGTCAGGAATCAGAATCAGAATTAAAAAAAAATGTATTCATTAAGGCCAAAGCCCCATTTGAAGGGTTGTGAGCGCATCATAAACATTATGCAAACACAAAATATAATACATAATTGTTCTTAGATAATACATGCTTCAAATGTTTTGGGAATGTAACATGGATCACACAGCCATTCTTATATGATACAATATGAGCATACGAATATGTTTAAGTCACCCGTCAATAGAAACTACCTGCCATACATTAACCCTTTGACTCCCGCACACCGTCCACCAACATCCTGCATTTTCAGCCTTATAGCGAAGCAAAACATAACCTTTTGACTCCTCACCCAATCCACCAGCTTTCCGCAGAAGCTGGTGGATAGGGTGAGGGAGTCAAAAGTAAGTTTTTGCAGTTGGTGGACAGAGTTCGGAGTCAAAGGTAACTGAAACTAAACAAGATAATCTCTCTTCTGTTAAGAGCCTTAGAGATGCATAATTCGGATTTCTACAGCACAAGTGTGTTAATTAATTTGTTCAAATATGCTCAAATTATTTAAACCCTGTAGAGACAACATAATGAGAAAAACAACAACAACAACATGCTTAATTATTTTCTTTTTGGTCAAAGTTGGCCAATAGTTGACATAACCATTAACCCTGTGACTTCCGCACCTTGTCCACGAGTATTCCTACACTGTCAACCATGGGTGAAGGAATCAAAGGGTTAAGTTTTTGCAGGTCGTGGACAGGGTGTGGGAGTCAAATGGTTTGAGAGGAAGAAATGTGACAGCAGCAGTGCAGTGTGTATACTAAAGTGTTAACAATGCTGGAGTTATGTTCCTTGGACTGCTCTCTTTGTATGTGTACACACACACACATACACACACATACATACACACACACACACACACACACACACATACATACACACACACACTACACACACACACACACACACACACACACAGACAACACACACACACACAACAACACACAAACACACACACGACACAAATACACACACAAAACACACACAAAACATACACACACAAACACACACACACACAAATACACACACACACACATACAAACACCAACACACAAACACAAACACACACACGACACAACACACACACACACGACATACACACACACACATACACAATCACGCACCATACACACACACACACACATACGCACAACACACACACACACAAACAAAACACACACCACACACCCACCACACACACACACAAACACACAAAACACACACACACACACAACACACACACACACACACACACACACACACACACACACAACACACACACCTTCACCTCCTCCCTTACTTCCTTCCAACTCCCATTCACAGACACACTTACAGATCATGCATTCACAGACAGACAGACTTACAGACTATGCATGTCATGCATAATTTCGTCGCTGACAGCCAGCATACTAGAACGGGAGGCCTTGGACTCACTGTCAGAGCGATATCGATGGGATCCCATTATTGGAGGATTATCAGTAAATCTGAAAACATAGATAATAAGACTTACAAATATATACCACACAACATAATGTTTAACTCTTGACGATCCCAGGCTACTAACGATTTAATTAATCAATAAGGTTTGCAATTCAGATAATACATTCAATAAGATTCACCAAATTCAATATATGACTAAGCGCAAAACCCTTGAATGAAAAGCAAAATTTAAGCGCTGATTAGTAACAGCTGAGCTCTCACTGAGGACGGGCTACTTTGATCATAATAACAGACGGTCTAGGGTATATAACTCCCTCTACTTTTGTTATGCTAATGATTTAGTAGTTGGCAGTTGCTTCCCTTGTGGAGGGAACTTCCGCTGAACGCTTTAGCTACGTTTTGCCGGTTTCTTTGTCTAAAATCGATGGAAAATGGCTCAAAGGCGACAGTTCTCAGTGATTTCACTGTGGCAGGCCTAGGCCAGCAGGAGAGCTCAGCTGTGGCAAGTGCAGTCACAATAGAGTTAATCGCTTTAGCAAAAACAAAACAAAAATGTTCTGAGGATAAACAATGCAACGTCAGAACTGAAGATAAATAATGGAATGTCAGGACTGAAAATCACTAAAAAAAACCACACACACACACACACACAAAAACAGAAAACAAAAGAAAACCATGCAATATTGTACAAATATAAGTCATCAAATAAACAGTGAGAATGTGTTTATAAAATGTTAAAAAAAAAACAACCAAACAAACAAAAAACCAAGATAGTGATCAGTACCTTTCTATATTCCTTTCATGAAACACCCCAACATACCTCTCCTGAATACCTGATTCCCATATGTTGGGGGGGGGGTGGGGGTGGGGAGGGGATCTAAATGCCTGTTGCTTGGCAGCCAGAGCTGGTATGTTGATATCTTTTCCCTACAATGAATTCTGCAACTGCCTCTTTCCATCAATTTGTGTGGGTTTCCCCCCTTATGTTTTTAAGGTGCTCTGCCTCTATTGCATGCGCATGTCTGGTGCATAGGTGGGTGTCCTCTGATTTGAATTGCCAAGATTTGGCACCGAATACTGTAATCATTATCATTATTATGATTAGTAGTAGTAGTAGTAGTAGTAGTAGTAGTAGTAGTATCAACTAAGTAACATAACTCTTGAGAATCACGGAGTTATCTCCCATGTAGAATTTCTCAAATCCAACACAGTTTGCGCTACCCTTTCAGCTAGCATAGACGCAGCCACAAAGCATAAAGTGTAAGCTCAGAACATTCCTTTCGTGGCTGCGTCTATGCTAGCTGAATGGGTAGCGCAAACTGCGTTGGATTTGAGAAATTCTACATGGGAGATAACTCCGTGACTCTCAAGAGTTATGTTACTTAGTTGATATTTAAAATTCTCCCTGATTCCCTCTTATTTCCTTTAGTAGTAGTATAGCAGAGTAGTAGTATATGTTGTACCTGCTTAGTCACCTCCACTTCCAAGTCATCTATATGTCATGGAAATGTACACCATGGAAGGGTTCTTTCAACTTTGGAATATATTTAAGCCTGGGGCACTCATATTTGGAGAATAGGCGGCCTATGGCTCAACATTACGATGACTTAATATGATGCTTATGATGACTGCAACAAAGGAGATGTCGTAACAAATGACATCAAAATATTCAATTTCCAAATTAGACCACAGAATCATGGGGCCATGAGTGCATAAAGTTTCAAAGTGCTACAATAATTACTTTTTATGTTATTCCCACATTTTCATTACTTCCTGGATGACCGTCACAACTGAGAATAGAGAATTAACATATATTAATAATAACAACAACAAAAAATAGCAACAGAAAATCATATAACAAACAATCAAAAACAAACCATGCACACACACACACATGCACACATCACACACACACACACACACACACACACACACACACACACACACACACACACACACACACACACACCACTCACCCATGAATATGTGGACTTGAACCTGGAGACACCGCATTATGAAGATGTGAAGTGGATCGCGCTGTCCTTGTATAAACAGACATGGGTCGCTCCACCTTCGGCCGAACTCTGTTTGACCTGGAAAATAAAATGTAAAATATGCATAAATGGAAACAGAAATAAGTAAAATAAATAAATGAAATATGCTTATGAACAAAGAAATAGAAAAAAATGTATATATAAATATGTGTGCTTGTGTGTGTGGTGTGTGTGTGTGTGTGTGTGTGTGTGTGTGCGTGTGCGCGCGTGCGTGCGTGCGTGTGTGCATGCATGCGTGCGAGACAAACAGAGAACACACAGAGAGAGAGAGGGAGAGAGAGAGAGAGAGAGAGAGAGAGAGAGAGAGAGAGAGAGAGAGAGAGATATGTGTATGTGGTAGAAAGAAACTCTAGGGAGAGCTAGACAACAGAAGGTCTTCAGAGAAGTAACCCCCTTTAGACAAGTGTTTCGGCCCTGAATTCCTTACACTCTCGGGGGGCCGGGCCACATCCAGGTCATGACTCCTGGATGCCCTTCTGCTGTTGTCTATTTTTTTTTTTTTTCCCACGCCGGGGATCGAACCTGGGCGATTCTGCGCTTCAGAACTGCGGTACGCGGTTTTACCAATGTGCTAACGGGGCACACATCATCTGTAGGGAATTTAATCCTTATGAAGTTCACTTTTTTGGTTCCTCCTTGCCCAGATCCAGCTTGAGCTCCTTTCTGCTGCCTCTGCCATCGCTTTAAGGGCTCTAGTCCTCTTCTTCCCAGAAATGGCGAGTTGTTTCATGAGATCATAAGCGGAGGTGCCCACAAACCCTCTTGCCCCGACCTCTATGGCGAAGATTTTGACCCGCAGACCTGCTTTCTTCAGGGTGCTGGCAAGACCGGCGTATTTTTCGGTCTTGTAGATATGTGCTTCTTCCATTCTGCTTTCGTATGGCACAGTGAGTTCTATCAGAATCACTTGTTTCGAGGAGTCAGAGTGGAGAGCGATGTCTGGTCTCATGCCTGTCTTGCTGACGACATCTGGGTAATTTCTCCACTCTGGGAGGTCTGCTGTACACTCCCAGTCGACTGCTCCATCCAGAAGACCCTTTGGCAATGTGCTGGTTGCCATAGCCCTTTCGGGCCAGACCTGTTTCCCTCCTGCTTTGTAGAACGTTGTCATAGCAATTGGTGCGTTTGGGGTCATGGTTTTTTCGCTAACCACATCTGTGATCACTTTCAGAACTTGGTTGTGCCTCCATGTATACCTTCCTTGGGCTAGCGCTACTTTGCAAGAGCTTAGGACATGTTCCACTGTTTGTTTCTTCTGACAGAGCGGACATGCTGGGTGGTCTGCTTTCCCCCATTTCACTAAGTTTGCATTCGAGGGGAGCAGGTCATATACAGATCTGAGGAGGAAGCTTATCCTTAGAGGAGCCATGTGCCACATATCGTTCCAGCTGAGACTTCTTTGGAGTGCACTGTCCCATGTTGTCCATTGCCCCTGTTGACCTTGCTGGACTGCCTTCTGCACTCTTTTGACATCTTCTTCTTCCTTCAACTCCTGTATGATCATGTCTCTTTTTTCCTTCCCTTTGGCTTTGGACCACCACTGCATTTTTGTTGCTCCCAGTCCCTGTCTGTTGGTTTGCGTGTGTCCAATTATTTCTTTGATGCTGAGGTTTCTCTTGGCATTGTTTACAGCCTCTTGGACTTTCCACTTTCTGCCAGTTCTCAGCTTTGGATGAACTGCTCTCACGATATTGTCCTCCGATTCCTCCAGCATGCTCAACAGTCTTGCTTTTCCAACTTTGTATTCCTCCACTATGGATTTCAGAGGTAGCTTCAGCATTGCTTGACGACAGTAGAATGCAACATCAGTGAGACCAGGTGGGACACCGAGCCATTTTCTTGTGTATTTGTTGATTTTGGCTTCCATTGCTTCGACTGTGCTGGTGCAAATGTCATAGATTAGCAGTGGCCACAGCAGCTTTGGTATCAGCATGAACTGTAGACACCAGACTTTGTATTTGCCTGGCAGTCTGCAGTTATCTATTTTCTTCAGGCCTTCTTCTGCTGTTTGCTTGGTTTCACATCCCCTTTGTGTGTCTTTCAGGGAGTCATCATACCATCTTCCGAGACTTTTTACTGGCTCTTCTGTGACAGTGGGGATGGCTTGGTTGGCTACCATGAATTTGACTGAATCTGCCACTTTTCCTTTTCGCAGTGAGAGACTTCGGGATTTCTTAGGTTTGAACCTCATTCTTGAAGAGGCCACCAGCTCATCCAGCTGCTTTAAGATTTGGTGTGTCTCTTCCTCATCCGTGGACAAGACTGTTGTGTCATCCATGAAAGCTTTCAGAGGAGGCATCTGGTATCCATCTCCCAGATTCACTGGACCTGAACTCTTCATTGCAGCTTTCAAGATGACTTCCATTGCCAACACGAACAGTATGGGAGAGATTGCACAGCCCATTGCAATGCCCACCTCTAGGTCTATCCAGTCCGTGGTGTATTCTTTGGTAGAGAACCGCATTGAGAACCCTTGGAAATACTTCCTCAGCATTGTTCGGATGTTTTCTGGGATGTGATACATTTCAAGAGCCAGCTGGATCATATCGTGTGGAACTGATCCATATGCATTCGCCAGATCAAGCCAAACTACGTCAATGTCTCTCTTCTCTGTTCTTGCTTTTTGGATGGCATCCCAAATCAACGTGGCATGTTCCAAGCATCCAGGCATTCCTGGTATGCCTCCCTTTTGGACTGACATATCCACATACTTGTTTTCAGTCAGGTATTTTGTCAATCTTGCTGCCATAACAGAGAAGAAGATTTTCCCCTCGACGTTCAGAAGTGATATTGGCCTGAACTGATTGATGCTGCTGGAGTTCTGCTCCTTCGGAATGTACACTCCTTCAGCTCTCATCCATTGGTCGCTGATCTTCTGGTTCCTCCATGCTGATCGAATCATCTTGTGGAGCCACTCGAGCACTTTTGGGCATTTCTTGTAGAGCAGGTATGGTATTCCGTTTGGTCCAGGTGCTGACTTGGCTCTGGCTTTCTTTACTACGTTCTTCACTTCATCCAGTGTTGGTGGTTTGTTATTGAATTTTCCTTCTGGCGCTGCAGGCCAAACCAGATTTTGGATTTCAAGTGGTGCCTCGCGCTGAGAATCGGAATATGTTTCCCTGAGATGCTGCTCTAGGGTTTCCTTGCCCACTGTGAGAGTCCCTGATTTGGGTTGTTCAAACAGCTTTCTTGCAAAGTCAAAGGGATCTTTGAAGAAACGATCTTGAGTCTTCTTCTTTTTGCTCTTTCTTCGCCTTGCTGATTCCACTTTGCTGAGAGCATTGTGTTTGGCCTTCAGATCTTTCCAGAGTTCCAGGAGCCCTTGCTTCTCGAATTCTGAGGCAGTTTTCATTCGCTTTTTAAGCTTCCTTTTCTCCCTCCGGATGCTCTCCATCTGTTGCTGTCTTCTGGATTTCTGGGGAGGCGTTTTTGTCTTTGGCTGCTTCACTCCATAAGTGTCCCTGCAGATAGAGTATATGATGTCTCCGTATGTGTCAAGTTTGTGTTCCAGCGTACTGTTCCCTATTAGCGCATTCAGCTTAAGGACAAGTTCCTCATCTAATTTCTCCCATTGTTCTTTTGCACCGGCAGGCGGCAAATTGAGTTTTCCACGTTTGGCGTTAAGAGCTTGTGCAAAATCCGCATCAGAACCGTCAGCGTGGATGTCCTCGGCACTATGGTTTAATTCCTGGCCTTGGTCATCCAACGTCTCACCTGCTATCGCAGTGCGCTGCTGCTGGTTCGTATGTGTCTTCAAACAGCCCATTTTTGTCCTGTGGATCTTCATGCCGCGTTTGGTGGTGAATCTCCTTCCACACGCACACGGAAATTCCAACTGGTCATTAATCATGGTCCGTTGTGCGTTTCCAGTCGTGATGGAGTCAGTGCCGATGGATTCATCATTCTCTCCCCCTTTCGGTGAATCCTGGGAGCATCTTTCATTTGGAAAACTCGTGGCATGTTATCAAAGGCAAGGTGGGAAGCCAACCCACAAAGCCCGCAGATCTAGTCTTTCCCAGTGTCCTTGTGTATTTGAACATATCAAACTATAATTTGTTTGCCACATTTAGCCAGCGATGACTTTTTTTTTTTAACTCGTGTGCGTGTGTGTGTGTGTGTGTGTGTGTGTGTGTGTGTGTGTGTGTGAGAGTGTGTGTGTGTGTGTGTGTTTGTGTATGTGTGTGTGTGTGTGTGTGTTGTGTTGTGTGTGTGTGTGTGTGTGTGTGTGTGTGTATGTGTGTGTATGTGTGTATATGTGTGTGTGTGTGTTTGTGTGTGTGTGTGTGTGTGGTGTGTATGTATATGTGTGTATATGTGTGTGTGTGTGTGTGTGTGTGTGTGTGTGTGTGTGTGTGTGTGTGTGTGTGTGTGTGTGTGTGTGTGTGTGTGTGTGTGTGTGTGTGTGTGTGGATGTGCACATATAATTATGTTTGATTCATGTATACATCACAAGATTTCATGCCTCATAGAAACTGTTGTTGTTGCTGCTGCTGCTGCTGTTGTTGCTGTGAACATAAATAACACACCAGCTGCACATACATGACCTCAGCAGGGGCCTCGTGCAAGAAAGGTAGGTTAGGAGGTCAGGTGCCTGGCACGTACAAGATATGCACTCTTGTGATGGCACGTACGAGATATGCACTCTTGTGATGGCACGTACAATATATGCACTCTTGTGATGACACGTACAAGATATGCACTCTTGTGATGGCACGTACAAGATATGCACTCTTGTGATGGCACGTACAAGATATGCACTCTTGTGATGGCACGTACAAGATATGCACTCTTGTGATGACACGTACAAGATATGCACTCTTGTGATGGCACGTACGAGATATGCACTCTTGTGATGGCACGTACAATATATGCACTCTTGTGATGACACGTACAAGATATGCACTCTTGTGATGGCACGTACAAGATATGCACTCTTGTGATGGCACGTACAAGATATGCACTCTTGTGATGGCACGTACAAGATATGCACTCTTGTGATGGCACGTACAAGATATGCACTCTTGTGATGGCACGTACGAGATATGCACTCTTGTGATGGCACGTACAATATATGCACTCTTGTGATGGGACGTACGAGATATGCACTCTTGTGATGGCACGTACAATATATGCACTCTTGTGATGACACGTACAAGATATGCACTCTTGTGATGGCACGTACAAGATATGCACTCTTGTGATGGCACGTACAAGATATGCACTCTTGTGATGACACGTACAAGATATGCACTCTTGTGATGGCACGTACAATATATGCACTCTTGTGATGGCACGTACAATATATGCACTCTTGTGATGGCACGTACAAGATATGCACTCTTGTGATGGCATGTACGAGATATGCGCTCTTGTGATGGCACGTACAAGATATGCACTCTTGTGATGGCACGTACAATATATGCACTCTTGTGATGGCACGTACAATATATGCACTCTTGTGATGGGACGTACAAGATATGCACTCTTGTGATGGCACGTACAATATATGCACTCTTGTGATGGCATGTACGAGATATGCACTCTTGTGATGGGACGTACAAGATATGCACTCTTGTGATGGCACGTACAATATATGCACTCTTGTGATGGCACGTACAATATATGCACTCTTGTGATGGCACGTACAATATATGCACTCTTGTGATGGCACGTACAATATATGCACTCTTGTGATGGCACGTACAATATATGCACTCTTGTGATGGCATGTAGGAGATACGCACTCTTGTGAAGGACCTCATTACAAGGCATTGACATCTAAACATAACACAATGTGCTGGGCTATGAATCATCTTTTTATTTTCCCCTACCCGATTACTGTGTCACTTCACTGATCACAGACTCTCTGAGACGATTTTCCATGATGCTATGATGATGAACGATGCTGGGAATGACAATGTTGATGCTATGGAGTTCCATTCTGCTTTGAGACTGTGTGAGAGGGATGTATTCTACACTTCCATTCTGTCGAACATATGCCTATATTTTCTCTTATGCATTATTTAATACTGGTATCCTTTACATTCCAAACACTACTCCTCGCTAGTGCGCCAAGTTCTCATTTCCACTCTGACATCATATTTACTCAAAAACACATTATGATGTCATCTTAGGACACTACCCAAGAGCTATGCCTCCAAATTATGACCGACAATATCTACTATTGTGGGGCCAAACTGAGCGACTGTCCTCCTGCTGTGAGTCAGTTTGGAGTATGCAGTTTGCTCAAGGGGCCAAACTGAGCGACTGTCCTCCTGCTGTAAGTCAGTTTGGAGTATGCAGTTTGCTCAAGGGGCTAAACTGAGCGACTGTCCTCCTGCTATTATTCATCAATTTAAATCAGTATTTTACATCCCTCTCACACAGTCTCAAAGCAGAATGGAACTCCGTAGCATCAACATTGTCAGTTTGGAGTATGCAGTTTGCTCAAGGGGCTAAACTGAGCGACTGTCCTCCTGCTGTGAGTCAGTTTGGAGTATGCAGTTTGCTCAAGGGGCTAAACTGAGCGACTGTCCTCCTGCTGTGAGTCAGTTTGGAGTATGCAGTTTGCTCAAGGGGCTAAACTGAGCGACTGTCCTCCTGCTGTGAGTCAGTTTGGAGTATGCGGTTTGCTCAAGGGGCTAAACTGAGCGACTGTCCTCCTTTTGTGAGTCAGTTTGGAGTATGCAGTTTGCTCAAGGGGCTACGCTCGGAAACTGTTCTCCTTCTGTAAATCAGTTTGGAGTTTGAAGTCTGTTCAATAGGGATTCATTGCATTCAGACAGCTCCATATTCGCTCCATCAAAACCTGCCAGCAGTTACCTACCAAAATCTGGCACACCCTCTGATCCTGTGCTAAACCCTAAGCACTGGCCGAGGTCTTGAAATGGGGATGGGGGGAGGGGAACCTATGAAACACCAAGCTGACACCACCAGAATGATGGATACATTAACCCTTTCACATTTACACTGCTAGATGTAAAACTAGCTCCTACTAGTATTCGCATTTGAATGTAGCACAGCGTCAGTACAAAGTCTTTCAGTAGTGAATGGAAAGTTCCTTGCATCCCAGAATGCTCGTACTATTTTTAAAGCATTCAACGCGAGACTGACCAAGATTCTAACCACACGCGCGATAAGACAGCAAGACCAGTAGTGATGGAAATTCCCCACACATGTGCCAGAAAAGGTTGGGCGATCTCAACCGCTACGAACGGATCGGCGGCACACTCTTCCGCAGGGCGGTTACCGGCTTTGTGAACAGCTAAGGGTTAAAGCTGGCAGGAAACAGACAAGGATTTCATGTTGCAGGCTGGGATTGAAGTTGAGATATCAGATCTTCACACCACAGCTCTTATCATAAATAAATAAAAATAAAAATTTTTTAAAAAAGCCTGCATGAAACACCGTAGTCCACCCAAGGACTGAACCCATACCCTTTGCATCATGAACATGGCACTCTAACAACAAAACTAATAAGGCACTTAAAACAAACAAACATATGTGACCTCCCACCACGAAATCAGTCTTAACTCGGTCAGTCGAACAGCACTAGGAGCTGAAAAGGTGACTGAAGGTCTACCTGGGGGTGTTTTGACTTTTTCTCAAAATTGATATCTGTAGACTATAATCTATCCCCCACAGAAATTTTTTTCTTGAAAAAATATTATTCATCAATTTAAATCAGTATTTTAACCCTTTGCCTCCCACACCCTGTACACCAGCTGCAGAAACTTAACCGTTTGACTCCCTCACCCTATCCACCAGCTTCCTGCAAGAAGCTGGTGGATAGGGTGTGGGAATCAAAGGGTTCAGTTTTTGCTTTGCTACTGGTGGACAGTGTGGCAGGAGTCAAAGGGTTAATACACTGATCGCAGCAGAAAGAACGCAATTTCCGACCAGGAAGCTGGTGGATAGGGTGAGGGAGTCAAAGGGTTAAGTTTTTGCTCTTCCAGCATGGTTGACAAAGAAGGATGCTGTTGGGTAGGCTGCAGGAGTCAAAGGGTTAAGGAAAATGTGTAGGAGAGCACACAAAAACTTTAGAGGCCGTTTTCTCAAAATGGCCGTCATACAACTCAATGACTTAAAACATACATAACTTGTACATTTTTTTGAGTACAAGCTTTATTCAAGTACCAAAATAATCAGCAGAATGTACACTTTCCAGTGATATGTATATCTCAAGATGCCCAAAATGCTAGTTAAGACTGATTTCGTGGTGGGAGGTGACATATAAACAAACAAAAAACCCTTGTTGGGAACCAGAAAAAACACGAAAGAAGAATAAGAACACGCACTTAATACAACAAGACAAGACAGGCGCAAATCCTCCGCCAACCGGCCCCCGCCAAGCGCAAGATCACAAACAAACAAACAAACACCAGACACAAAAATTACAAGAAAAAGACTGAAACTTCCCTGCTGCGTCTGGCATTTATTTGTTTGTGATCTTATGTTTGGTAGGGGCCGGTTGGCCAAGGGTTTTGTGCCCTTGTCTTGTTGTATTAAGTGCATGTTCTTATTCTTCTTTCGTGTTTTTTCTGGTTCCCAACAAGGGTTTTTTGTTTGTTTGTTTGTTTGTTTGTTTTAATTGCCTTATTAATTTTGTTGTTAGAGTGGCACGTTCGTGACGCAAGGCATATGGTTCAGTCCTTGTGTGGGCTACGGTTTGTTGTATAAGTTGCACGTTCTTATTCTTCTTTCGTGTTTTTTCTAGTTCCTGTTTGCTTGAATGCGGGCGGTCACACTTGTTTTGGCTTTCTTTGTTGGGAACGTTAATTTAGAAATGTCAAAACCCATGCAAGTCTCATTTTTTTTCTGACAGTCCATATACACAGCATATTTCATTCCTTAATTTATTTATCTCTTTTTCCACAACGTAAACAAAACCTCCCACCCTTCCCGCCTACACCCCCACCCCCACACCCCAACCAAAGCTCCTGTTTACCTGTCAACCCTAAACGTAAGACATCCGGTTTGTCTGAAAAGAACACAGAGAGGTCCGGGGGGGGGGGGGGGGGGGGATGCATAAAGCCATGTGCATAAGGACAAGGCTTTTAAGGTCTTACACCCCGTCATTCATATATGATAAGTTAACTCTTCTCGACCTACTTTCACGATTGTCCCCTTGTTTTGCTTGGCGCCGTTCTCTCCCCTGTCTGGGCTAGTGGGACAAACAACTTCACACAAGACTTTAAAAAGAAAAAAAAAGAAAAAAAAAAAAAACTATCACACATGATTCCTACAGCTAAAACCTTGGTGACACGTCAACAACTGCGTGGTGACAACAGCCGCACAGTAAAAGGCCCATACTTTTACTTTTCTTTGCTTTAATACAGGGGGGGGGGGGGGGGGGTGCAAAATAGGTATACAGTAAGTATCGCATCATTCAATTATCAGAAAGAGAGTCCTTGAATCTATAGAACCAATACTGTTGTACGGATGCGAGGCGTGGACAGTCAGCAAGCAAAGCCAGAGCAGGTTCGAGGCAGCCGAGATGTGATTTCTCAGAAGAATGTTGAGAGTTCCATGGACAGCAAAGAAAACAAACGAGACAGTCTTGATGGAGCCGGACACAAGTAGATCACTCATAAGGAAGATTAGGAAAAGACAAGCAACATTTATAGGCCATTTTATGAGGAAGGGGGATTTGGAGCACCTGGTCACAACGGGAAAGCTGGAGGGAAAAAGAGCACCAGGTAGACCCAGGGAGAGAATGCTGGACGGACTTGCAGAGTGGCTGGGGATGAAGAGGGTGAGAGAGATGCTGGGGGCAACGAGAGATAGAGATGGTTGGAAGTCCATGGTCGCCAACGCCATGCGGCAGGCACCTGATGATGATGATGATGATGATGATGATCGCATCATTATTATAATGCTTAATTCATTAGAATCATTAGCACATTAAGTTAGTTCGCCTGATCTAACTTTTTTTTTGGGGGGGGGGGGAGGGGGTATGTAAAGGAAAGGGTTTTCGCACGCAAGCCACACACTGTTAATGACATGATTCATTCAGTTCATCTTGCAGGCTTGTCAAGAAATTGATGCTGATAAAGATCTTTGTGCTATAGAGTGTGCATGAGTGTCCGCTCCGCTCTCGATTAGAGGAGTGTGTGAATACCGACGGCAAGCAGTTTGAGTATCTGAGGGATTAAGGCTGTGCCTGTTATTACATGTATATATATATGCAATATTCATTTTATTTGTATAATAAATGCAATGAGTATTGTACGTATTTTCGTTTTTCATAACTGTATATCTACTTTTGCACCCCCCTGTACTGGTTCCCCCCACCCTACCCCACCTGATGTGACCGGCTGAAAGGTGGTATCATCCTTACGGCCAGGTGCAGAAGGCTTCAAAAAGAAGGGGTGGAGTGCAAGAGGGAAACTGAAGGGGGGGGAGGTGGTGGGGGTTGGGGAGGGTGGACAGTGGAAAGGAGGGAGGGAGACGGAAGGGAGGAGAAGAGAGTAGGGATAGGGGAAGGGAAAAAAATAAGACAATGAGTAGGAGAGAAAGAAGAGCAGAGGTGGAGGACAGGGGAGGGGAGAGAGAGAGAGAGAGAGAGAGAGAGGAGAGAGGAGAGAGAGAGAGAGAGAGAGAGGACAGAGAAAGACAGAGACAGAGAAACAGAGAAAAAGAGACAAGAGAGAGAGAGGGAGAGTGAAGAGAGAGAGAGAGAGAGAGTGGGGGGGGAGAGAGAGAGAGAGAAAAAGAGAAAAAAGAGAGAGAGGGGGAGAGAGAAAAAAGAGAGAAAGAGAGAGACAGACAGACAGACCGACCGAGAGTGAGACAGACACACAGAGAGACACACACACGGGGAGAGAGAGAGAGAGTGAGAGACAGACAGACAGACAGACACACAGAGACAGACAGAGAGACAGCCCGAGAAAGAGAGAGACAAAGAGAGGCAGAGAGAGGGAGAGAGACACAGAGAAAGAGAGAGAGACAGAGACAGACAGAGAGACACAGCGAGAAAGACAGAGACAAAGAGAGAAAGACAGAGAGACAGACACAAACAAACAGACAGACAGAGAGACAGAGATAGACAGACAGACAGACACAGAGACAGAGGGGGTGTCCAAGTCGCTTACCCCTGTGTAAAGGTTTCAGCACGATGTCGGAATTCCGATGGAGGTCTGGACAGGGAAGAAGCAGACCCATGCAGACTCTCGCTGACTGTGCGACGTGTGTCATGGGCCTCTGGTCTCCGATCCATGTTCTTCATGGAACTGAAAAATCAACACGTTGAAAAACACCATGTTCTTCATGGAACTGAAAAATCAACACGTTGAAAAACATGTTCTCTCATGTAACTGAAAAATCAACACATTGAAAAACATGTTCTCTCATGTAACTGAAAAATCAACACATTGAAAAACACCATGTTCTTCGTGGAACTGAAAAATCAACAGATTGAAAAACACCAAGTTCTTCATGGAACTGAAAAATCAACACATTAAAAAACACCATGTTCTTCGTGGAACTGAAAAATCAAAAATTGAAAAATACCGTGTTCTTCATGGAACTGAAAAATCAACACATTAAAAAACACCAAGTTCTTCATGGAACTGAAAAATCAACACATTAAAAAACACCATGTTCTTCGTGGAACTGAAAAATCAACAGATTGAAAAACACCATGTTCTTCATGTAACTGAAAAATCAACACACTGAAAAACACCATGTTCTTCGTGGAACTGAAAAATCAACACGTTGAAAAACACCATGTTCT